>CM076579.1:1025541252-1025698513 GCA_034641835.2 Pinus albicaulis | reverse complement strand
CGGGAACAGGGCAACATTTGATTGAGGACACATGGCAGAAATTGATTGGAGTGGATCTTTGTTTGGGCCGCTCGCGCAGTGGAAATCCAGACCCGAAAAATATTAGGGCGAATTTGATAAGAAATTCGCATCACAACTCTCCCTCCGTACGCCAGCCCAACTTCGGACCCGAAAAATATTAGGGCGGAATTCATTTGGTTTTCGCGTCACAAAATTGGCCGACATCAGCAGGCTATTTTGGAATGCGAATTTGGTTTGAATTATGGTTTATCGCCGTTTGAAGTCCGGCGGGCTCGACTTAAGAACAATTTTGTTTGATCCCATATTATAAAATTTGTGTTGGTTTTCTTTGATAATACACATATTTATAATAAATCATGGGAATACCACACTAGTAAACATGTGGAAAAGTTATATAAATGATTGAGAACAATCATTTTTATGTAAAAATATCCAAATGTGCTTTTGGGAAATAAGAATTCGAGTATTTGGTTCATATTGTTTTAAAGGAAGGAGTGAAGTTGGAGCCTCAAAAGATGCAAGCTATTACAAAATGACCTATTCTTAAGAAAATCAAGGTTCTTAGAAGATTTTTTAGACTTACATGATATTATTGATAATTTGTTAAGAATTATGCATGCATTTCAAGTCCACTCACATATCTCTTGAAGAAAATATCATTCATATGGAATGATGAGGCTACTTTGGCATTCTCTCTTTTAATGGATGCCATGTCTTCTACACCAACATCGGTTGCACCTACTTTTGGTAAAACATTCATAGTAGAGTGAGGCACTAGGACAAGGAATTTACGTAACATTAACACAATAAGGGATATCATTGGCTTTTAAAAGCAAGGAATTCAAAGAAAATATTTGGTGAAATCTACGTATGAAAAATAAATGGAAGCAATATTACATGCAATAAAAAATGGGGATAGTATATCATTGGGAGGTACTTTAAAGTCAAGATATGCCATGATAGCATAAAGTATTTTTTGAAGCTATGGATTTCATTGGAAGATTAACAAAAATGAGGAGAAAAAATGCAAAGTTTTAATTTTGAGATAATCTACAAAAGGGGTAAGGAAAATTTAGTACATGATGCTCTTTCTAAAATAGAAGAGGCCTCAAATTTATATCCAATTACATTTTCTATTCCTAGGTGGCTAGAAGAAGCTTGCCATAATGGAAAAATGACAATAGTACTAAAAAAAAACTAAAATTTATAAAGGATGGGATGAACTCTATGAAGCATTGGGAGTGAAAGAGAGATATACTTTGGTGCAAATGTAGAATATTTTTATGCACGCAAGCATATTTGAATAAACAAATATTAAGGGAGTCCCATGTCTCTCTGATGGTAGGACGTAGGGTTCCTTAAAACATCTCAAAGGATAAAAAAATATATTTTTGGAAGGAATGAAGAAAGATATTCAAAATTTTGTAAGAGAAGGTCAGGTTTGCATAATAAATAAAAGAGAGATAGTAAAATATCTAGGGTTACTTCAACCATTCCACATACATATTCAAAGACTAGAAGATATATCAATAGACTTTATTACATGGTTATTGAAATATAAAGGTAAGTATTACATTTTTGTGGTCATTTATATAGACAAATTTTGTAGATTTTTTTTGTAGAGCTCAAAGTACATAAACAACAAGCCAAGTGGCAGAAGTGTCCGTGAAAGAAATTCATGGTCTTCATGGTTTTCCTAAAGTAATAGTAACAAGAAACTTTTGGAAATAATTATTTAATATGAGTGGAGAAACACTAGCTGCCATGAGTTCTACATATCAAACACAATCAAGTGGTCAAACAAAAATAGTTAACAAATGTTTTTAAGGTTATCTAAAATGTTACTCTTTAGAAAAGAAATCTTAATGGATGAAGTGGGTTCCTCAAGGAAGAATGGTAATATGATACTATCATACTACCTATCACACATCTACTAAAATTTCCCAATTTAAGGCCCTTTATGGATATCCAACTCCTAGTATCTCATACTTTTTGCAAGATAAGTCCAAAGTATAGGAAACAGAGTCACATATGGAAAATACTAAAGAAACTTTGAAATTATTATGGAAAACCTTCAAATGACATGAAACACGATAAAACAACAAGGGGAACAACATTGAAGTGAAAGATAATTTGAGGAGGGTAATTGGGTATTTTTTAGATTATAGCATTATAAGCAATCTTCATTCAAGAAAAAGAATAATAAATAATTAGCTCAAAAATGTTATGGCCCTAAATAATTATTCATAGGATTGCACAAGTGGTATAGAAGTTATATTTTCCTTCTTCTTGCATTCATAAGGTTTTTCATGTATCTTGCCTAAAAAAGGTTTTGGGAAAAAATATGCCATTGTAAATAGAACTTCCAAAATTAGATGAAGAATGAAAGTTGATTCTTGAACCACAAAAAGTTATAGATAAACATTATGTATCTCTTTGACATATAACCATTATGAAGTACCTAATCAAGTGGAATAATATTCCTCTAGAATAAGGTACATGGTAAAATGATCAATTCGTGATGAAATACCCACGGCTAAAGGGTTCGTTTGAAGTTTTGACAAAGGTTTTGTTATATGTTTTATATAACGCGCGGCGGAATAGTTTTATTATTTGTTAAGGTCCCACACAAAGATCAAATTTGAAGGGCAGGTCCAAATTTCAATTAGAAGGGCATATATCTATGTCGCCCTTCCATAATGAAAAGCTTTAAAAAAAAAACTTTTCAATTGACCACAATAAATTATTTTTACATTTCATTTTCAGAAAGACAAAACCATCGATCTTTATATTAATAAAAGACTGTTACATATACAACAATGAAGAAGGCTCCATCTTTCATTGCTTAAATATCTCATTGGCAATGTCAACATAAGTCTTGAAGACACTATTATAAGAATTTGGATACATACCACTGGGATATAGGAGATTCTTATGTGTCAAATTGTGTAATGCAATTTTGACTTTGTCTCACAAGGAGCAGCAGCATGGAGGTCTGGATTTTTCTTATAGAAATTTTTTATTATTATTTGAAACATTTTTTATAGATATGAAGACAACAATGAAATTATGAGCATGGTGGACAATTAGTCAAGCTCATGATGCCAAACCATGATGATGTAAGTTTGGAATTTAACATTTTTACATGTTAAAGACAAATAGTCAAAATCACTGACAACTTAGTATGCCATAATTAATAATCATTCCTTGTTCACTTTTGTTAATAGGTTTATGTCACATGATGATCTCTCTTCTCTAGCATTTACTTGTATTGAAGATCACTATTCTAGGAATAAGGAGTTATTTTCTCCAAAAATAACCCTAGCCAAACATTGACAATGCATCAAGGATATCTTTCTATGTTTCATAAGTACATATGTTCTACTTCTAAATCATGTCTTGGAAGTGGTTGTTTTGCTGGAAATTATTCACCAGTTGGTTTCATACCAAAGTATTTTTCTCATTTTTAGCATCCAATACATGAAAAAGATAATGGTTTAAAACAACATAAATATTTGAAATTTTGCAAGAATTGTCTGGCACACTTTGAATATGAATTTTGAAGTCGAGTGCATGATGCTGTATAGGATCAAGTGTCATTTTGAATACCAAATGTTTCACAAGAAACTTCTCAACATGCTACCCTGCAGTAAGGATTAAATGACAATATTGCATCAACTATTTCCATAATAAAAGTGCACGTCGGCCATAAGACTAAACAACTACAAATGTTGTAGATCTAACAAGACCACACAATCAAATGTATTCCACAAGGCCAATACTGTATGAAAAATGAAAAGGAGTTTGCAATCAAAAATACCTTAGGCAACTAATTCAATTAGATACACCAAACCATCAGCAAAAAGGAAAACCAGCCTACTCAAAAGGCAAGTGTTTACCTCCTTTGACAAAATTTTGAGTTCTGAAACAAGGGCCTTTATTGTCTTGTCAATGCCCGTAGTAATTTGAATGGGGTTTGCACCTGCTGCAACAACCTAAACAAAAAGGTTTCATTTCAAATTATTTTCCACAAATTTAAGATACAACCATTGTCAGTTTTGTATTTCCTAAGAAGCTCATAAATTTTGACAAAAGAACCAAAATTTTTTAATACCTGATAGCAATTTTTTCACTCAAAAACTATCTTAGACTCAATAAGCCCAACCCAAAACTAAAAAACCAAACACCATAAGACCCTACAAAAATGAATATATTATCTTAATCCAATACTATCGACAAAAATTTACCTTTACACCCTCACTTATTAAACCCCGTGTTGTTGAATTTTAACTTCAACTGCTGCAACAGAAGGATGGATGCAGCAGCAAAAAAAAATTTTGGAGGTTGCTTTCATGCCATCCAGAAATTTAATTCAGCATTTAAAATTCCTGCAAGTTTTTTTTTGTAGACGGTCGCAGCCATATTTCTGTACAGGATTGTATTTAAACACAACAACCAGCATTAACGCAATTCACCAACCATAAATTAAACAAACAAAAATTTACCCCCAGTTTTGTAAATTCAAAAAGGAGGACCATTAGACATTAATATTGGATCGTGAAATTGAGAATGCGAAAACACAAAAACTAGACTGATTTTTATAAGGCAAATTGGATTGAGAATTCGTGTTACAAATTAGGCAGACGTCAGCATCCCATTTTGGAACGCAAATTTGGTTTGAAATCCAATCTATTCATACTTTTGAAGTCCAACGGAAAGGGTTCTTTAATGTTTTGATTGTTTAATTTTATGTATGATTTAATATATACATATGTTTTAAACATATGCTATATATATATCATATATATATATATATATATATATATATATATATATATATATATATATATATATATATATATATATATATATATATATATATCATATGCGAAATGAAAGGTGGGCCATAGAATTTAGTTTTAATTTTATTTTTTTTAAAAGAGGGTTTATTATAATATGTTTTATATGTTACGACATATAAAAATAAAAAGGTCGAAAAAGCTTGGTAGTTTTTTTTATAGACAGTACGTAAATTTTTTATTACATAGCAGTGTGTAAAAAGTGAAAGACTGAGTGTAACTTTTAAGTGTGTATGCACAGCAGTGCGAAAGGGAAAAACACAGCAGAGTGTCTTAGAGACAGAGTATGTTTGTTTTGAACAGACAGTGAGTTGGTTTTATGCACTGCGTTTTGTAGCAGTCATAATTTTGTAATCCCTCTCAGTGAGGAAGAAGTGTAATAGTTTTTTTTTTTGAGTTATTGAAGGGAATAGAAGTTTGTTTTCAAAGTATTGAAACTCTGTCTCCTGTCAAAGAAATTTTTATTTTCTCTGTGTTAGAGGAAAGGGGATTTATTCTCCATTCATTGTTCTAGAATTTTTCAATATTCCAACATGTGCAAGAACAACAGATGTTGTGGTTCCATCCCCAGCTAAATCATTTGTCTTTTCCGCATCTTGCCTTACCAACTTGGCCCCAATATTTTCAACTGGGTCCTCTAATTCAACCAATAAAAAGGCCAAAACCATAGCATTGAGATACATTTCATTACACTTTCAATAACAATAAAATTTGACTCAGCCATAACCCTTTCCTTTTATTGTTGTGAAAAGCTTTATGCATTGCTCTAATGTGGCTAGTCCATAGGCCAAGTAGACCACTGGGTAACAAATATGTTTCCTTTCACCTTTGAGTTTTCAAATTATGCCTACCAAATCTAAGACATTTAAGAGGGAGAACTAATACAACGTTAAAAAGAAAACCAGAGCACACATCTACAAATTACCTCCTTAGCTACTGTCACACCATCATTAACTATTTTCGGAGAACCATGCTTGCTCTCTAAGACAACATTTTGCCCTTCGCCCCAAGGGTGACTCCAACAAGATCAACAAGTTTGTTCACACCGCCTGCAAGACAAATTGACAATGCTTTCGGTAAGTGTGCAATTGAATGCCAGACCATATGCCAAAACAACCCTCCATGAAAAATTAAAATAACACATTAAAATCGAATATAAGTGGACAAGGAAAGATCCACCGCAGTGAAGTTTCACGTGCAGGTGACCTTCCTTTAAACATAATTTTTTCTCTGACCTGCAATTTTTTTGTCACTAAGCCATCCTTGTTGAAGTACAACTCGTTTTCCATAGCTCTTGTATTAACTACCTTCTCTCTGTCACGTAATCTCATAGTCCCTCTTCTGCTTGAGCGATTAAAGGAAATGGGTGAAAAAACTGAAAGAGAAGACAATTGTCTGCCATAATTATCAAACATTGCACCCAACTTCTTCCCCTTTCCATTGTTACCCAATGAGGTAGATGTGGCAATTGTTGTCATACTGCCCAAAGCAGAGGACATCTTCTCTTATGCTGAATATAGAATTACAAGATCTTCATATTAGTATGAACCTTAAAAAACATGACTCCCATTGCTAAAAACCACTTTTAAGTTGTAACAGGAAAACTAAACAACTATCGCAACTTTTGGCAACTTATGGAGCATTAAGAGAGAAACAACCAAAGATAAATACAACCACAATCCTCATTTTAATGAGACCGGACTATATATTTACATTAAGATAATAGAAAGAAATCACGACTATATTAAGGCCAGCACAAAACAATCTTTAACCAGTGTCTCTCGCGGCCTTCAGGTTGCCATGCTAGAGGTTGCATATTTTTAATTTAAATTCCTGACCTCTCGTGCCCATCTATGAATGCATCCAATGGGATATCTACATCAAATGCTCCTTTATATCCCCAAAAAAAAATTCCCTACTACAAGAGCACCAGTATTGATGGATCACACCACACCATCCCACCCACTAGAAACGGTGAAAAAGGAAACCCGAGAAAACTTCTGAAATATCTCAAGATGACTATATGGGTGGTTCTTATGAATCAACCAACCATTTAGAACATGCTCATCAATCCAAACCATGATTATTATGTGACGATATTCAAGCAGGCACTGAATCGGATTTCTGAAGCTATGTTAGAGAAACCCTAAACTCTCATTGAAAATAGGTGAAATGTGGCACCACTCAGAGATTGACATGTGCCAATTGGTACAAGTGGTAGACAATTGGCATGCTCAAACAATGAGGTGATGCGGGAATGACATGAGGGAGAAAATATCAGAAAAGCCCCAAATCTGGAGAACTAAAGCTCATCACCAACCTGAGATTGACAACTTTACATGATGTAACCTATGAAATCGTAAATGGAGAAATCATAGTAACAATAAAGTAACCTATGTAACAATAAAGTCGGATTCATCCTGGGAGTGGTAATGGGAGAAATCATAGTGAACAACGGGAAACATGCAGAGTTGCTTACAATCAAATAGATGAAAAAACACATACAAAAAACCTAGATAATAATCATGAACAAGCTTAATATTGAATTATGAACTGTAAAGGAACTTACAAAATGTGACATTACGAACCTGGTCAAGCACACAAGCAAAAATATCTTGGACATGACCCTGGTTGACAAGTTGTATTGCTCATGATGCAAGAGGATTTGTACCTGCACTACCAAGTCAATCAAAATCCATCATTATCTATACAATAAATACAAGTAATTGACGTAGTATTTTTTACTCTAAGATGCATTCTTATGATAATGTTAGAACATATGTTGAAAATGTCAAAACATACCTGAATAAGCTCCTCTTCGTTTCAAGAAAAAATTATTGGAGTCGCATGAACTTGGAACAAGCCTCCCACAATCTGAAAGAGTAGCAACTAAGTCAACAGTGACTTTTTTGTTGCTACGCTGGATCGAGGGAGGTTTGCTCCAAGATTAAATCGCTCCAATAAATTATTCTCTACTAAACAGGGCCAACCACGTGAACGTGAAAGCTCTTATGGCCCCTCCCCCCCGCCTCACATCACTCTCAATTCCCCAATACCCAATCTATATTTCATTTTTTACTTTCATGAGCATAAAAAAAAATATTTAATAACTAATAAAAAAAAAATTCAACAAAAAGTACGAAAGGAAACATTGCAATTAATTCTTGACATAAAAATAGTATGATAAATGAGTTTTTTATATAACGCAAAAAAACGTTCCAAGTATGGTAACATTTGTCTTATAATAATAAAATATTTTACATTATCAAATTTTCTCTTTCTTCTTCCTATTTCTAAAGCTCCTAATTACATCATCAATATCATCGTGCTCTGCTCCTGTTTCGTGCCTTTCGACCCGCACTGCTGACCTAGTTGCGTAGTCAAGATGTCTGGTCTCATCCAGTGACGGGGCATCGCCTACAAAAACAGATAATATTAAATTTTAATTGTCAGTTTTTAAATATCATTGAACTAGTTCGGTAATATTAATAAAAAAAATGCAATGAGATTATTTACCTGGTGCACCAGTTGTCGCCGTTGGGACTGTTGCCCTGTCTTCCTCTCTGGTGGTAAGATCCTCAAGGGAAACATTCTCTGTCATTTAAACAAAAAATGTTATAAGGACAACAATCAAGGTATAATTAGAAAAAATTATAAGTGGAAATTAATTACCGTCACGGCCCTCACTGATAGTAGCATTGTCGGCCTGGTCCCCACTACAATGATCAGGTTGCACGTGAGGATCATCTACATATGGCTCTAAAACTGGGTTATTTGCCTCGTCGGTAGTGCTGCTCCCCTGATTTAAACAAAGTTGTTAGACATTAAATTTATGGATGAAAAAAAACATATTGAAAGGTTAATGTTTTACCTTATCAGGCATTCTGGATCTTGGGACCTGCCCCAAGCTTCTGCGACGTTCAACTACGGCTTGATAGCCGAAATGGAAAGTGATATTTTTATCTTCCTTTGTAGTTTCTGTTCCGAAGTCATCACCCTACATTACATATGATTGTGTATTTTTAATCATATTTGATAGGATTACAAAAACGTTGGAAGGCGATACAATTAATTATAAGATGTTTAGCTACTTAATTACAATTCTTGCGGCTAATTTCAAGTAGCCGCCCTGGCCTAGCTTGTGATGGCCCTTTTTTTCAATCCTATCTTTGGTTGCCTTTGAGGTTTCATGCAACCTAGCATCAAAATATTGAAGTCAGATATGACATAGCACACTTTTATTTTAGACATAGAGAAAATTAAAGCTATTGAATTAAAGTTGTAATTTACCTTGTGGGTCCAGTTGGCATTTTTCCTTCTTTCTTTGCCCTTTTCTCTTTTCCGTCATGGATGAGTGCTCTCCACTCACTCTTTGGAACTGTGAGAGGACACTCGTATCTAGGGTTAAATTGCAATTGCGTCCTATAGGTGTCCCTGGTATATTTCAAATATTTGCCGGCTACCCGAGCCACCGTTGTTCTGTCAAATGTGCCGACCCCAAAAAGGGCTTCTAGATAATCTAGAAGTTCTTTTTTCAGGTTGGAATTCTGGGAATTCCACCCTATGCATATGGTTGGGCCAAAAATTACCAACGCATGGCTCTCCAAAAACCTGTAGAACTCATTGTTTCCTACACAGAAAAAAAAAATATTATCATTAATTTAAAAATAAAAATCATGATAAATATGTTTTAGATAAAGTACATGAAATAGTTAAAATATTAAAATTTACCTGGGAGTTGTACATGCTTTATAGGGACACCCTCATCGTTCACCAACAACGTGCCATTAATGGTCCCTGTGGAGCTGACACGTGTAGCTCCAGGAAATGCAATAATGTAGTTGGCCATATTAGCCTCATCATTGCCAACACGTTCAGCGGTTGGCTGGGTGTCTGCTTGGGCAAGGTGTGTTTCTTGGCTGGCACCTAAAGGAGTAGAAGGTGTACGAGAGGGTTGTTGGACAATCTCTTGCCCTTGTGTCCCTCTACCACCAACACCGGGTTCAGCAAGTGCCAGAAAACGCTACATACAAAAGAACTTTTTGTTAGTTTAGTCAATGTAAAAATTAAAAATCAAACTATCACAATTCATCTCATGCAGAAAAAAAAAAATATCCTTTTGACTTTTTATTATTACCTGATATCTTTCTAGCTGGCTCATAAGTTGTTTTATCTTCTCTTCTGTTTCAGGTGTTTGAGGCGCGTCTATCAAAGTATTAAATTCCGACCTTGCATTTCGTGCCTTTTTTCGCAACAAGAACATTGGAGATAGGGATGAAGAAAGCTCTTCCTCAAAGAGGGAATCATTAGGCGTACCATGGCTAGGTGTCTGCATATTTGAACAAAATTAATATTATTTCAATTATGTAAATAACTAAAATACCTGAAGATAGAGAAATGCTGGCACTTTACATGTTCTTCCGCTGGCCTCTTTCCGCGATCATCCCGTCTCGGGGTTGTTCCTATACTGCCCTGATCAGTCTGCCACATTGCAATAAAATTATAAATGTAAAAACTTGAAAACAATATCTAACTTGAAAACAAAAAATGAAAACTGAAATAATTTCTAATAAGACACCGGAAGACAGAGTTAGAGTTTCAAATATGTCTTGCATTGAATTCAGTCCTGGAAACATGTCATTGCACATTAAGGCACCCAAACAAGAGACGAGTTGACAATGAAAACCTTATTGAATATATTGTTGGAGCAACTTCTAGTAAACTTGTTGTGAAGACCTTGAGGACATTTTTGGAGCAACATTGTTGAAGCTGATGGTATAACATTGTTGGAGACAATCTTGAAGGGCCTTGAAGTGAAGCTTTTGGAGCAACTATTGAAAAATCCTTAGAGCATTTAAGTAAGGCACTTTCTATCTTCCATCACCTTTTTCCTTTCAATATCCTTTAAACAATTTTTTTGATATTTAATGTTTGAAATCACGTTATAATTCCTTGATTATATGTGTTTGGGGACTTTCCCTTTGAAATTACCCAAAAATACCCTAGCAATTTTATCTTCGGGATGCATGTCTGACCCTATTGTTCAATATTTTGATTGATAGTAGTAAACATAGAGAGTTAGGGGGCTCTTGACTTGGTTTGGTTGGGCCATTAGATCCCTAACATCTACTAGGAAGAACCCCCCTTGAGTTGGAGGAGAGCTAGCCCGAAGTGAAAAGAGGTTGGTGAGGTGACAATGGGGCTATTGAATTACACATGGTATCACACTTTAGCTTTAGGACTTTATCTTGAGAAGTGCGATATTTTTCTATATAAATTCTCAAATTGTTTACAACACTATTGTTAAGAACTAATAAGAAGTGATGTTGAGGGGTTTTTGGGTATAAGAAACAATACCATTTAAAAACTAGGGTTCTCAGTCCTTGGCATTCCTTCACCTGGGCCTAGGGGCACACTAGAATATTTTCACACTAAACCATGCAAACTTAAAAGTAACTTAACAGATCCATAAAGTAATAATAATCATAATTCCTAATTTCCTATTGTACGATATGATGCAAATTATTCAAACATGAAACAATGAAGACATGCAATGTCTGAATTTCAAGATTGATGAACCAATACAAGAAGTTAGAAACTACAACTTTGATTCAATACTCTGTGTCCTAACTCTAGGAAGGAATCTAGTTTGTAGTACAGAACATGCATCGTGTATTATCAATTCTTAATTGAAAACAACTAAAGGTCATCTACCTCATCAATTCCTTCCCATTTTGTGTTTTTATGTTATATTCTTTATAAAAGTGTCAAATTTCTCTCAAAGTAAGCAACCACTGAATAAAATAAAAAATAGTTGAGATATGATTGAGAAATGGTCATTTATTTCATGAAAGGATCTTCACAATTTCTTTGGTTGTTTTTCATCTCAAGAAACAAGAAATGACCTAAGAAACTATCGTGATGTAATATAAGAAACAACACGGTGCAATGGCCATTTTCAAAGCCAAATGATGTCCATTGAGGACATGGCCTTTATTTAGTTCCTGTTTCATAGGAGTTTCGGGTAGAAATGGAACTTTGTTGTACCATTTCCAGTAGTAAAAAGGGAAAACCTTCTTTTTCCATGGGAAATAATTTACCTTTCCTTTTCAAGATAATCTAAATCACAAAAAATATGAACTATACTGCACACATTCTTGGATAATGTGAAAGTGGAAAAGGAATACCCTACACAAGTGATGCACACATGTACATTTGAACACTAATAGATTTTTGTAGTTGAAATGCAATGCTTGTTTTCATTTAAATGTAGGGTTTTTAAATCGGGGAGAAATAATGGCTGCCAATTTAATAAGCGTTTCTTTGGGAAAATTTTAAATCTTGTATTGGGTGATGAAGATAATAGAGGGTATTGAATCTTGATTCTTGACATTGTGTTTAACTTGAATAACTCAAATGATTATAAATATCAATGGATGAGTTATTTTTTCAAGTATGTCACTCAAAACTCTTATGTCAAAGCATTGTATGATGGCTAGCATTTGCTTGTTTCCCTTTCTTCAGTTCAATGTAAAAATTATATTAATATATTGGAGCACGAATGATAACTACAATTGTTTGCTCTGCAGTATATCCAGCCCCAAGATTATGAAAAGTTTTCTCAAGTGGAGTTATTAGTTATTGATGAAGCAGCTGCAATTCCATTGCCTGTTGTAAAGGCTTTTCTCGGGCCATATTTAGTGTTTTTGTGCTCTACTATAAATGGGTAATAATTATAAATGAGCCAACCACAATCACAGATTTTGTAACCATTCGGTTTCCATGGATAGTGATGATGATATTAACCCTATATATCAGTGACCTATATCTATATGAAAATGATCTCAACATTGACCTTGATATGGTTGTATGGATGTGACCTTTGGTATGTCATCAGAAAATCCCCAAATATCAGAAAATCCCCAAATCTGGAGAACTAAAGCTCATCACTTTCGATCTGGAGTACTACCCTTGTGATAAAGTTGGTGACTTTCGATCTCCCATTCTCTACCACTTTTCACTTCACCTTCAATATAGATCATACCAAGGGCAATTCGTTACTGGGTGTTGAGATGGATGATTTTGTCGAACTAAAATCCATAGCTTAAACTTCATGAAACTGGTGGAGTCAAAAAACTTCATGAAACTAGTGGAGTCAAATTCATGCAAGCACAAACACATCTTACACATCCTATTTGAAACTCATCCGAAAGAACATTGGAAGACATCTAGAGAGAACCTTACAGCCTAACACAATCCAATGGAATTGACCAAAAAAACCCAAATAGAGTCAACCCTACTATAGGAGGAAGCGCCTGCAGTAATAACTTACCATTTTGCAAGAGCTAAGGGCGAATGCTATTCTGCAAGAGCTGAGGGTGAATGCTGTTCTACAGGAGCTGAGGGTGAATACTGTTCTGCAAGAGCTGAGGGCGAACGCTGAGGGTGAATGCTGAGGGAAAATGTTGTTCTCCAAGAGCTCAGGGCGAATGCTGAGGGCGAATTTTGTTCTGCAAGAGCTAAGGGAAAATGCTGAGGACGAATGCTGTTCTGCAAGAGCTGAGGGTGAATGCTGTTCTGCAAGAGCTGAGGGCGAATGTTGAGGGCGAATGCTGTTCTGCAAGAGCTGAGGGTGAATTCTGAGGGAAAATGTTGTTCTGCAAGAGCTGAGGGCGAATTCTGTTTTGCAAGAGCAGAGGGTGAATGCGCGCGTGATATCAGATGTTAATGTAGTTTTTAATAAAATAATTTTTATGTAGCACGCATATAAGTTTAGTATTTTTATGTAGCGTGCATATAAGTGTCGTTATACCGACGGTAGACAAAGTTTCGCTATTGCGATGGATGCCTCCAAGTGTCGCAATACCGACACTTAGACATTGTGTCGCACTTGCGACGTTTGGAGGCAGTCGTCGCAATAGCGACGCTTTGGGGTATAGTGTCGCAATTGTGAAATCTTCCTCCAAACATCGCAATTGCAACACTTTTTCAAAGTGTCTGTAGTGTGACACTTTTCTCTAAACATCGGTATAGTGACGGTTTCGAGCGGGATTGAAAAAAATTGGGGAAATTTCCAACATTTGGTCAAAAGCGTCAAAACCAAGCGTCAGAATTTCCCCCAAATATACTAGTGCCCACTGTAATTTTCTGTGTTTTCCTTCTGAGCTTCCTTATTGTTTTACGCAGCTTCTGTTGTTCCTTCCTAAGATTTTTCTATTTGGCTCTATAGTTTTCTGAAGAAGCCACTACTCTGCTGACAGTCTCATTAATATTTTGTGCCTCTAGAGAGTCTGGTTGCTCATCCTGGCACTGTCCTAATAGAATTGTGTCTATGGATTGACTATCAGCTTCCTGAAGTATCTCTGTCTCTACTTCTTCTTCGTGGAATATTTATTCTATACTTAGGCCTACCTGGCTATTTTCCACGGGACGTGTGTCACCGGATTGGTGTTTTTCTTCATGGCTTGCACCTCTCGAGGGAGATGGACATTCAGTGTTTCCAACATTCTTGAGAGATTGGATTTCTTCTTAATTAAAATTGAGTGGGCTTTTGGATTGCATATAATTAGTTATATTGGCCAGGACCTGGGCAAGGTCAAAATCATGCAACAAATCCTCTTGGTGGCCCATGCTTGGTGTTGAGGGGAGTCTTGATTCATTTCTTTGTTCTTCTGAATGCTCTACTTCTTCCTCATGATTTGATTCAGGAACACCCTGGTCTTGCAGTTCTGGGTGCAAGAATTTTTCTCTTACCGGGCTAGATAATTCTATCGATTGGCTGGTATTGCCTTGAGGTTTTTTGGCCACTCCTGCTCTTGACCTCAACCTTGCGAACCGTCTACGCTTTTGAGGGATAATATTGTCCTGAGAGTTTTCAGCCATTCTTGTCCTCTAGCTCAGCCTTGTGGACTGTCTGCACTCTTGAGGTATGTCCCTTGAAAGGGGAATCCTTTTCCTTTTTTGAACCTGGTTAGGTGCAGGCGGGGCTAAACCTCCTTCCAGAGCTAAAAGTAAATCATCCCAACTTGATTGTTGTTCGGCAAGGTTATGGCTGACTACTAGCCTAATCAAACAATGACGGCTTACCATAATTTCTACATGTTGGCACTGTATTAGCCTCTCGGCAGTGTCATGCAATAAAGAGTTTAACAATGCAAGTAAATTAACATAGCATTTTTATTTTAAAACTGCTAAAAGTTTCAGTTGACGCAGCCTTACCACATATTTTCGCTCATCGCATGTAATGTAATTCTGCACGATTTTTGCTAGCTCCCCCCATGGTTCTTCAAGAGAGGATGGCTGAATGCCCTTACCCTTTTTGACCAGCTCTTGTCCTTCGTCTTTGAAAACTTTTATAGCATCCTGCAGCTTCAACCGTTTGCCAGACCAAACAGGTCCCTCTGTAGGTAACCCACATGCTTCTGCTATCACCATGGCTGATACTGTGATTTTCCTTCCCCTTACCACAGAATGTCCATTCTGTAAATTTCGTAAAAACTCAATGGAAATTTCCTCGCTGGGTGGTTGGAATTTTGTAAGGAAGGTTATTCACCCAGCTTGAGCTAAAATTGCCCTTGCTGCATCAGAGACAGCCAATATCAATGATTCTCTACATACTACTCTTCCTCCCATACTGTTGTAACTCTGCAAATGATAAGCATAGAAATAAAACACAACGACGCAAAAAGCCGAGAAATGGAACAACAAATGGTTATATGATGTTTTATAAGTATAAATACCGTTATTGAGGCTATTATCATACCACATGCGCTGCAATCATGGAATTTTGTATTATTCGGCACAATCAAATGAGAGAACGACAACGCACTCATAAGTACACTAGGGGTCCCCGCCTCCCTTCAAAATGATAGGTTGTCCTCATCCGAATGAAATGAAAAGGGTAGGGTGCTAGTAGCAAGGTACAGGGGTAATGGATTGGTAAGGCATGCGCATTAATGACAAGATCATAAAGAGTATGGGCGGAGTGAAATCAAGGCTTGT
This sequence comes from Pinus albicaulis, assembly GCA_034641835.2. Lineage (NCBI taxonomy): Eukaryota > Viridiplantae > Streptophyta > Pinopsida > Pinales > Pinaceae > Pinus > Pinus albicaulis. Next base: position 1,025,682,632 of record CM076579.1, on the reverse strand, counting down.
ACTGTGAATTCTAAATGATAAGCTGCAGTGATGTGATATAATAAAGAAAAAGGGAACAACAACAGAAACACAATAAATAATACTTTTAATGCCATTATTCCACTTAAAACATTATGATTGACTTTAAAAATATTCATGCATATAGGTTCAATCAGATTTTAGGACCATAATCTCTCCATAGAAAAGATTATAAGAAGAGGGTATTATAATAATTATTGATGTAAAATAAAGCTTCAATACCATCAAAAGAGATTTTGCTGCCCGCAGGCATCCATAGCCTCGACAGAGTTTCTTTTTAACCCTTGAGAACCATGGTCCTCTATGTATTACTGGGGAAATGTCTTATGATGTTCTATAGTGGAGACCAATGTGCTAGCTTGGTGACCAAGTAAGCACATTGCCATTCATTGGGAAGTAGCGAGAGTAGTCAGGCCGGCTCATGATGAGACCTCCTATTTCCAGGGACTTCGTTTGATCATGCATCCTTTGGATCATATCCCTGGTGTGGTGGCCATAGTGGGAATTGATTTCGCTTCTTCCTTATGATCATGGTTGGCTGGCTCATGATGAGACCCCCTATCCTCCCCTATGGAAAATCATAAAATCATTAATAAATGTATATATATTTCTTATCTCCTTTTATTTTATACTGTTTTTGTTTTTTTAATCCCCATTTTATACATAGAGGGTGGCTCATCACTCCTTAAAAGTAGGGATGGCGAAAGAAGTTTGACATATCAATATAAAATAATAATATACCCATAATCTTATGAATAATATATAGAGAGAGTTATACAGACAAGGGAGAACGAACATGATACAAATAATCAATCAATTTAAGCTATAGTGGAAATGCAGACAGTAAAGTGAGAGAGATAACTGTGTCTTTTTCTTTTTATGGATCATCACAAAGCAATCTTTTTAAAGATGATAATATGCAAACTATTTTCCTGTTCCACTATACCTCCATACATATTGTACTTTTCATGTCATTAAGAGGATCATACAAAGTGAAACTATTGTGGTTGAGGGATAAAAATATGATGTTCTTCAAAGATACTTACAAAGTGTTGTTATTTGAAAGAAAATGGAAAAAGCAACATTCAAAAAAAATGTTGTTCCTTAAAGGGAACAACAGTTGTTCCCTGTAAGGAACAAAAAAGCAAGCTATAATGAAAATATTTTTTTGTTCCATAGAGGGAAAAACAGTCGTTCCCTGTAGGGAACATCAAAACAAAATTCACATGAAAAATTGTTGTTTCTGTAGGGGACAAAAAAGCGAAATACACACAAAAATTATTGTTCCTTATAGGGAATAGTAGTTGTTCCATGTAGGGAACAACAAAGCAAAATTCACACAAAAATTGTTGTTCCTTATAGGGAACAGCAAAGAAAAATATATACGAAAATTGTTGTTCCATAGAGGGAGCAGCAACTATTCCCTGTAGGAAACAACAAAGAAAATAGATAAAAAAATTATTGTTCCTTAGAGGGAACAAAAATTGTTCCCTGTAGGGAACAACAAAGAAAATAGATACAAAAATTGTTGTTCCTTAGAGGGAATAGCAGTTGTTCCCTGTAGGGAACAACAAAGAAAATAGAGGAAAGAATCAAAACTAACATACAATCAAATCCAATCAAAAATAAAAAGGCAAAATTATGTACAAGTTCTAAAAAAAAGTATATTCCTTCATTGAACTGGTGTTGTAGAAGGGTTTCCCTCCTCAGCAAGAATTTGTATAGTGGAATCTTCCCGTAGCTAGTGGAAAAAGGACTCCCTGGTAAGCAGTTTGTGATGAAGGCGTACTCGACGTCCATTTGCTTTAAAAGAGTAGCCAAACCCATCAATGGTGGCTAATGTGAGGGTGCCATTATCATGCACCTTTTGTATCTCAAAGGGGCCTAACCATCTAGTCTGGAGTTTTCCTAGGAAATCCTGGAACCTAGAATCATACAGAAGTGCCCAATCAGCTTCGTGGAATGTCTTCTTCTTAATGAGGGCATCATGCCATTTCGCTCTTTGTTGTTGGATTAGTGCAGTATGCTGAGGAGATGATAGGCAGATTTCATCCAATTCATTGATTTGATGTAGTCTGTTAATCTGTACTTCATTCAGATCCAAGCCTACTTCTTGAGCTATCCTCAATGTCTAAATTTCAAATTCTATTGGGAAGATGGGCTCTTTGCCAAACACTAGCTGATATGGGGAATATCTCGTGGTATTTCTCCATGTCATGTGGTATTCCCATAGGAATTTTGGCAATCGGGTAACCTAGTCATGTCTATGTGATGCGACTAATTTTGTGAGTATTGCCTTGATTACTTTATTGGTGCTTTCTACCTGGCCATTCGCCTGCGGGTGGTATGGAGTTGTGATTCTATGCAAGATATGGTGATTTTTTAATGTCACAACAATCTTATGGCCTATAAATTGTGGCCCTCCAGCTATGATTATTTCTCTAGGCAAGCCATATCGCATGAAAATTTGGAAAATAAAGTGAATTACCGAGTCCTCTGTTGCCCTTGGTAATGCTTCTGCCTCCACCAATTTAGTCACATACTCTGTTGCAACTAATATATATGTCTTTTGATTAGATAATGGGTTTATAGGATCGATTAAATCTAACGCCCATCACTCAAAAGGTTCGATGACTAACTGCGGATGCAGGGGCATCTCATCAAACTGCCCAAGGTGTCCAATTCTTTGGAAACTATCTCATGCCTGGAAAAACTTCTTGGTGTCTTTAAAAATGATGGGCCAATAATAGCCCGTCTGTAAGACTTTGTGACCAATCCTGCGATCTGCAAAATGTCCGCCATAAGGCCCATCATGGAAGGATTTCAGGATGTCCAAGATTTCGTCTTCCCTGACACATCTTCCAATGTGCATATCGGCCCCTGTATGAAATAAATAACCTCCAATCTAGGAGAACCGCATGCTACGCTGTACTATTTTTTTTCTTTCATTAGGCGTCAGGTGTTTGGGTAACTTACCCACTGCTAAGTAGCTTGCAACATCTGTGTACCATGGTATTTTCAAGGTTACTGCAAATAAGTGTTCATCAGGGAACCGGTCTTCTACTGTTGTCGAGTCATCTGTCTTTGGCATACGTGAAAGGAAGTCTGCTACTGGATTTTCCTTTCCTGGTCGATCTTTGATTGTTATGTCGAATTCCTGCAAAAGAATCAACCATCTTGTCACTCTTCCATTTGTAACAGGTTTATTAGCTAAATATTTAATAGCAGAGTGATCTGTATATAAAACCATAGGGTATCCTATTATATAATGTCTAAATTTATTAATAGCATAGATTACAGCCAGAAATTCCTTTTCGGTCACAGTGTAGTTCAATTCAGCAGGAGATAGATTTTTTCTGATGTAGTATATCGCATATGGCTTCTTATCTTCCTCCTGGCCGAGAACTGCTCCAATAGCCGTGTTTGATGCGTCAGATGAGATCTGAAATGGAAAATCCCAATTTGGGCCCCTTGGCACTGGGGTTGTTGATACAGGCCATTTTAAATCTTCAAAAGCACTGTCACATTTGTCAGTCCAAATAAAATCAATATTTCCTGTTAATGCATATAAGGGTGTAGCAATTCGAGAGAAATTATTTATAAATCTCCTATAATATCTAGAAAATCCAAAGAAACCACATACCTCAGTTTGTGTGGAAGGGGTAGGTATTAAAAGAATTATCTGAATTTTTACTGGATCTACCTGGATTCCAGCTGCTGAAATATAATGGCCCAGGATGAGGCCCTCGGTCATCATCATGTGGCATTTTTCATGGCTTAAACAGAACCTAGTAGCAATCCATCATTGCAGAACTTTCTCTAGCGTTTGTAATGCTGGCTCGAAGTCATATTTGTAAGGTGTAAATTCATCCATGTACACCTCGAGCCCCTCGTTTATCAGATCTAAAAAAATGCTGAGTATAGCCCTCTGGAATGTAGCAAGTGCATTGCACATTCCAAAATGTAAGACCCTGTAAGCAAAGGTTCCCCATGGGTAGGTGAAAGTAGTTTTATCCTGGTCTTCAGGGGCAATTTGAATTTGGTTGTAGCCGCTGAAGTCGTCTAGGAAAGAAAATATTTTTTTCCTTGCCAATGTGTCCAAGACCTGGTCAATGAACGGAAGGGGAAAATGATCTTTTGGGGTTGATTTATTAAGCTCTCTATAGTCAACACATATACTCCACTTTCCATTCTTTTTAGGCACTATTACTAATGGGGAGACCCATTTGCTATTGGATGTAGGATATATGAAATTCACATGCAACAGTTTTTGTAGTTCATCTTTCACAATATCTTTAAGATGAGGGTTTAACCTCCATTTCGGTTGTCTAATGGGCCTCACATCCTTCTCTATATAGATGTGGTGCATGCATAGCTGGGGATCAATCCCTTTCATGTCCGGGTAATCCCAAGAGAAGGCTTCTTTATATTTTCTCAGAAGTTTGACAAGCCTCTGTTACACTGAAATTTTTGACTATGAAGTTTTAGTACTCCCTTGGAAGTATACAACATTAAATTTCCTAAATTAAAGCCTTGAAATTGAGAGAAAATCTCATAAAATTCTTAAAACCACTTGTACCACACTTTCTCTTAACATTGCCTGCGGTGCCGCACCTCTTTGCTCTAAATCATGTGGAGCTAAACACACTTTTTATTCATTAAGGGTGTGAACCCTGTAAAAGCTAAAACAAAGGTGAAAAGTAACATTTAGAAGCCCAACAGTCAAATCTGGAAGCTTCTAGAAGCAATTATCCAGTCGAAGGTTCGCCCCTATCATGTGTGTTCATTCCTCCATTATGGGAGCCTACCCCTTGATTTATGGCTATAACAGAGCTCAATTCCTTAAAAAGAGAATTCTATCCCTTCTTATGTGGAACCATAACCAGTCAAAAAATATATGTCATCTAGCTCAATTTTGAGTCGGTTTCCTCCAATCACGAAACACTAGTCCTGAACATCCCACTTGTTTACCAACCAAGTGAGAAGGTCTACTTGAGCTCTCATGCCGCTGATAGCCCAGAATTTAAGTAGCCCACATTCTCTTAAAACTTGTAATGTAGGCGGATGAATCATTTTGGCTTCATCCACCTCCTCATGTTCACGTTCCCACCAAATGAGCATTGTAAATATCCTACAATGAGAAAAATGAAAGATTAGAATCATTTTAAAACAAAAATTTTGGGTATTTTTGGAAGAAATTATTTTTTTAAATTCTTCATAGCACCCCCACACTTTACGTTCAGAGACAATGCATAGCTCTGCATGGGATCTATGCTAAAAGTGCGGGGCCACGACATTTTTCTTTGTGAGAAAATGTCAGGGTCCACAGGTGCCATGTGTCTTGCTTGCGGACCCCCGAGGGTGGAATTTTGAACCTATTTACTTTCCAAAAATGAATTTTAAACCCTAAATTAAGGAAAAAAATGGATGAAAAGCAAGGAAAATAGGATGTGGATTTCCTGGAGCAGACAGTTTTTGATTTTGATGGTCAGTTTGTTCGAAATCTTCTCTGGAGCATTTTTTGCCAAAATCTCTCAAATCTTCACTCTGAACTCAAACGATAAAAATGAATTTGGAAAACTCCTTTTTATAATTTTTTTTGAATAAATGAAATTTAAATTTTTTTATTTTTCACTTTAAAAATATGATTTTTCAAAATATTTTTATTATTAAAGTAGGTACGTTTAATTTTTTGAGTTTTTGTGCAGAATACTGGATTTTCCAAGTGAAATAGTCATTTTTTACGAAGAGTATACTTTTATCATTTTTTCAGGCTCTTTAAAATTTACAAAAAATTAAAACCATGGATTCCTCTTTTAAGCCCTTTTCAGACTCTCTAAAGATGAAAAGATTGCCGAGTACTTGACTATTCGAACTCGTTAAAGGAAATGAGCAATCGTCCCTTCAGTATAAGTTTACCCCTTTTCCAGACTGAAATGGATTATTTATGAAAAAGGTATATGGTGACTAATCATGGTCAATAGAGTTCACTCCCGCATTATTTTATCCTTTTTCGGGCCTGAGAGACTAAAATTACGAAAAAGTACACTCATGTAGTTTCCTTAAGTTTTTTCTTCTGACTCCCTAAAGATGAAAAACACCAAGTTTCTCCTATATTGGACTCGTTAAAATTTAACAGTAAAGGACCTGTCAATTTCAAACAGGAACGGACCACTCCTTCTTAGGGTTCGATTTTAAAATAGGTTGGACTCATCCGAAGGATGAGCTTATAAACAAGAAAATGTTATCCTCCTCAAGCTTGTCAAAAATAAAGAGGTACTAGCCAGAAATGGTGGGGGAAAAGAGAGAAAATGAATTAATTTGTTACATTTTGATTTAAAATAAGTAAACCACTCTTGAACATGACACGTTTTGTCACACTTCTACCTGGGTTGGGAAAATCCTTTGCCTATCAGTTATTCAAACCAATTGAAAGTCTTCAGCCAGTTTCTAGGTATTAGCTTAGGGAAACTATGACCAATCCATATGCAGTGTCGTTATGTGTTCAAGAGGATAGTCAAACAAACCATTCATCTGCAAACATTTGTCTCCATTCACATTGACCATCCCTGAGTCAGTCCTCGCAAAAAGTTTCTTCAACACCGGATCTATGGTTTCGTGTCATGAGCTTGCTTACGACAGATCACTTTCTATCGATGACAGCTCATCATCTAGGAATTTGATCTAGAATCCATCAGTACCTTGGAATCAGCATGCCTTAATGGTAGGTTTCTCACCTTCGATGACAGGTTACATCATTGACCTTCGATCGAGCGATTCCGTGAAATGTTCGACTTCAGATCACTTATTCACATTTCATGGATTGTATTGAGTACTTTGAGAGCCATTGTCATTATTGGTGGTTTCTCTCACACTTGTTAATAGTTCCCATCATTGACTGGTAATCAAGTGGGTTCTACCATGTTCGACTTCGACACATGTAATCGCATGGATAGAACCGTACAAGTTCGGGAAGCAGAAATCAAGACCCTGGATCTAGTTTCCACCATCCAGGCTGTGAGGATTTTTATATTCATTATGCAATAGACTATCATTAAAGATGGTTGCGTCCATGCTGTGTCTACACTATTGATGTAATATTAAAAATCATTTCTGTATCAGAACAAGTTTAGTTAGTTTTGATTTGAGTATGGGAATGCCTACCTTAGTGATGATATATATATCTATATATATATATATATTATTTGCATTGAATGTTTTTACAGGGTTCTGACTGGGGTGTCCACAGGCTAATCCTTGAAATGTTAAAGCACATCACTCTTCGAATGCTCCCAGACTTCGTATTTTAGGGGGAAATTTGCTACACTTAAATTTTTCACTATGATGTTTTAGTACTCCCTTGGAAGTCTAGAACATTTAATTTCCTAAATTCAAGCCTTGAAATTGAGAGAAAAGCTCATAAAAGTCTTAAAAACACTTGTACCACACTTTCTCTTAACATTGCCTACGACGCCTTTTTTCTCTAAATCATGCGGAGCTAAACGCACTTTTTATTCAATAAGGGTGCGGACCCCTGTAAAAGGTAAAGAAAAGGTAGAAAGTAACATTTAGAAGCCCAACAGTCAAATCTGGAAGCTTCTAGAAGAAATTATCCAGTCGAAGGTTTGCTCCTATCATGTATGTTCATTCCTCCATTATGGGAGCCTACCCCTTAATTTATGGAGCTCAATCCCTTCAAAAGAGAATTCTATCCCGTCTTATGTGGAACCATAACCTCCTCTCTTTTCCTATAAATTGAAGCCATAGTGCAGCTTCAAGGGTTAGAGATTTAGTGAGTTAGACTTGGAGAATTTTTTAGGAGAAATGCTGTAGAGACTAATACTCTCTTAGCTGATCATTATGTGGGAATGATTACACACCCATGTGCATTTTAGCTGAGAGAGTGCAAGGCTTGTCAGAGTAAAGGAAATACCCATTCTAGACCCTAGGAAGGCATGTATGACATTAAGGCGGACACGATTGTAAGGCTCTTATTTATTAAAGATAATACAAATGAATACCGTTTTCTCATTAAGTTCTTGGTGTATTTACTTGAATGACTTATTTCTTAAAGTCCTTGATCATTAAGATAGATTTGTGATTTTTTAATTAGTATATGTTGCAGGTGCTTTTGATTCTTTTCCATGTCTTTACTTGCAGGTCTTTCGAGGTGACTTCTTGGAGCGACGGGAAAGAAGAATTCAACTAGCATTGGATCACAGGTAGGTCCTTTCTTCATCATACAAAATTCTAAATTACATATAATCTACAAAAATCAGTTTTCATCTGTCCTATTTGTTGCTAGTTGTCCTTAGGACACTTGGGAGCTTTATCTTGTCTGCAAGAATGACTTATCCATCCAACAGCCTCTGTTCCTGGTCCTCAGTTAGGCTTTTATTGATATTTAAGGTTTTCCCTGGCTCACTTTATACGATTTTGTTATTATAAATAGAAGTTGTTGGGATTGATTGGTCACTAAAGTCTTTTAAAGGATCCTCTTCGATTTTTTTATCCAGGGTTGCTTCAATCATGTGACATTTTGGATGAGATACAACATTTGGTTGGTTAATATAAGTTTTAATGATGTCATCTTCTATTTGAACCTTGAATTCAAGAGCATCTTCTATGGTTAGTGGTGATCTAATGTTTTCAGTTAAATATGATACAGGTTGTTTCCTCATTTTTATTATTGTTAGAATTGGCTGAGCTAGAGGATATAAGGCTAAATTCTTCACATCTTTTCCTCTTGCTATAGTCATGCTGCCTGTTCGACAGTTTATGTAAGCATCTGCGGTTGCTAGCCATGGTCTTCCTAGAATTAGGGGATGTTCATCTAGTCGGTTTCTAGGATTGATGATTACAAAATCTGCTGGGAATTCCCAAGAATCTGCAGACACCATTACATCCTGTAATGTCCCCTCTGGTTTGAAAATTGATCGATCAGTAAGTTCCAAGAGGGTTGTGGTTGGGTCCAAGGATGTAATGCCAAGCTTTTGACAAGTTGTTGTTGTGAGAATATTGATTACTGCTCCTTAGTCAACTAATGCATTGGGAAAGGAGCACCCATTTATTTGCACTGTGAATATAGGGTTTCCTGGGTCCTCATATTTCACTGTTGTTTCTTTGTGTGATAATAAATCAGACAGAGTACCGACAACATGGACAGTTGGAGTTGTTTTTGTTTTCCTCTTTGACTTTTTTATACATAATTCCTTGATAGCTTTCGCATAAATTGGAATGTCCTGAATAGCCTGGAGGAGAGGTATTTTTACACACAAATTTTTCAATTCTCCCAGAAGATCAAAAATATAGATATTTGATTGAGTGGGGTATAATATCTTTCTGGGAATGGTGGAGAAGAGGTAATAGTTTGATCGTGAGTTTTCTATTTAACTAGATTTTCCACTTGTGGTGCTTGTTCTACAAGTAACGGATTTTCACTTTGTACATTTTTATCCCCCTCTGACTCTATTATCCTTCCAGACCTTAATTTCAGCTCATTACACTCCCTTAACTCAATTTCTGGCTTGGGTCCTTCAATAATTTGCAGAGATTGGATCGGTCTATTGTTGGGGTTTGGGTTGCGCTGGGCTGGGAGCTATGGTCGTAGGTTGGTCTGAGGGTTTTGTTGCAATGTGTAGGGTGCTGGCAGTGTAGGTTAAGGTAGGGGGTTTTTTCCTTCTATTTGATTTGTAGGTCATTTCCATCTTGACTGCCAACTCTGGTTTTGTGACATAGAGGATGGCCATTGGAATGGATATGTGGAGGATGGCCAAAATGGTGGACAACAAGGAAAATTTGGCCAACTATTATTTTGGTTTGATTGGTTGGACCAAGGTGGCATAAAGAATGGTTGTTGTGACCAAATGGGAAAAGGTGTCTTGTTTTTCCACATAGCTCCTGTGTATTGTTGAGCATTATATTGCGAGGGTTGAAAGGAAGAAGATGTGTCGGTTGGCGTACCTGTTTGTCGTGGTTGCCATTGGCGATGCTGATTTAGCAGGTAGACTGGTTTTGTTTCTTCTTTTTCCTCTTTATAGGCTGATTTTAACCCTAGAAGTGATGGGAAGATTTATGTGGCTTGATATTTAGTACATATGGAATAGGTTTGTACCATATCCAACAAACACTCTTTGTGACTATGCTTCTTTCTGCATCTCGGGCAAAATATCACCAGGTTTTGTTCTACTTCTGCCTGCTTCTACTTGGCCTACATGATGTCTAATTGCATCATCAAATTTCCCAAGATATCTGTTTTTAAATCCTCTAGCAGATTGCCAATTTCTGTACAAGTAATGGTTCCACCAGATATTTTACTGTCCCTGGTGGTCATATTGCGTTCTGCTGATTTCAATCTCGTACTGCCCCTTGAGCACCTGATACACAATTTAATAATATCATCATAATCTTCTTAATATATATCACCTTTACCCATAATATTTAATGTCTTTATCCATTGTTATTTCATCCCTTTAATCAGTGTAGTTTTCAGCACATTATCAGGTAGGGGCAGATTTACATAGGGGGATATTTGGAGGTTATATTGGTAGCGCTCTACATAATCTTCCAATGTTTCACCAGGTCTAGCTACCATTTGGAATATTTCGTCTTTCAATTCCCTAGATCTGCAATAATCCTGATATTTTTTAAGGAAGGCATTTTTTATTTGATCCCAATCATTTATTGTTCCCCCACCTAGCCCCATGAACTAATGCAAGGCTGCACCTTTTAATGTAGAGGGAAACAAATTTAGTTTTTTGGGGTCAGTGGTATAATCATAACCTCGACATAATACATCAAATTCAAATAGAAATGCATTTGGATCCTCTGATGTGAGCCCATGAAAGGTGGGAATATTTTGTAAAGGGATAGCTTTCATAGGCGCGTTGGCAGTTGTGTCAATGATGGGGTACTGCAATGTGGAAGTTTGCGGTGCTTGTGGATTCTTAGCCATTTGATTAAATATATTCCAGTATCCTTCCGGGATTTCGGGAGCTGGGGAGTTATCCGTAGGGTGTCCCAAAGGGGTGGAAATAATATTAACAACACTCCCTCTGTCTAGGATACTGGGTATTCCTTGCTCAATTACTACTTGAGGGGATCTTGGTTCTCCCCATGTTTCTCCTCCTCCTTCACGAATATTACAAGAGGTGGAAATAATATTAACAACACTCCCTCTATCTGGGATACTGGGTGTTCCTTGCTCAATTAATACATGAGGGGATCTTGGTTCTTCCCATGTTTCTCCTCCTCCTTCACGAATATTACAAGAATTCCCTTCTTGTGACAAAATTGGGCACGGATTTTCAATTTCTTGAAAACTCTGCTCAGTTCTTACAGTTTTTCTATGGACCTAAGCGTAGGCTACAGATAGTGAGCTTTTGGCCTGAAGGGAGATAGTAGGTTGTCTAGAAGCAATGTTTCAAGGACCTACTAATGGCTAAGATTCAAATTTGTTTAAGATTTCGTCTATGAAAGTTGATCGTCCAAGGGTCACTGGTCCCTTAGATTTTTCAGGTTTGAGTAGTGGAATTGGATTTATCTCCGGTCTTTTCTTCTTAGTCATTCATACAAACAATTAAAATGTTTACCTCTACCCTAAATTTCTAACAACTCTGCTGGAAAGTAGGGGAGGGAGCAGGCATTTTTCATACTCCGTACGTAGGTTCTTACTTTCCGTTTTTAATACCCAGTTCTCTCTCAACATGAAACTATCAGATATACATCAATCTTCATAAATGGCTTACACTCTCCCCGGAAACGGCGCCAAAATTTTGGGTGATAAAAGGTGCTTTTTAAACTCCTAATTATCCTCACATTAATTATCAATCTAGGCAAGTCCTTCTACTTCAAGAGTGTACACAGTATGTGGCTGCTATTTAAATCACAAAGTAATGTTTCATAGATTGCAGTATAGATATTTTAATACAAGAGTAAATGGATGCAGCAAGTAGATTCTAATTGCAATTAAACGAAAACTCAATCCTCTAATGAAATCAAATCCTATAGAATTTCAAGTAACAACAATATCAGTGAAGAGTATAGTAGTGATAACTCTTCTCTTCGAAACTGATTGAATCTAAATCAAATGCATTCTTCAATAAAACAAAAATAATATCAATTTGAGAGCCTAACAACAGTAGTTAATACTCATTACAGTTTATCACATTGAGCAGAATAATTATCTAAGAAAATAAATCTGAAAGTGGAAGTAAACTGAATAGATAACAATAGAACTATTTGGTTAACAAAAGAAAATAATGAACAACAAAGGAAATAAAATCACAGAAAGCGATAATACTATCAAACCATCACACTTGTGATAATCAGAAATGTATGACATAGATGAAGTAGTGAATTCCACCCGAAGCCGGGCCCTTAGCCACCAGAAGGCACTGCTAGATTACTTCAGATGATGCGAATGAAAACAACAACTTCAATCAATCATCAAACTTGAGTAGCATTACAATGTAATTTCATTCTTCAACTATACAGTCTGCAATTAAGCTTACAATTTGGGAAAACAATATGCATCCCCTTCTTCCTAGAATCGTTTCCTTTTATAATAAAAAAGGGTAAAAAGTAAATAGTAAATGTGATCCCTCAAGATCTCCTGATCCTGAGGGATTCAAAACCAATTTCTATCTTTAAGACATATCCTCTATTCCACGCTGATCCCTATGATTCATTCTTAGCCTTGTCTGCAACCGACTCATTCCTTTCTTTGCTTGTCAGATTTGGTTGTGCCAACAACAGGGGACAAAAATCGTTCCTTGTCCATTTTCTTGCATGAAGAAGGGTAAACATTAGTTAAATCACAACTGCAATCATTCCTCATTTCTTACCATAATTCCTTAATAGATTAGTGCATTAAGACATGAAAAAGTTAAGAATTAAGGATAACGAGGATGAACTTACTAGAAAATACATACCCATTTCGCAACCCAACAATAGTAACCAGCTCTAAGGATTTTGTTGACAATAGTTTCCAATAGAGGTGGCCTCCACATTCTTCTTCATGAAACTCATCATTGATCTTATCTGCAACATTGTCAGTTGAACATTTAAGCAATATACCACTAGAATTTTTCCAATATAAAATTTTATCTATAATGCAGTAGTTTGTAGCCTTCAACTTTAAGAATATAGCCTTTGTTTTGGACAAACTAGGAGGAACATTAAGATTAAAAAGCACATATAAAATATTATCATACCAAGATGAATTCAGAAATTATTCTTCAATAAGTGGAGTTGCCAACTTCTCCTATTCATCTAATGCATCAACCATATTCATGTCCAGTGCTTGAAAGTTTGTTTCAGCCATGATTTTAGCTAATCCTTTTCCTTTGATTAGTTTAGTGGGCTTGGTTTCTAAATCATATTCTAATATATTAGCAATCCAATTACCCCTTTTTCCATCAGGATATTCTACTAATATGTCTTTTACCACTATGTGAGGCACAAATGCAATGATGTGTGAGTGAAAAATGTAAACTCTGAAATCTTTCAATGCCTTAATTAAGGAAAAATCTTGCTTTTCCATTATGTTGTATTTCAGAGGTGCATCTCTCAATGCCTTGCTGAAAAATGCAATAGGCTGTTCCTGCCCTTTTATGTTTTTATGTATTAGGACAAGAGAAACTGTATGTTCTGATGCAAAGGAGAAGATGAAGAAATCTTTGGTAAAGTCAGGGCTTATTAGGACTGGTGTTGGGTAAGTTTTTGTTTTACCAGTTCAAAGGATTGATTTTATTCTATGTTACATTTGACTCCTATTTCTCTTTTCAACATGTTTGTAATGTTTCTTAGGAGTTCTACAAGGTTTGGTATGAACCTTCTTAAGAAATTTATCTTTCCAATGAAAGATTGCAGCTCTTTGATATTTCTAGGATGATTGATTTGCAATATTCCTTCAATCCTTTTTGGATCAATATTGATTCCCTCTTCAGATATGATTTGGCCTAGAAGCTTACATTATTTAAGGCCAAACAGAGTTTTCTTGGGATTCAGAGACAAACCATATTTTTTACATTTTTCAAAGACTTTTCTTAAGTGAGCTAGGTGTTCTTCATCAGTTTTAGAATAGACTGTGATTTCATTAAAGTATATCACAATGATGTAACCTATTTCTTCTGAGAAAGAAATTTCCATGGCTGTTTGAAAGGTGGCACCGGCACTCATTAACCCAAAAGGCATTTTCACATACATGAAGGTGCCCCAAGGTGTACTGAAATTTGTCTTGTGTTGATCATTTGGGTGTTCTAGCACCTGATTGTATCCTAAAAATCCATCTAGCAAAGAAATTATTTTAGACCCTACTACCCTCTGTAAGATATGATCCATTTTTTGTAAAGGGTAGTTGTCTTTTAAGGAGGCTTTGTTTAAATTTTTGAAGTCTATGCATAGGCTAATTTCTCCTGTTTTCTTCCTCACTGATATAAGATTTGAAACCCATTATGAGTATCTCAGAGGGACTATTATTCTAGCATAATACATTTTTCTTAATTTCTTTCTCAACCAGGGGTAACTACACAGGGTTTATTCTATGCAGTTTCTATTTGAATCGCTTCTGGTTTTCTTTGAGACGGATCTTATTTTGGATTATCTTAGTATCATAGGACTTTAAATCTTCATAACTCCAAGAAAAAACATTAGTAAATTCTATGAAAAGTTCAAGATATTTCTGTTTTATATGAGCTGGCAGTGTTTTGGACAGTTTTATCATTTCGGGTTTTTGTTCACTGCCTATATTACATTCTTCTATTTCAGTTTTAGTTAGTTCCATTTTTGGCCTTCTAGCAACATCATTAAAGTCAAACAGTTCCTCCAGAGGAGCCAGTCCCTTTGGAAAATTATCATTATTGGATTGCAGTACCTCGAAGTCTTCTTTTTCTAAATTAGTGCACATATCTATTTTGTGTGTGTGTTCTTTGTCTAACAGATTTATATCAGCATTAGCAGGAGGTTCTTCTTTGTAAGATTGTTCCTCAACATAACAGTCTTCTTCATACTCCGAGTCTGAACTTGGCACTTCAAACTCATTTATGGACTGCAGGAAATCTTCTATATGTTTATCTCCTTCAAAAACTTGCCAATATTTTATGTTATCAGGAACTGTTGGTCTATATTTCACTCAGAACATGTATTTCTTTCTTTGATAAGGTTTTTGACCTGTGCTGGCTGCAAATGCTAGACCATTGGCAAGGATGTTTTTATTTCTAGGGACAAAGGTAAGCTCATATTTTGTGAATGTTTTCAAGAGGTCAAGGGCATCATCCATATATGCTTTTAGTCTTGGATGCTTGGTTGTGTACTCTCCATTAATCTTTCTAATGACTAACTCTAAATCTCCATGGACAGTTGTCCTCTTGGCTCCTAATTTCTTCAGTAATTGTAGTCCTAGGAGGAGTGCCTCATATTCAGCTATTTTATTTGTGCATTGAAAATTTAGCTTATATGATTGACCTTCTACATGATTGTTCTTTGTGTTATGCACCCATATTCCTGCCCTTGAACCAGTTTTTCTACAAGAACCATCAAAGCTCATACTCCAAAGAGGTTCAATTTTAGATTTTTCATTAGAGTCATTATGGTCCCCATTATGTTGTTTATAGTGGCTGCCACTATGTTGTTTACATTGTTGTTCTTTAGGGTCTACACTATGTTTTTCATTGTTTTGTCTATCATGGTCAGCCCTATGTTGGTGGCTTCTTTGTTTCCTATGGTTTCCACTAAGTTTTCTGCAATATTCTGTTTGGGAAAACTATTTTGGTTGTTCCTCCTCTTTTTCCTCTTCTTCTACAATGGTTTTCTCATTTTCTGCTACTTGTTCATTAACATTTTCATCATTGTAAAGGATAAATGAGTCAAGGTCTATGTGAATAGAATAAAGAGGGGATTTATCTGGCTTTTCTTGATTGCTAACCATGTATTTCAAGTGAATTTCCCTATATATTCTTCTTGGTTGACTAAAGACAGGGATGGTAGCATAGGTCATGTCCATTTGGAGGGTACCTTGGAGTTTAGCACCCCATGATCTTGTAAGGAGAAGGCCATATTTAGGAGGGATATTAGCCACTACCATATTAATTACTAGGCTCTTGGCTGGTATTTGTGCTAATTTGACACATAGATCTTTGATTAGGCCTAGACATTTAACTCTACTGGAATCAAAAGAGTATAAATATTTGTATGGTCTAGTTATCTCAAGGCCTAGTCTTTCCATTACGACTTTTCGCATAAGGTTGTGTGAAGCACCGGAGTCTAACATGGCATTGTCAAGAATCCTATCACGGATGTTTAAACTGACATAAAATGGAGGAACACCTCCCTCTTGAAATTTCCCTTCTACTTCTAGTCCAAACAGAAGTTCAGCTTTTCATCATTTAAATTAACAAAAGCAACATTTTCTCCTATGTTTAAAGCTTTAAAAAGTTGAGATATATATACATATTGAGTGACTAATTAAGTAAGAGGAATAGAGATTTTAATCTTGGAAATTTCATTCTCTATAATGAAAGGTGTCCAATTTTTTGAATTTTTCAAATCAGCCTTTTTAGACACTATTTTCACAGCAATTTTAGCTTGCTAATTTTTATTAGGAACATTAGTTCAAACAGTTTTAGTAGGAGCACTAGCTGTGTTGCTAGTGCTGCTTTGGTCACCACTGTGTTTTCCACTAGGTTGGATGTTTTTATTTTTGTTTTTATTATAACTTTCAGCCACTAAGTTTACATTTTCTGTTGTATTTTTAGACATGTTTTTAGATGTTTTTCTAGTAGAAATTTCAGAGGTATTTCTTTTGGGAGTGTCTTGGTTTTTCTTGATTCTAAAGTTATATTGTCTATGTACTTCGATGATGGAATTTTCAAAGCCTTTTTCATGGTCTTCAGATTCTAGGCTTTCTTCCTCAGATTGAGTTGGGAAAAACATGCCTTTTTATTTCTTAGTGAGGAAAACAGTATCCTCATTATTTTCTCCCATTAAATTTATGCGATTTTTCTCAGTTTCTTCAATCATCCCCTCCTCCTCATCAGCATAATTTTCTTGGAAAGGAGGTCTCATTTGCTAATCAGGGTCTCTTTCTCTTATTTGAGGAGGGTTGCTTCTAAAGTTATGGTTTTGGTTCTGACTTTGATTTATGTTTTGAGGAGCTGTTTGGTTTTCTCTAGGATAAGCTCTCTCATTTACATTCATCCTCTCCATCATCCTTTCCATGGTTTCAACTATGTTATCAATCTTTTTATAAAATGTGGAGGGTACAACTTCTTCCCTATATGTGACTCTTTTTTCATTTTTCATTCTAGCTCTCTTGGCAATCGGATTAGCTTCTACACTTACTAATCCCCTCTGCATGTCTTCTAGGGTGAGGGGTTCTCTTTCTCTTAATTGATAAACCATATCTAGGTCAAAACCATCAGGTAATTTCATTAGAGCTAGACCTTGTGGAGGTTTTATGTGAGGAGGTAGGGCATTATATACACTATTGAACCTGATGCAATAATCTTGGAGACCCTCTCCAACATTTCTTTTAATGTTTTCATACTCTGATAAGATTTGGAGAGGGTTCTTCTTGTCTTTCCATTTGTTTAATAATAGCTGATGAAAATCAGGGAGGTCATTTATACTATTAGGGGTTAATCCTTTAAACCATTTTCTTACTTCTCCCCTTAAGCTTTGAGAAAAAATTCTGAGTTTAACAGTTTCATCATCTATCTCTTGTCTGTCAAAGTAGTCATTCATTTTGTCTACATGTTGTTGAGCAGTAGTATAACTAATAGCATCATATAAAGGAATCTTGGACTGATAGTCTTGTGATAGAAAAACTAAAGGTTGTGGTGGGACTAGTGGATCATACCATGTTTCCATGATATTCGGTTGTGGAAACAAAGGAGGGTTAATAAGAGGAGGGTTTACAAAAGGAGGTACAGGGTTAAATGGAGGAAAGTGAACAGTGGGGGATGAAGTTAGTGCAACAGAATTTTTTTGTAAGGTCGATGGGTCTAAAACTATATGTGTTATCCAACACTGAGATCTAGTCATAGACAAGCTTTGTTCTAAGGGTGAGTCAGATAGGATATTCTGCAAGTCTTTAAGGTTTTCAGGTAGGGAACTTGCTTTGTGGATTGGTCTAATAGCAACTGGGTATTTAGATCTAGGAGACTTCCGAAGGATGCTTTCAGGATTTTCAACTATTTCGGGAGGATTTGGATCAGGATGGGATCTTGTATAGATTCTTCTAGAAGCCAGACTTGGACCCAAAAATTAGAAAGGTTGGAAAAGTATAAAGGACAAACCAATCCATGAAAGAAATACTTAATCCACAAAGTATTCTTGACTGAGTATTAATGTTTTGATGATAAAATAAGTTTTCCAAGTGGATTCTATGGAAAAACAGTGGAGTCACCAGGTGGAGGATTTTTTCTTGTTTTATGGCTAGTTGTTGTCCACCATTAGCAAGCAGGAACCATTATTGGCTAACACTTGATTCATCTAAGTTTAAAATGAGGTTTTCTGAGTTTTTGAGTGAATTTAAATAGTTTATTACTTAGTAATCCCCAGTATGGTCGCCACTATATTTTATCCCTGTCATTTACAAGATTAGGAAGAACAAACATTGCAGGGAACCACATGAGAACCACTTTTGAATCCTAGGACCTGGCCTTCCTGGACTCAGAGAGGGATCTCTCTATGTAGTTGTCTATAAATTATATGTCTTTGTTCTTTTGTTTATAATATTAGGCTAGTTATGAAGTTCTAAGGACTTGTTTGTTTTGATTGATTGATTGATAGGTTGATAGATCAAATGGTGTGATTAGTTGAAGGGGATGTTTCAGCTGAATAGATAGACTATGAGAAACATCAATCCATTGGGCTATGGAGTCATAAAAGGATTTAATTTTTCATCAAATATGCAAGGGTTTTCATAGGGCAATCTAGCTATATCAAGTGGATCTCTTAGATTAGATTGTGATATGAAATAACAATAAGTTGTGAAGGCAGAAAAACTAAAAGTTAGTTAAGAATATTTTAATTCTGCTTCAACAAGAAAATCCTTTTAGGTAACTATTTGAGGCAAACCAAAGGATAGGGCGCACCATAGACTTCTTTGGCCAGACTTTAATAAGAAAACCTTTAAGACAACAATCCAAAAATCGTAAAATTATTTTCAGACAAAGAAAACATTTAAGATAACAATGAGTGCAGCTAAAGAGAAAGATAAACCTATATTCTTTAACTAAACACTCTAAAGACCTTCACAACAACATTTTTAGGTAGACCAGAGGACATGGCATACCATAGACTTCCCTGGTTTAGACTCTACTAAGTATACTTCAAAGAAAGGCCTCAAAAATAGTATTTCAAGCTACACCAAAGGACAAGGCTTACCATAGACTTCTTTGGCTTGAATATATTAAATAATTCCCAAGAAAATAATATAGGTGGAACTAGAGAGAAATTAAGAATTCTCCAATCAAACCTTGCATAGGAAAACATTAAGATAAAGAATGTAGACAGAAATAGGGTGTGAAGATAGCATATCCTACTCTAAAATTTATATTCTTTTATCAGAGAAATAATGGACAGAATGGAAAACAGAAGCAAAACAATGAAAAGAAGGAAAGCTTCACCATTAAAATATCCCAAGAATCTTGTGAACATGCTTGTATTGCTGATGATCAAAATAGTTACATTACTCCAGTACAATAGATCTTTGCAACTCAGAGCTTTCTCAAATCCGGCCTAGCAGTCCTCAACTAGCTCAGCAACAGAAATTGGTCAACTAACCACCAACTAACCAACACTAAAAATGAAGCTTACATGCGGTACTTATCTGAAAAATGAGGAGGTGATCCTAAGCTAGGTTTTTAGATGTCACTTATTACAAAGTTAATGAGTTTTTGACATTTGAGACTATGCAAGGCCCAAGGAAAAATATCTGAGAGTGTTTCTCAGAAATAATAACTCCTACCTTAACTGTTTGAGCTAATTTCTAGAAATGTTTGACTTTGAGTCTTTTTCAATAAATTTTATAATAACTGCTGGGTAGATGAAAATATATTTGACTGTTTGCAATAACTACTGATGTTTTATTGAAAGAAAACATGTTATAAGTGGAAAAATATCCTTTGAAGAAGTAAATTCTTGGATTTGATCCTTCAAATATGTTTTTGTGTTTAATATTCCTATGTTTATCATTTAAACTCTGTTTAGGCATTTAAACTTTGGATTTATCCTTTATCTATCATTTTTACTATTTTATCTCTGATTATGTTTTCATTTCTTTAACCTCTGCTTTAAGGCTAATCTTTGTAATTTATCTTTTGATCTTTGATTAGCCCCTTAATCTTTTTTGTTGCAGTATTTAACTATTTTCTCTTTGTGTGCATGTCTTTGTCTATGTTTACTGTGTAGAGGGCATTCTTCTTCTGCTGGAGGGTTTGATTAATCACCAATGATCTAGATTCATTGGGATTATGCTTGATCTTTCACCTCTGGTCCCTTTAAAATAAAACAAAGCCCTGGATCATCACCTAGACATTCATTTAAGAGTTCTTAGATCATTGGAACATGTTTTATGCCTTTCCGCCATGAAATGTGCAGATAAAACAAACTGTGAGCTTTTAAAACCTGTGTTAGGAGGGTTTTTCTGCATGTATTCGGGGTTTTTTGGGCTTTGAAGAATTTGCAGAGGTGAGGAATGGCAGATTGGGGCTTGGTTCCATAGGTGGAAACCTTCAGGAATTTTAAATGGGAGCGGCGGTATTTAGATTTTCACGCAAAGGGAAAAGTGGTTTTCGGGAGCGAGAATGCGGTTTTTGTATGATCAGAGGGTTGGTAATGGTTTTTGATAGAAACGTGCAATTCCATACAGGGCTTACCGCGTGGTGGAGGGTATGGGGGTAAAAACCACCCATATCACATATTTTAAAAACGCTAACCCTTTTACAAATAGATTTGCGACGAGGGTTACGGGTCGTTGGATCTCAGGGAATGAGATCAACAGTGGTTGGGCGTTCGGGAAAGGTGGGCAGGTGAAGAGGTGGGGTCTGGGCACCATATGACATGGCATGATTCTTTGTCATGTAGCGTGGGGGTTTAAATCATATGTGGGGTTTATTATTAAGCAGGGACAATGCAATTGGGTAGAGTTGCGGTTATATGGGCGTGAGGGAGTGTGGGTTTAAAGCGGGGGGGGGACTAAAACCTTAAAGGGTCAGATTTTTATATTAAAAACAGAGTTTTAAATATAAAACAAAAAGGTCCTGATAGGTTAATATATATTGAAAAACAATGTAAAAAGACATTTTTACATTGTTTTAGTGAAAAAAGGAAGAAAGTGATGAAGGTGAGGGTTTTGGATGGGTTTTTCAAGAATTAAATTGGATGTTAAGTGGGGAAAAATGAGGGAATGAAAGTGGTGATAGGCAAGAAGGATGAAACTGAGAGAAATAAGCCCAACATGATTTCTTTAAGAGAAGTAAGGTGATTTTGTACAGGTAAACTGAAAGATAGTGAAAAAATGATTTGAAAGGATTAATGAAGGCAGTGAGATTTCTAAAGATAGCTAATAGGGAAGGAATGCTATCTTTAGCTGCTTGTGGAAAATCAATAGTCACCTAGTGAATTTGTAGAATACAAGAGGATAATAGGTCTCTTGCTGCAGTGAGTGTTTTGAAATCAATAAAAAACACTCTTTGCTTCCACATCTCTGTAGGGTTTGAGTAAACTCATAATATATGTGACCTCATCTAGATCAGGGTTAGTACAGATGCATTTTGCGCATAATTATTCCTGAAGCTTCTTATGCTTTTGGGTTGGTCTCCAGCGAGGCAATACATTTTCTTCATTTCTTCACTCTGAACTTCTAATATGTGGAGATCCAGTATTAAGAAATCTTGACCAATTTTGCTGTGACGAAATTCGAGATTTGACATCTATGGGTGGAGGGAAGGAACAAGGTGCCATACTTCTTTATATTTCCTTATTGAAAGATAATAAAAACCCCAAATCAACCAAAATTAACTTTCTACTGAATTATATCATATTGTCAATATATATAATAAGTTTCAATAGTTATATGAGCGGGAAGTGGACGATTTTAAATGATTTTTTTGGGGCAACATTAAGAATCTGAAATTGGACTCATGATAAATTGTTTAATTAATGAGGGTATGTGGTAAGAAAATCGTGTATCAATGTAATTTCCTTTCTATTTTTTTTCGTTTTTAGTAACTTGTATAACCAATGAAAAGTTTTAAAACATTTTTTTCCTTATTTTAAAATTGATAATTATTGTATTTTTAAAAAATTTTTTCTAGAAATTTGTAGAACCAGGTAATGTTTTAAAACATTTTTTTCTTATTTTAAAATTGATATTAGCTTTTTTCCTTTTAAAATTGATATTAGAGTAAATTATTTGATTGTAATTTTGATAATAGAATCTAATAAGTACATTGAGTGAGATTCACAATATCCACTTATTTATAATTATAAAATATAAAATAAAAGTGTAATTTATTTATATTTATATTTATAATTCATCCAGAAAAAATATTATTAATATACATATATTTATGTATGAGATAATATAATAAGAATTTTCTTTTTTCTCTCTATATTCTCAATCAAATATGAAATTTTGTATATATATATATGTCATGTTATAACAATACAAGGTTCCTTTGTCATAAAAATGAGCTTCCTTCAAGGCTTTCCATATTCAATAGCCATCATCTATCATGTATCATACACACACAATTACAATATATATATATATATTCATAATAATACAACTTATAAATTCCAAGTCTAATTCATAAATTTCATAAGTATGAGATTCCTTCTCATGGTGTTTAGCTCTTAGCGTAGTTCCTAATATTTATTAAAGAATTACACTCATTTCATATTTGAGACCATTCTACCTACAACGTAAATTTTTTAATGAACCAAATAAAAGTGATTATCTATACCTATAATCCTTTCTTTCAATATTTACTACCATCCATGAGGTGTTCTCAGAATAATATTAACAAACTAGTAATTCAATCATTTTTATTTATTAATCATACTCAAATAAATGGAACTATGTTTCAATGTACATGCGTTACCTATCATACCTACCATTATGAGATGAAACCAAATATTTATTCCAATAAACCGATGTGTCGATACTCATGATCACATCTACTCAATCCATCCCTGTCGCTTGATTTCAAAATCATACATTTCTATATCATGTATTCTACCATCATCAATTGGAAGGTCTAATGAATACCTCAACACATCATCTAATCACCCCCCATATGTGCCTCGAACAAACTACAAGGCAATTCCTTTCTCTACTATACATTACCTTAGGAATCCTCTCCTTTATAGGTGCTCCTCACTATTTGCCAAAAGGTTATAGTCTACAATGGAAATATAAGCAGGGAGACAACTGGACATTTGTGTAGTAATATATCCTTCCATATCCATCAATAATATGGTCTCACACATTAGCTCTATTGGAATTCACTATCATGTGTTATACAAATTCATAACATGATTTTTTTACCCATTCACTCATTATAAGTGAATCAACCACGAGATACTAATTCATGGTTGAATCAAAAGGGTTATAAAAATCTTGTCATACCAAAAGATTCTTCATTCATCATATCCAACCTAGGTATCCTTATCATACATGCATTCAATCATAAATAAATAAATGAATATATAAAGTATGCATAAAGGAATTCTTACTCCAATCATTACAAGTCATATATAATGGCATGATTAATTTTCATATTTGGATAGTTTCCTTTAGCATTCTTGATGTTAATTGATTATTTGATGTCTCGTGGGAACTCATATGATCCCTTAATCAACCTCTTGACAAGCATCCTATCATATTTATCCTTTTCACAAGGTTTTATATCATAGGCTACTTCATCATCAACATTTTCAGCCATCGTTGAGATTTTTTTTTCTAATAAACTATGTGTCAATATTTGAAATGTCCAATTTTTTGAGTGGACACTCCACCCATCATCAAGGAAAAAAAAAGAAATAAAATATGAGGTGCGTTTAGTAATGAACTCATGAACAAGAAGATCTTATCAACTAAGATCCTTCCCAAGCTCACCTCTGACCATAAGCCTATTCTGCTCTGTCTAGAGGACGAAGAGGACCTGGGCCCCATCCCTTTTCGCTTTTCCCCACTGTGGATTGAGAGGTCTGGTTTCTCTGAAATGGTGACTGCTGCTTGGGCCTCCTCCATCAATGGTTCTCCCAGCTATGTCTGGGAGCAAAAACTGAAGTCCACCAAAAAAGCGTTGAAGGAATGGATTAAAAACCCAGCCCCCAACCCTACCACTGAAAGAGCTGAAGCAGTAATGACTTTGCATACCATTCAACATGAAATCGAAAGCAAAACCATAAACGAAGATCTGCTGGACAAGGAAACAAAAGCCCAGAGTGCTGCCTTTCAAACCTTTAGAAAAGAGGAGGAATACTGGAGAATAAAGTCCAGAAGCTTATGGTTAAAAGCTGGGGACCGTAATACTTCTTTCTTTCACAGACAGTATCGTGCTAGACTGTCAAGGAACCATATTGCAGAAATTAAGAATGTTGATGGACATATCTGTAAAGGCCTCCAACAAGTCAAAGAAGCTGCAGAAACGCACTTTAAAAATCTATACAGTGTGGACACCCAAAGTGAAGAAGAAGAAGAAGCAGATTTCCTCAGTAACATCCCTCCCCTCATCTCTCCGGAGGAAAATTCTGATCTTTGCAAACCTGTCACTGAGGAAGAACTAATAAAGGTAATCTGGTCCATGGATTCAGACAAGGCCCCAGGGCCTGATGGCTTCACAATACATTTCTACAAAGCATGCTGGGGTATAATCAAACATGACCTGCAAAAGATGATCTCGGGTTTCATGAAAAAAGCGAAAGTAGGGGGCAGCACCAATTCAACTTACTTAGCCCTCATCCCCAAAGACACTAATCCGGAAACCTTCTCAAGATTCAGGCCAATCTCGTTATGTAATGCCTCCTACAAGATCTTGGCAAAACTCTTGGCCAGTAGATTAAAGCCCTTGCTACCAAGATTGATCTCTAGCTCCCAAGGAGGATTTGTTGAGGGCAGGCACATTTTGGATAATGTCATACGAGTGCAGGAGACCATACACACAAGCAAGCAAAGTAAAGAGAAAGGCATGCTCATAAAGCTAGACATGGCAAATGCATTTGACAGAGTCAACAGAACTTTCCTCAGCAAAGTTTTGCTCTCCTTTGGATTCTCTCCTCAATTTGTAAACCTCATCAAAGCCTGCACGGACAATCCTTGGATTGCCCCGCTCATTAATGGCAGGCCTACCAGCTTCTTCCAAGCTAGGAGAGGTATTAGGCAGGGATGCCCGCTCTCCCCCTTCTTATATATATTAATGGCTGAAACGTTAAGTAGAAAACTTGAAGCAGAAAGAAGGGTAGGTACTCTCCCGGGCCTCAAACCTACCAGCAGAGTTACCTCCCTGAATCATGCCCTCTTTGCAGATGATTCGATACTTTTGGGAGGTGCCTCAACCAGAATTTCCAAGGCCTTCGAATCAGTCATCAGAAAATACTGCAAAGTCTCGGGTGCCCAAGTAAATGAAAGGAAAAGCGAAGTCTTTAGCTGGAATACTGGACAGCAGGAGCTCGATAACATAGCCAATATTCTAGGTTTCAAAGGGCATTCTCAATGGGACAAAGTCAAATATCTCGGGCTTCCTATTATCTCTGGAACGAATAGGAGGTCGCTCTGGACTGACATCATCTGTAAACTCAAAACCAAAATCTCTTCTTGGGGTGGCTTCTGGCTAACAAAAGGAGGAAAGGTCATCTTGATCAAATCACAACTGTCTGCTCTTCCAATCTATCAAGCTGCGTTCCTGCTTGCCCCCAAGATTGTAATGGATCAGATCTCCACGCTCATAAGAGACTTTCTCTGGCAAGGAGGTAGGGGAAACGAAAAAAAACTTCATCTGGTCAACTGGGAAATAGTAAAAAACTCAAGAGCAGAGGGCGGCCTTCAAATCCGAGATCCCTCTCTGGTCAACTTGGCCCTCGGATGCAAAACTCTGTGGAATATGCTCAAAGAACCTCAGCATCCTGTCAGCGCTCTGTTGAGAGCGAAATACACAAATCGAGCAGCGCTCAGAGATATTCAACTGGGCCATACAGCAAATAGCACGATGCTGTGGAAGCTCTGTATCAAAAGCAGTAAAATGTTTAAGCGATTTGTGTATAGGATCCCAGGGAACGGGAAAGAAACCAACATATGGCACGATCGCATAATGGATAGAGAGCCACTGAAGGATAAAGCGGAAATTGTCGAATTAAAAGACTGGCTAACCTCTGAAGGCAAGAACAGAGTTTCGGATATTTCGACTTGGGATGCTAATGGAGATTGGACCGGCTGGGCAATCGATCCCCCTGCTCAGTTGCACGCACAAAGTATCAGATTGATTGACATGTTGGAGGACGCAGCACCTATTCACAGCAATTTGAAGGATCGATGGGGTTGGGGAACTTCCGGAGAGTACTCTACTGCAGCTGGCTACAAAGCATTTCAGACCTCTAGGACCAGTAAGCATAACGCAGAGTTCTGGAAAAATGTTTGGGAACCCTTGGCACACCCGAAAGTCAATTTCTTCTTCTGGACATTGGTTCATAATAAGATACTAACAGGTGACAACATGGCAAAAAGGAATTTCTCTGGCCCATACAGGTGCGCCCTCTGCAGGAGCAACAACGAAACTGCACAGCATCTTTTTATAGAATGTCATTTCGCTAAGGCAGTATGGGATCTCCTGTTGCAGGATTTTCACATAAATTCTCCAGCACATACCTCTGTCTCGGAGCTTTTTGCAGATTGGAGACAACTTTACCCTCATAGTATTCCCCAAAAGTCCTTCTGGCGCAAAGTCTGGAATGCTCTCCCTAAGTTTGTGTGTTGGCAGATTTGGATTGCGCGCAATCAGATGATTTTCAATGAATTGTCCCATACTCCTTTGCAGGTGGCTGCAAAAGCCAGATCATTTCTTTTGGAAGCAGCCCATCAGCAGTACTACAAAGAGGATCCTTTGCTACTGCCGGCCGAGAAGAGGTGGCTAGAACCTCTTGAACCCCAACGCAGAATGTATCTCTACACTCCCCTATTAGCTTCCCCTTCCTGGAGAAAGCGAGATCCAGATGCCTCCTTTCAGCAATGGTGGAGAGAACAACAGACACATACCATCTTCTTTGACGGGGCATCTAAAGGGAACCCTGGACCTTCCGGTGCAGGCGGGATTATATACTCCCCAAAAGGCGCTTCCCGGGACTCATTCTACTGGGGTCTCGGACTGAAAACTAATAATCAAGCGGAGCTTTTAAGTCTGCTCAAAGCCTGTCAAATTGCTAGGGAGAAAGGGATCAAAGACATACAGATCTTCGGTGATTCGGAGATCCTCATCAAGAATCTGAACACGGAAGAGACATTCAGAAATGCAAGCCTAAACAGGGTCCTGGAAAGACTGAAAAGGGTTCTCATAGCTTTCAATACCTATAAATTCTATCACATACTGAGAAGCTCAAACAGTGAAGTAGACTTGATGGCCAACAAGGGGAGCGCAACGCAGAAAGGTCTGCTTTTTATAAACGAAGAAAGATTTCTAGATTTTCCCTGTTAATGTCAAGTCTTAAATTTAGCTGCTGTTGGAATCCAAAGATGTATTCTGGGTCGATAAGGCACAGCCCTGCCCACTCTTTTTCTTATAAATAAAAAATTTCATAACCGTTCAAGTTAAAAAAAAAAAAAAAAGAGAATATAAATGTAACATAAAGTAGTTAACCATGAAATAATAAAATGGGTTCCAAGGAATGGAAAAGATCTTTAAACAATATAAAGAATGAAACATACTTGAGGAGAAATTTGAGGCATAAATTATTAAGAAGCCAACGAAGATAAATATTTATAGACTAATTAAATGTTTCAAAAAAATATTAAAAAATGGATTAAAATATTAAATTATTATCTTTTAAATTCAAGATATTTTGGCTTCATTAAAATGTTTTCAACAAGCCATGTTTTGCTGAAACGTTGTGGAAACAATTTCATGTTTTGGAGAATCCTCTAGAATATGGTGCGATAACAAGATTATGGAATATTTTAGATGCTAGCTAATAATTACAAGAAAACATATCATAATATTTCAAATTAGAATATTTGTGTCAAACCATGATTTTGTGATCAGTAGAGGATGAGAGGATGTTTAGTGCGCTATCATATTTGAAGTCAAATTTGAGAAACAAACTTGATAAACATATGGATATATGCCTAAAATTATATGTAAAAAAGTATGACATTAACTATTTTCCATATGAAAGAGCTCTAGCTCTTTGGCGATCATATTGTGATAGAAGTGGCGAAGACAATACAAAAAACTTCTCTAATAAAATTGATATGGAACATCATATTTTGGAGGATCAAAATTGCAGTTAATGTAGAAAAGATTTTGTTCAGAATGGAGCAAATGATGACGAAATTGAGAAGTAGAAAATTGATATACCACAGTATTTTATCTATTCCAATATATATGAAGTCCCAAAGGACACTTATTTTGGTATATGTGTTCCATATTTTGTGTAAGAAAAATTGAATGGAGTAGTACAAATGAGGTGATTCCTTTTATTTGATTAAATTTGTTGTTCCTATATTTTTGGTGTAGGTTCTAAATTATTTATCACAACAAAATTACTAACAATATATGCCAATTTGACATTTCGTTTGAGGTTATAACATGTTCTCTACTTTCTATTCTTTATTGTAACATTGAATCCATATTTCCTTGCTGCAATGTTTTTTAAGGTTGATGTCTTGATAATTAACTATTATTACTTTATCCCTTTCTTGTATGTGATAGAAAATGAAGTAATAATTTATGAGGTGAGGATCTATATTATGAAATAGGTAGTGTCCTTGTATTAAACGATAAATAAGAACTTTAACAAGGCTTTTACTAAGCAAGAATGGGTTCATTTCAATTAGATGATTTTCTTTTTTGTAGCTATAATATCTTGGCCACTCTTAACGGTTTGTTTGTTTGTTGCATTTGGATCATTTTTCCAAGTTTGAAAATTTTGGGTTTATTTTGGTTAAAAATTATGATCTCTTAAATTATTCTAGTTTTTATTTGATGTTTAATTAATCCTTTTATTAAGGCATGACTTGTTTCATCTCATTTTATTGATTTGAGGGGTTCAGTTAAAGTTAAAGACCTTTGTTGAGTACAAATATATTTTGTTTGTTGTTTTTTCATGTTCATTTGAGACTGATATGGTATTAGGATTAATATATGACTTCACTTATTATATTAGCATTCAATATGTTTTGCATAATTATTATTATTTTCTTTATATATTTGATTATCGAAGTATATGTTTTATTTTATTTTTATTTTTATTTCCTCTCACGTTGTGGTGTCACAAAAGAATATTCACCTTTTAGAATATAGTATTTTACTTTATATTTTCTTTAAAAATATTTATTGTTTGTTAAGAGAGGAAAATGAGCTCTGCTTAGTTATGTGAAGAAAAAAATGGTCAATGCACTAGGATCCTATGTGTTCATCATAGAACTTATATTATCATGAGAAGGACATTCATCTAATGCAATTATACTTTGATACCAATACAAAAAAACATCACATGTAATTAGTTGAGAATGATAGATTGTTTAGTGTAGTACTATTTTTGAAATGAAAATCCCCTTGATGATCATTGTTTTGTGACATATTATTCCAATTAATGAACATGCATAGACTATTTTTTATATTTGTGTTAGATTTTTTTAACTCACCCATTGTAGATTTTTAATGAGTTTGTGTTATTAACTTTTTTTTCATAATGTAGGAAATTAAGTTTCAATGCATATTCATCTTCCAGTCATTCTCAATTTTTATTTTGTGCAATTTCAAATAATTTTTTACCAACTCAGCATTATTACAGTTGTTAACTGTAGAATAAATTGCAACAATGACTACTATAGTTATGATCCAAAAGTAGGTGAAAAAGCTACATATTATGATGAAACAAAATATTTTAAAGTTGTTGGTTTATTTGAACTTCAGTAATTAGAGAAATATCTACCTTTTATAAAGGTGATGTATAAAAACAAAAGAATTTTATGTAAATATTCATGATTTTGATATAGCTATTCATAGACCTTATTTTCATGTGAAGCCTATAGAGTATGAATTACATAGAATATGGCAGGGTTATCTAGATGCATAAAGACCAAGTTTGAGAAAAATAATTTATTTGGTTCAACATCACATGCCTTTGGGGGTGCCTTTCCAATTAATTTCCCCTTGGGATGTGATAAGAAATTTCTGGTAAAACATAATAAAATCATGAAAAAATATTTTCAATAGCGTATAACAAGAACCTAGAGCAACATTACCCGTGATTTTTCCTTTCCAAAAAATGGAAAAATGTATATAACAGTTTTTAAATAAATATTTTTCTTATTATTACATATGTTTCTACACATTGGTAACAAATCACTAGTATTTTACAATGTTTTCTAATTTTTTAGAAGATTAATCAATAATTTTCAATACTTTATAACCTAGTGAAAAATTCGTCAATATTTAATAAAATTTTATAATTTAGTGAAATATTCACCAAAAAATTATATATGTATATTATATTAATGAAAAAATACCCTATACATTTTTCTATATACATTGGGGATTCACCCATTTATTATACATATAAATTTGGGGGGTTTCTTAAAATTTTCCTTGATCCTTAGTGAGCCTTGGTAACAATTTTTGTAAGAACACTCAACCAACGGAATATACACCTCAAATATCCTCTACTGATGCATCACATAAATCCTCAACATGTTCTCCAATATCTTGTTGACCCTCTCCGTGTGTCCATATGTCTCTGAATGATAATTTGTACTGAAGGCAAACTTTGTACCTAAACCTGCAAACAACTCTTGCCAAAACTTGGAAGTGAACTTTTCATCCATGTTTGACACAATATTCTTTGGAACACCATGCAATCTAACCACATATATGATGAACACCTATTCCACATCAATAGATGAATACGTAGTCTTCACTGGAATGAAGTGTGCTACCTTAGTCAGCCTTTCCACCACAATCGTGATGGAATCATGCTGTCTAGATGTCCTCAACAAAACTTTATTGAAATCCATGGAAATGACCTCCCATTTCGACTTTGGAATCGAAATAAGTTGTAGTAGTCCATTTTTATGCCTACACTCTGCCTTTACCTGCTGAAAATCCAAACATCTAGCCACAAAATCTGCTACATCCTTCTTCAGATTCGGCCAATAATAAAAATTATTCAGTACTGTCAATGTCTTTTGGTATCCTAGTCGACCTGAATATGGTTTCATAGGAAAATTTCTCAAGATAATCTTCTTGAGCTCACTACTATGTGGCATATATATCATGTCCCTAAATCCAATAAAGCCATTTGTTGAGGGATGATAGTCCACATCTTGTGCACCTGTACCTGTACATGTACCACTACCTATGCATATACCTGTACCACAACCTGTGACTGTACCTATACAAATATTTATACCTTTAACTGTAGTCTATAGTAACCTATGCATAAGCTCTCTATCCTTGTCATGCTACTCACCTGCCTATGAAATATGATTCTGTAAGTCTGTCCCATAAGAGCTTATAACTGTTGTATGATTCACTTGTATCCACCTGCTAAGAGTATCTACAACCCTACTCTATTTTCCCTTGATGTACCTGATCTCGAAGTCAAACTCACTGATCATGGCCATCCATATAGCTTTCCTAGCAGTTAGATTTGATTGGCTAAAAAAGTATCTCAACTCACTTTGATCACTCAACAATACAAACCTACTTCCAAGAAGATAACACCTCCACATCTTCAACGCATGAATGATAACTGCTAACTCAAGATCGTGTGTTGGATAGTTCTACTAATTCTCATTCAGTTTCCACGACTCATAACATACTACATGTCCCTCCTGCATAAGGACTCCACCAAGCCCTCTCTTCCAAACATCTATACATACTACAAACTCTTTGTCTAGATCTGCAATCTTTAACACTCAATCATTTCCCAACAACTGCTTGAACTGTTCAAATCTTGTTGCACATTTCTATGTGAATTAAAATTTTTTACCTTTCCTCTGCAGTGACGTAATAGGATATGCAATCCAAGAGAAGTTTTTTATGAACCTTCTATAGTAGCCTGCTACTCCCATGAATGATCTTACCTTATCCACGTTTATAGGAGCTTCCCACTCCATGATATCTCTTATATTATTCCTTGTAGACCACATTCCCAAATTAATGTACCTCTGTCTGAAAGAAGCTACATTTACTAATCTGGAATATAATTGATTTTCTCTAAGTAATCTCAACATTGTTGCTAATGCTGGGAATTATCTTCGTCATTCTTATAATATATCAATATTTCATCAATGAATACAATAACAAACTTGTCCAGGTAAGGATGCAACACACTATTCATCAAGCACATAAAAGTAGCTAGAGCATTAGTCAAACCAAATGGAACTACAACAAATTCATAATTCCTATACTTGGTCCTAAAGGTTATCTTGTAAATTTCCTCTTCATTGATGTGTACCGAATGATATCCGGATCTCAAATCAATATTTAAGAAGACTGTTTCTCCCTTCAACTGATCAAATAAGTCATCAATCCTCGACAACAGATACTTGTTCTTGATGGTCACATTGTTCAACTGCCTGTAATCAATGCATAACCTGAGATTTCCATCCTTCTTCTTCAAAAATAATATGGGTGCACCCCATGACGATACACTTGGCTTAATGTATCCCTGTGAAGCATTTCCTTCAACTGTAACTTTAGTTATACTAACTCTAGAGTGCTCATCTTGTACAATGCCTTTAATGTTGGTGTTGCCCATGGTACCAACTCAATGGAAAATTCCAATTCTGATCCGAATTTATTCAGTAACATAATAAAATAAAGAAATATACATAAAAACAGAGATGTGGCGGAAATAAAACTTCATTTCTTAATAACAAATGACAGAAATATGCTTACAGACATAATAGAAATAAACTAGCTAGGGCACTGGTAGCTTATATTTGAGAAGAGATGTGGTGTCTACATGCCTCTGAATTGTGTTAAAATGAGGCTTGAAGGCATATTTATTGTAGAGAAAAAATAGAAAACCTTAAGCATCCAAAAACCTAACCCTAGGAGATGAAGTGCCAAAACTATGGTCCCCATTTGGGTAAATTGTTACATCAATCTTCTTGGGGACATAACTTTGGCATACGATCTTTGTTTCATGCTCTTAATACCTTGTTAGAAATTTATATCTAAGGAATACAAATTTTGAAATAGAAACATCAATCTAAGACCCATGTTGCTCCTGGTTTTCTCAAAAAAACATCATTTAGGGCCTCAAAATGACTTCGAAAGTTCAGGACCTGAAAAACTGCTAAAAATAGTTAGTTGTGTTGAAACTAAAAAAATTAAAGAACCAATGGTGGGGGTTCAAATGGAAGATTTTGGTGGCCACCAATATCCACCTAGATCATTAGGGCCTCAAAACAAATCCGGAAGTTCATGACCTGAAAACTGCTAAAAATAGTAAGTTGTGCTGAAACTGAAAAAATGAAAGAAATGATGGTGAGGGTCCAAATGGAATAGGAAGGTGGCCACCAATATCTACCTAGATCATTCCTCCTTCATTAGGAAGAAATGGTCCCCATTGCGTTAAGTTCCTCCATGAGAGGAAAATTATGCTGAACTTGGTATTAGATTTGTCCATGATTTTGTGGATGTGCTGGTGGACGTGTTGGATACGTTCATTAAATTTCGTTGCCTTAGACAACACATTTGTGGATTCCATTTGTGTAGTCACATGAGGTATGGCAACATCATGCAGCGATGCGCCAGGGGTCAGTTCAATGGAGTGCTTATCCTAATAGTGTAGAGGAACCTCTGTGGGTAAGGAGAAGATGTCCTTGTATTCCTCCACAGCTTTGTCCATTTGCTGCACCCGTGCAGGGGAGCCTTGTTTTGAGGTTGTGGCCACAATCTTCTTCTTTCCCTATGAGCGAGTTGTAAGGAAAATAAATTTCCTTGTTTAGGAAACAATCTTACTACATTGTATTGCAATAGTCAATGAGATGGCAAGAGGCAGTACTACCTCTAGTATCCTGTACAATTTATTTCCAAAAGTAATAAAAACATAATGAGGCCTAAATATTATAGATAATTTCTCTTCCAAAAGTATGGTTGGCCCAATAATACATCAACTACATCCAGAGGAGAAACATCACACAATACCTCATCCGTGTATGGCTTGATGTTGTACGGAAGGAAACACTACTGGCAGACATAGAGATATCTCCCTCGGTTAAGCCACCCGATGGTATATGACTTCGGGTGTGCTATGGTCAGTAGGATGAGCTGCTTCATGACCTCTACTAAAATTAGGTTCTTTTGGATTCTGCTATCGATAAGGAATTGTAGTAGAGAACCCTTCACCCACATTTGCGAATGGAAGAGGCGCTCCCCCTCCTCTAGATCCTCAGGATCCTCCCTCTAGAGCTTGGTGGTGGCAACAATGGCACTAGGGTCTGCATCAATAATCTACTTCCATTTTTCATCTCCCTTCTCTAGTTTTGGCTCGGGATCAGAACATGCATCTAATTCGGGTGCCTTCAGTTCGGCCACCAATGACTATTTGGCCTGACACTCATTTGTGCTATGAGTGGGGATGTTATGAAACTCACACCACTTCCCCATGTCCTTCTTTATATTTTTGGTGTTGTTCTGAGTCATCTTAGTTTGGATTTTCCCCCTTTTCTATGGTTAGGGGGCGCCTTTCCCTGGCTTCAAATTCGTAGATCCAAACTCTTGCTTCTTCTGCTTAATTTTTTGCTTAATCTTGGCGGCATAGAGATATGTTGTTCCAAGCGAGGTAATGTTGAGGAACTCAATTTCCTCCTGAATGAATCTATGTAGACAGTTGTGGTGCTTGAGCACCAAATTTCTCTCCGAAACTTTAATACCCAACTTTGTGCCCAGGGTATGGAACAAATTCGTCAGTTCGTGCACATCTTGATCCCTTTGATGTTGTAGTGTGGTCCATTGAATGTATTTGTCCTCATAGCTCCCCACATGGTAATATTGTTCCTTGATGCCATCTCAGAATGAATTCCAAGTGTGTGTGCCCAAGAATAGAGAGGGTTCCCTCTCATCCTTTTGCTCACAATAGTTTTCCCACCAGTATTTGACATGGGGGGTAGCTTTGACTTGTGCAAAAATAATATTTTCTTGGAGAGAGAAATCATCGACTGAGAAATAACCTTCTATAAAATTCAACCATATATCTATGACATATGCATCTATATGGCCTTCAAATACAGGAATGTCAAAGTGGACCTGTACCTTGAAAGGAGTGGTGCCTCTAGAGTGGTTGCAAGATGTAGATGTGCCACCAACAGGTATCCGTTGAAGGATCTAGGAAAAGTTATCCATCATCACGTTCCTCTATTTCTCGAGGGCCTCCTCAAGCCATATTTTGATAGGATATCATACTCCCTCATCTTTATTTCCTTTCACCATGGGAGGTCATTGGGGTTTGCGAGGCTGGTCTTGCAAGGGTTCAACCAGATCGAGCACTAACTCCTTATACCCCGACCGCATTGGGGACATGTAAATAAAAACAGAGAAAGATTCAACCGATCTAATATCGTTGATCCATATTTATGAAGGAACGCAATAAAATAC
This sequence comes from Pinus albicaulis, assembly GCA_034641835.2. Classification (NCBI taxonomy): domain Eukaryota; kingdom Viridiplantae; phylum Streptophyta; class Pinopsida; order Pinales; family Pinaceae; genus Pinus; species Pinus albicaulis. The sequence goes on along the minus strand of CM076579.1, from coordinate 1,025,646,783 downwards.
ATAAATAGACATAAACAGAGAGATGCAGAGGAAACAAAACTTCATTTCATTAATAACAAATGACTAAAATATGCTTATAGACATCATGGAAATAAACTAGCTAGGGAACTTGTAGTTTATCTCTTAGAAGAGATGTGGCAACTATAGGCCTCTAAACTATGTTACAATGAGGCTTGAAGGCCTATTTATTTTTGAGAAACAATAGAAAACCCTAAGCATCCAAAAACCTAACCCTAGGAGATGAAGTGCCAAAACTGTGGGCCCCATTTGGGTAAATTGGTAAATCAATCTTCCTGGGGATGTAACTTTGGCGTATGATCTTCGTTTGACGTGATCAATACCTCGTTAGAAATATCTATCCGAGGACTACAAATTTTGAGGGAGAAACATTGGTCTATGACCCATGTTGCTCCCGATTTTCCCAAAAACACGTCATTTAGGGCCTCAAAATGTCTTTGAAAGTTCAGGACCTGAAAAACTGCTAAAAATAGTAAGTTGTGCTGAAACTGAAAAACTGAAAGAGCCGATGGTGGGGGTTCAAATGGAATACGTGGATGGCCACCAATATCCACCTGGATCATTAGGGCCTCAAAACAGCTTCGAAAGTTCATGACTCAAAAAAATGCTAAAAATAGCAAGTGGTGCTGAAACTGAAAAATTGAATGAACTGATGGTGTGGGTCCAAATGGAATAGGTGGGTGGCCACCAATATCCACCGGGATAAACATCTCCATGAGGAAGAAAATATAATATCTCTACTGGAAACACATCCTTAAACTGCTGTAAGATCAACTACCTGATCAATATCTCCTCATCCTCATCCTCCTTACCTTTATCACTAGAAATGTGCACTGCAAATAACACACACCCTTTTCTATGACTCTGCTTTTCTTCCATAGTTATCACCATCTTAACTAATTTTTATTTTTTCTTACCCTGTAAGGTTATATTCTCCCCATTGTCATCCAAGCAATAGTATAACTTTATCATTATATTCCACTTTGGTCCTATGAAGATATAACCTATCCATACACAAAATCATACTATAGGATCCAATGAAAATACATTCAAATGTGTTGATGTAGTAATACCATTAAGTTCAAATGCACAAGCTCTTATCCAATGATGAAGTCTCTACATTGTACATATATCCAACTTCACTAACCAAGATTTTGCATGCACTTCTTTATTCAAGCCACACTTATCCACCAGGTTAGGGTTAACATAACTATAATTATATCTAGGTTCAATCAAAATAGAAACAACTTGAACACAAAGCTTACCGTCAACCTCAATGATAGATTCTTGATGACCTACTTTCCTATTATCTAGTGTTGCATAGACATGAGGAATGATCTGTCAAACACCCCCAATAGTATGTGCTTCATATTCACTATAGATATGATGCCTACTGCCCTGATATTGTGGAAAATATCTCTTGAGATGCTCCTTACCACATATCCAACATTCCGATCATCTGGTACCATCACCTCTATTTTGCTGCCATCTAGGCTATGACCCACGTCCCTGTCTAGCTACATTGAACGTTTTGTAAGGTGAAACATTTTATTTTTCTTGTGAATTCTAAACCCTTGTTTTTTTTGGCTACCATTTACCTTTAACTTTATCTTTCCCTTTCCATCCTTGTTGAGATTTTTCTTACACTTTGATTGTTCATAACAATTCTTTAATTTCACAACAACTTCCTCCAGTGGAAGAGGTTCATCATACTCAATCTGATATCTAAATGCTAATGGAAATCCATTGGCAAACCTATGAACTTTAGTATTTTCATCCTTAAGATATAATACATACCTCAATAACTCCAGGAACTTAGTCGTATATTCCTCATTTGTCATCGATCCCATCTTAAGCACATAAAATTCCTTGGCTTTGATGTCATAGTACCTTTCTAAAATTTACTTCTTTCTGAAGAGTCTCTTGAATTCATGCCAACCCAACTCTTATGTCTTGAAGTCTCTGACCCGCTTCACATATCCCCACTATATATTTTCTTTCCCTTTGATGCCAAAGATAGCTATTCTGGCCTTCATATTCTCTGTGTAATTATGCATCTCAAATAATTTCTTCATCCCAAGTATCCAAGCCTCTACATCCTCAAGCTTCTTCAAATATCCATCAAAGGTATGTGGCTTAGATTTCTTTAACTCATTTGGAAAGCATCCCTTGTCACTCCTCCTGTAAGGATGGTAATGATGACGATCATAGTTCCTGCCAAAACCAGAACTAGAATAGTATCTATGTCCATCACCTCTCCTATCTGGAGTATCCAAGAATATACCACCTATGACCATGTCCATTAGGGGAATTTTGAGGTCTAAAATGTGCCTCATAAGGAAATTATAAACCAATATTGGAAATAATAAAATAATAGTATATTACATCATCAAATTTTAGAGGGAAAAAGAAAAAAAACTAAATTTTCAACTAGTATTTTCAACTTATCTCTCGATGGGTTTACTCAAATTTCAATCAAGAACATTCATTGGATGAAAATTTTGATTCGTCATCCAAGGAGTGCCCATGTTGCATACTTTCAATGGACCCTGCTACACAAAAAAATGAGAAATACATGAAAAATAAGATTAAAATCACATTTTTTCATGTATTTCTCATTTTCTATGTAGCAAGGTCCATAAAAAATATGCAACATGGGTACTCCTTGGATGAGGAATTAAATTTTTCATCCAATGAGTACTCCCACTCGAAATTTGGGTAAAACCTTAGGGAGATAAGCTGAAAATACAAGTTGAAAAAATAGTTATATTATTTTTAATCCTTTTACCTTTTTACCCCAAAAATGGTGAATCATCCCCCATGGTTGACATCATCATATTGCATCTTATTGGTTCTTATAAAGTTTGTTTTGGCTGTACATTTTTCTTAGGAGGCCCATTTTAGACCTCAAAAGTTCTCTAATGATCTCTATCTGACCTATGACCACCATATGACCTACTACCATATGCCCAATTAGTCCTATCCTCATGTCCATAGTTGATCTAGAGTGGCCCATGCCTTTGCAGTTCTGCCAAACTCTGAAGAATTACTGCATTGAATTCTGCTTGTTTTTCCTATGCCTGCATTATTGTGTCATTATCTGCTTTGCCACTCCTTATTTCTTCCTTAAAACTCCTCAATCTGTCTACTAAGTCAAAAGGGTGCCGAACACCATGTTGCTCATTTGATGCATAGGGAGAATATTTGTAGTCTACAATCTTGCTAGCCATCTTGATCTCTTCCTGTAAGGCATACTATGTCAACCAAACCAAATCATAAACAAACCTTAGTATAATTCAGGGAGGATATCTCTCATGCAATACTAACCAGATTAGCACAATATATATATATATATATATATATATATAAACATAATCATAATAACATATAGATATCATCCTAACCATAATCCAGTCATCAATGCATGAACATATCTACAACAAATAATGACCTCAGGCATGAAAACTACAACCGTATCAATGTATACACGAAACATATAAAAATCAACATGCATAAACAATGGATAACCAACCATACACTCATGACGATGCATTCCACAAGTACCCCCCATAAACTTTCACATGTCGACACCACTGTAACCATGACCACCACCATGTATATGCAACAAGCACATAAACCATAAGTGTAAGGACCATATATGTAACTGAAATGAATGCATGACCAACACACTTCCCATCCTGTCCAAAGGGTGAACCATTCTATGATATCACTCTGTAACACCCTCCTCCCATGTTTACTCAAGTTAACTAGTATGTTGAGGTAAACATGTGGCGAGAGGCTAATATGATCTGATTAAACCTCCTAGAAAACCTTAAGGAAGTTGAATAAAAAAAAACACAACCAAATTTATCATCCACACAACCAACAGAACCTCCAGGAGCAACCCCACATTTCCAAGTGACCAACCCCTAATGAGACTCAGTAATTCAAGCTCCTAGAGCCCCAATCACCCCCTTGCCAAGCTCTATAAGTGACTCTGGGTACCAGTCGATCCCATGAGCCTTCCTGAGTGAGAATGTGGCCTTTTTGTGCCAATGATATGCCAACAACTACAAGATTTAAGGACAAATTCCAGGGCTAGGTCCCAGTCACTGCCCAAAACTTCATGAAATTTACAGAAATGAAATGAAACATAGAAAAAATGATGCCATTCCAATTATTTAATAGAGAATTGAATGGAACCCTACTAGCCATGACATGAATTTCGTCAAACATGTCACAAATATGAATTCTACAAGTTTAAACAATATATTTGAGCATAGGGGTCTCATACTTATATGAGAATCGCTAAGAAGCATTGGTGCCTTATCACATTAGCTGCATTATCATCTATTAGGTCATATATTAATTTTTCATTCATTTATAGATCAAAACATGATGAGAGGAATACACCATCACTATCATAAAACATTCTCATAACCAACATATAACCAACAAAAATAATAATGATACAACCACCATAGAATCCACATATAAAATATTACATTTGCACATAATATACCAAGGAGAAGAAACTCTTATTGATGAATGAAAAAGCCAACCTGGTATGGGACTACCACGTTCCACCCGACCATATATTGGCTGAGCCAAATATCTCTTCATCCAATCACCCGTGTGCCATATTCAAAGCATGAATTTGGGAATTAAAAGAAAAATAACCAACCGTGGCTTCATGAGGCTAAACCACATCACCCTCATTAATAGAACTAAGCTTTATTGCAATCCTCACCAGATCACTAAGCCATAAAAAAGCATGGATGCCACCAGATCTCTCCAGCTAAACCATGAGGAATTTTTCTGTGTCAACCTCTCGGCTTTGCCATGTATCCCACCATTACTGGTTAAGGGATTGTTATGCCTATGAGGTCTCACCCTCTGGGATTTATCTTGTATCCCAACCTGGGATTCCTATGCCCAATCAAGGGTACCACCACTGATATTTACCATGTGTCCCTCCATTCATTGGTCAGGGGATTCTTAGGCTCAATCAAGGTGTTCACATCCAGGCTTTACTATGTATCTCATCCATGGATTCCTAGGCCTTGTGAATAATCCTGAGACCACCCCACTTAGCTTCGAGTCCATCTAGAAATCCATCTCAACTAAAAAATTAAAACCCCATCACACAATGGCTACCCAGAAAAGGAAACAGAAGGGTGAAGAACATTGTCACACCCAGAAAAACCCATGCCAATGACATTAATAGAACCAAGAACACACATGCATAACCATGCATGCAAAATCTAGCAAGGAATTCATACATGAAAATTGATACCTACAAGCAAATCCATTGTAGCTACTTGATCCGTCTCTTCCTTGCTTGATACTTGATTCCTATTTTCTATTCTTAATCTAAATATGAAATTATCCAAGGAATCCCTAAGTTTCCAAGAGTGTGTGAGACAGAGAATAGAGAGAGAGAGCTCCAAAATTGAACTGAACAAAAGCCATGAACTGAGTCTCAAAATCCTTTCTATTAATGTGGCCTTTATTTTCTTCATTTTACATTATTTTTACTTCATTTTTCTCCTCAAATGAAACCTGTGACCTTTCACCTTCCTTTTCTCCTAGTATCCATTATTTTCATAAATAAAATGCCAATTAATTCCATTTTTCCTTTCCAAATCCTTTGCCAATCTCCTTATCCACAATAAACAAAATGAACACCTGCACTAGGATGTTTTTTTACCAACATTCAGCTTGGAATAAGTGTCCCATAACCGTGGCTATTAATTTTCCTTTATTAAATTTTATTTAGATGGAATTTTCACGAGGGTTGTTACAAAATGAGCCTAAAATTAGAACTAATTGTCGTGTCAATAAGGCACAGAAGAAAAATAAAAAATAACTAATATCCCTTATATTTAATCCGTCTTTAAGGGACATGATTTGAGAATAATATGATTCCACGTAGTCTTAATGAATTATTAGAAGGTTGGGTGTGTGACTTAAGGTTAGGGTATCACCAAATTCAAATCAAATATGAAGACATTCATAAAACAACTTTCCAGACTAGTTGTGGGAATTATAAGTTTGTGGTGTGTTTTTTGGTTTAACTAATGCACCAACTACATTCATGTTTCTGATGAAAAAAATCCTCAATAAGTACTTGGAAAATATTATTTTGGTTTTCACTAATGATATCCTTATTTATTCAAAGAAAAAATACGAGCATGAAGAGAATTTTTGAATGGTATTACAAGAGTTGAGAGAGCATGAGTTATATGCCAAGTTTCAAAAGTGTGATTATTACCATTATCTAGACATATAAGTTCAGAGCAAGGAGTTGATGTGGATCCTAAGAAGATAAAGTCAATCAAATATTGGATTTCCCCAAGAAATGTCATAGAAGCGATATCATTCATGGGACTCGCTAGTTATTACCGAATATTTATCAAATGATTCTCTAAAATTTCTCATCCAATTACTTCATTGTAGAGAAATGGGGTGAAGTTTGTTTGGTCCAAGGAATGTGACGAAAATTTTCAAAACTAAAATACTTAATTATTAATGCACCTATGTTAATAATTCCGTACCCAAAAAAGGAATTCTTGGATGCACTAATTCTTGCAAGGAAGGAATTGTTGGTGTTTTATGGATGCTTTCCTTCTACATACAAAAGAAAACTCCCTAGATCTACTAGCCTTATCTAGAAACAACCAAGATAATTTTTCTATGTTTTCATTAGGGAAATTTGTAACATGAAATAAAGGCTTACTTGGAAACCAATGTAGACTCTCTCCTCCTTGCCTGAAAGTCTTAGTTCCAACTCAAAATGCTATAAGTGGAACCTGCAGAACATATAAAATAATCAAGAGAACCAAAAAATACAAATAGCATATACACACATCTTTAAACAATAAGCCAAGGAGTATGAATTTTTATACATATGCATAAATGATACATAATTTATAGGAAAACAAGGAATTTTTGTATTAATAAAAGAAGGAGAATATTACAACCCTTTTAAAACCTTGACCTTGTATATCTCTCTCAACTATGTTGTCCTTACTTTGCCACAAAATCAAGCCTTCAATCATTCATCAACTATAATGATGGCTTATGGACCTCTAGACCTAAATAAGCAACATCAAAGCATAACTAAAAGTCTCCAAAAGAAAACCTAATCCCAACAGTAGGAAATTCATTTATAGGATAAATGAGGAGGTTGTATATCCATTTTGACTAGGGTAAGATCCACCTTAGAAGGGGATAAGTTCAACAGGATAAGAGATAAGACCTCATTTGTAGGAATTCGAGGACGTCCTTAACATAGAATGGAAACTTCCATGATAGAAGCCTCTAGAAGTGGAAGCTTCAAAATTATTTTTATTTTTTTCCTCGTTTCAAGGTTCATCACACTTGTAGTGAAAGCAGCCGGTGCTAAGCAACGATTTTCCCTTTGATGCAATCTACAACAATGCATTCTGTGAACTAGGAAAGTTCCATAGGGACCTAAATTAGGGTTTTAGCCATTTTAATGGAGAATTTTTGGAACTTATAGAATGGACATGCCTTTGGCTTTGTAAGGGATTATTGAAAGTTTTTAATGGATGATGATTGATCTAGATTCAAGGTCATTTGGTTGAATGTGACAAAATGGCCTATAAAAATTGGAGTTCTCATCCAAGATGGGTGTGCAATATGTGACAAGTCCCAAAAATTGAATGAGCATGAGAAGAATTATGTGACTCATTATTTAGATATAGTAGATATATTTTTCATGCACTTAAAATGTGCTGAAATTATCTACTTGGGAGTATATTTATTTTGAGTTCATATCACAGTGGATTGAATTATTTATTTGACTAAATTTTCTTGAATGCTAGGAAACTAGGTTTCTAGTGCTAATTAGTGAACTTGACTTTGAAATTAGGCACATCAAAGGAAAATAAAATCATGCGGCATATGTTGTAAGTCTAATTTTGCAAGACAATCATATTACAACAATTAGTTCCATCGAAACTAGTTTTAAATCTATGATAAAATATGACCTACAACATGATGAACACTCTCTGCAAATTAAGGAATGTGTATAGCAAGGAAAATAAGGCTTTTGATATGTGGGATATCAACTAACAACAGATGGATTGTTTTTATATAAGAACAAATTTTACATGCCAAATTCCAAGGAATTAAATAATTTGTTCATGGATGAATTGCATAAAGAACCATATTTCGAACATCCATGATATCAAAAAATGATAGCAATTGTAAGGAAGCATTATTATTGGCCTATAATGAAGACATATATTTCTAAGTACATTTATAGATGCTTGGAATGCTAGAAAGTCAAGGATAAACATAATCATCCAACAAGTTTGTTTCAACTCCAATTTTGGAGTTGAAATGGGAGACTATAACCATGTATTTTATCATTGGACTTCCCAATACAGGTAAACAACATGATCCACTTATATAAAAACCCAAAAGTACACACCATATACAAAAATTTGATCATGGAGCACAAATCGAATATGGTTAAGTGATATAAGTTAATAATGCCTCCTTAAAGAATAAAAGAATATCCTCCAAATACCCTAATACATTCATACATCCAAATCACATGTCCTCAATAATGACTACGTGATTTTTATATATACCTATTCAAAAATTCCATGTGTGGCCCATTCATTATTAGACTAAAATTTGCATATACATATACAAATGGAATTCCCCTTTAACCCCATATATACCTCCACTTTGGATCATATCATATACATTAACCCCATATATACACCCCTAGGGATCATGTCAATTTGCTTCAGAATATATCCTATATTGTTGCTTCTAGTTTTTTATCGAGTTCCTATCTACTTCTGACCTCTTAGGAACATTCTAGTAAGGCATCCTAAAATTATTTATTTAACACTATATCTACTACCTAGGCCTTATTTAATAAATATGGACAAATAAAAGCTACCTATCTACCTACTTATGGGGGTTAGGATATGGCCCTAAAATTACTTTACCCCATTCAAGAAACACCTGAATGTGTTTTTCCAATGCCTAAATATTTATTATATCTATCCCTCTCTTTTTTTCCAACTCATAATTAGAAGATAAAGATTGTTTTGATAAAAGCGTTGAACTATTGGAATGCACTTTTTATAAAACAATTGTGAACTTCTCGCTAAAATTATCCCCCAAATGATTGCATGGAAATGATTTTTATTATTTCATTTTTCTTTACCCAAATAATATAAACAATATTCTATAGAGTCTCCTACCCATTCATCCTTTTCTCTTGTTGAATTATTATCTTTTGTTTATATTTATGTTGCATAACCACATTTAATAAGAAAATGATTAAACATTTTTTCCTTTATCTTATAATTATTGAAAATCATATCCCCTACCTACATCATCTCTACATTACCTCCCAAATCAAAGATTTACTTATGATATCTAACAGAAAAATATGAAATCTTTTTTGGTACCTTTAATTTACAAAATAGGCTCCACCACCAATCTGGTGCTTATATCTCATCACAAAATTGTTTTATAAACCCACTTAGTTGTATAATATTTATTGCTAGATCTATTGTCTAGACAATAAAATATTCTTCTTCCCTAAAAAAAAATTGATATCTATTTAAATTATTCACATAGGATTTTGTAAATACCATAGATCTGAAAATTTTACCATATACAAGATATTGGAGAACAATATAGAAATACCCCCTTACTTCATTGATATCAAAATACTCTTTTAGCACGGAAACACCTTACAGTGATCCTTTTATGGAAGAATCCACTGATATTGACTTGTTTCTTAAGGTTGGGTGACCTATGAATGAGTTAATCTCCAAATAGAATAAAATTCACACATATCATAATGACAACTCCATTCTTATTTAAATCTAGCAAAAAAATTACTCTAATCATAACAACCTCGTAACTACCTAGTGGACCTGCTTTACATAAACCAATTTACATTTATTCAATACCAAATACCATAATGGAATTTTCTTAATAATAACAATATTATTCAACCTTATAATGAATGGCCTCAACTATTATAACCCTCATGGGCCTTTCACCCCCTTATTAGACCCCTATATGGTATACCAACACTAAAATCACCTTAGAAAATCATTTCCATCAATACTTGTTTTGAGGAGGTGCTACCATAAACTAGGGTCCAATAAATTATTATTGAATGAAATTATAAAGTAACCCAAGGAACTATAGTCTCATGTACAAATTATAACCACCATGTTGAAGTAGTTTAAGAATATCCACCATAAATTTTGGTTCCACGTATGAGTGTTGAAGTAGTTATTGTCCCATGTGCAAATACCAACTACATATTTAAGTAACCAAAGAGGCTCATCCAAAAAACCATGTCCCATTTCCAATTTCTCATGTTGACTCCCCACTACATATAAATATTATTTGGCTAAGGTTGTTGCACCAAATTCTTACCATGCCATTTTACATCGAACATATAGATATGTTGATGTTTAGAACCTCATATGCATAAATATGAAAGGTTTGATGTGGTTATGGAATATTCATGACTATTTAAGAATACATGAGCTTAAAATTAGAAATCATAACCAAGTCCCCATTTCGCTTAATGATTCTCTCTACATAAGGTGGATTAGAATCATTCTTCACAATCCATTCCTCACTCTCCATAGACCATTCCTCACAAAATTCCTCTAAACCAAACTACCCATATATGTCCCTTGTATACTCCTCTTTAATATTTCTTTAAAGTTCCAATCCTTGGATTCCTTCATAATATTCTTGTAATTTTTGTACTCAGTACTCATGATGTCACACTATCTAAATTACTTCAGGATGTGAAATGTCTTCTACTTTGAGGAAACATTTTTTGGAATGCACTTCATAATCTATAGTTTATTTGTTAGGTACCTGTATTACCAGTGTAGTCCCTTACTGTTGTTAGTGTAGCCCCCTTATTGTTATTTGTGTATCCCTGTAGTCCCCATATTTTTATTATTGTGCCCCATAAAACCCTACCATTTTTATTGTTGTTCCCTTACATTATTATTGTTAGGTCGGCTCGGATTATATTGTGACCCCATGGACTCCTATATATAGAAAGGAGGTTTTGACATTTGAATCATCCAAGAATTTTTCATTTATGTAATGTAAATTAGGTTTCCCCCTCGTAGTGGCTGATTTCTAAGGATTTGACCTCTCTTTTCTTCTATTTTTGGAGTTGGTTTCTTAACATTTGGAGTCAGAGCTTTGGATTCTAAGATTTCATTGCTTCAAGTAGGTCATCATGGAATTTTCACTATAAATTGTCTTCTACAAGGGTTGATACACTAAAAAAAAACCCATTTCGAATAAATATTGAGGAACTTTGTGTAAACATTTCAGATCTTGGTTCGCAATATTTTCGGAGATATGATCTGTGGAAGCTAGGGTTTTTGCAGACTCCTGAATTTCATCTAAAAGACGTGACATTGGGAAAATTTCCATAACCATTAGGGGAATTTTGAGGTCTAAAATGGGCCTCCTAAGGAAATTACAAATGATAGTGGAAATAATAAAATAAGATTGGATTACATCATCAAATTTGAGACAGAAAAAAGAAAAACTACTTTTCAACTCATATTTTCAACTTATCTCTCGATGGTTTTACCCAAATTTCGAGTAGGAACACTTGTTGGATGCATCATTTGAGTCATCATCCAAGGAGTACCCATGTTGAATACTTTCAATGGAACCTGCTACATGAAAAATGAAAAATACATGAAAAATGTGATTATTGTTGTAGCCTAATTTGACTCAGCTAAAAATCAAGAGAGATTTTGTACAATTCAAGGTCGTTGAGGAACAATTGTTACAATGTCAAGAAGAACTGCAATATGCTCAAAAGGATAACCACAAGCGCAATGAGGATTCATTATCACATGTGCACTAGAACCAAAATCAAGGAAGAAGTAGCAACATTAGACCATCATCAAAGGTAGCAAAGGCGGAGTTGTGAACAGTAAGCAGGTAAGGTCATGAACAGTAAGAGGGGAAAGTCATGAACATGGGAAAATTCGTGCATGAGTCAAGTGTTCTACGAAAAACAAGAAAGAAATCAATGGGAACAACCAAAGAAGAAAAGTCAGTAAACAAGAGAAAAAATACAACGAGGTCCATTGGATCTGGGCATAGATCAACAATGGAGATTAAATCGCAAACCCAACAGTATTTTTCACTTCGGTGATTTTATTGTTTATGTTTAAAGATACCACATGGTAAAATATTTTATTTGCGATGTGATAAGTAGCAGAAACTTTGAAATGTGAAGTGCAGGCAGTGACGTGGCGATCACGTGGCAATGACATGGCAAGCTAACATGGAAGATGGCATGGACCTGACCCCATAGATAACAAGTAATGGATGATGACATTAAAAGGTCACGTGGCGTTGACATGGCAGGGTAATGTGGCACAATGACGTGGACTTGGCCCACATACCAAACATCGCAGATTGCATAAGATAAGTTTATTGTTAAACGTTAAGAGTTGTAGGTTGAGACGGGGAGTTCACTACAATTTGTGAAATCGCAAAATCACAAGTATTTCTAAATTGATATAATCTAAAGCTTGCGAAGTGTGATAAAGAGGATCAGACACGACGAAGCTTCAAAGCTAAAGTCTAGAGAATTTAAAGTTCGACATGGGACCCATCCGCATATCGCACATTGCAATCGGTGATTCTTAGATCTTACATGTTAAGACATCGCAAGTTATTTGTTTTGCGATGCGATAAGAAGTTCGGTATACAATGCGATGTGATCACATATCACATATGTTAAAGGGAGACTTGTTAGTGCTAAGAACCAAATCCTGTGACATGCGAAAGGAGCCCAGATGTGATGTAGCGCCAAATTCAAATTGAAAATGATTTCAAATTTGGATGTAAAAGCTTTTCCAGTGTTAAATCACATCAGAGGTGAAAAGGGGATTATAATGTAAAGCAAGCGAAATTCCTTGATAATGGAAGAAATTATGAACATGGGCAGAGAGACTCAGGTAAGTGGCACGATGCAGAGCAAAGGAAAAGAGAAGAATAAACGCAACAGGCATGCGCAGAAGAGGCAGAGTCAGGTAGAAGGTAAAATGATGACAATGTTCGAAACGCAAAAGTATGGGCAGAGTCGAGTGGAGATGCATTTATACAGACTATTGGGACATCACAGCCAAAATTCATAGAGGCATAGGAAGAGTCAGGCAGAAGAGAATATAGTGGTACTATTGGAAGCAAGACAACTAGGGCAAGTCAGGCACAGGGGCATTGTTGCAGGACTGCGTAGCTATCACATCATAACGAGAAAGGACACCTCAACACTTCATAGGGACACATCAACAAAAAATCAAACTTAACAAAAGGATTATTCAAAGTGTATTATGTTTTCTTTATTAAGATCTAAGCTACAATGGCATCTTCGATTGCAATGTAATAATTATTTTAACAATTTAGGCATTTTAAGAGTTCCAAGAAGCTCGAGCAGTTACAAAATTATTTTGTTTGTATTTAAGAAAGTTTCCTGCAACAGTTGATGGTGATTCATATTTCTTGTGCCATTTTGTGTCCCTTCTGCTTTGAATGAAGTGAAGTAATGTAGTAGCCGGTATCTTAATTATATCTGTGTGTAAGAGTTAATAACCTTAATTTTCTCTCCTTCACTCCAACTTTTCTCTCTTCACCAATTCTCTCTTAAACTTCAAATTGGTAGATTATTCCCCTCAGCATATCATTTTGAGTTTCCCCTCTCTTCACAAACTCCTAATGAAACTTTAAAGTAATAGATTCAGTATTTAAAGCATATTATTTCTAAGTTTCCTCTCTCTCCATGAATTTCCTCTGAAACTTTAATGTGGTAGATTCAGCTCCTCAACATTTCATTTTGATTTTCCTCTGCAGTTCTTCTATCCATTCAGATATAAGAAATGAATGGCATTGTGAAATATTTTATTATTCTAGATCATTAAGGGTTTTAGAAAACTAGTTCCCAAAGGGATAGAAGAAATACCTCATGATAAAATTATTCCGGTGACACGCTTTTAAAATGTTCTTAAACATCGATTCCTTTCATAGCCAAGGGATTTTTTCTTGAGATACAACATTTTCTGGCACCGTTTCCGGCGATGAAGGCACGAAGTTATTCTTCCCTGGGTATTGAAATCTGTTTCTTGATGGTGAACAAGATTTAGATACAAATTTGGTTGTGTATTATTCACCTAGAAACTCCACTGATGAAGGTTTCATTAGATGAGGAATTCTGCAGGCAAGGAAATGAGAAAGCACCGTGCAAAATACAAGTATCAGAGTTTGAATCTTCTAAAGGAAGTTTTATTTTTCACTATCAGTTTGATGGTCTATTTTCCTTTACATATTAAGAATATGTTTTCCTGCTTTATATCCTCAGAATATTATAAGGCCCAAAAGGTACATTCTCTACTGGAGAAAGAATATTCTTCCTCCAATTGTATTATTTATCTTGATGCAACCTTATGTGAGAGGATAGATGAATGTTGCATTACAATTCCTGAAGATTTTTGTCAATATTTGGCATTATACGAAGAACATCAGCGTTATGAGGAACAAACCTTAGATTTCTCTTCCCAACCTAAATGGTTTTCAACAGAAAACAACAATCAAACTTCTCAAATACAACCTCAAATTGAGGAGTAAAACAGTGAAGGAAGATGCCCTGTTCAAAGAAGTCCACATTAGCAAGATGTTCAAGAAAAGGAGGCAGCCGAAAATTTGCCTCATCAGTTCTATGATCCAGTGGCTGGCCATATGACAAATTTCTTTTGTCAGCAACAATAATTTATACAAAGGTATGTGCAAAGCTTTGTATCTATAAAACTTTCATGGTACCTCCCTATTGTGATCTTCGAATTTCAAAAGTATGGAGGTATTAATTCTAACATGCAGATGTTGTTTTGGTACCATTGGAAGGTTGACTTCACGTAATTAAGTTTAGGAATAAATGCATGCATGGGAGTTGTGCATAAATAAGCTCAGAAGTTGAGCATTTTTATTTGTAGTATTCTAGTTCAGTATTTTCAATTTAAGAATAAAAGAAGAAGTCCAAAGTGTAGCAGGTTTCAGGGGGATTTCATACTGGATCAACTCCCATTCGGGATTGAGTCCATGCCTAGTAAAGGTTACTGATCTACAAGTTCTCCTTGACTCCATGTCCAATAAAGGATGTCGATCTACAAGTTCTCTTTGACTCCATGCCCAATAAATGCTACTTATCTACAAGTGCTCTTTGAATCCATGCCAAATAAAGGCTACTGATCTACAAGTTCTTAGCACCTTGTTACCAAATTTTTGTCCCCAATTGGAGCCATATGTTGTAGCCTAATTTGACTCAGCTAAAAACCAAGATAGGTTGTTAGAAATTCAAGGTTTTTGAGGAACAATTGTTAGAATGTCAAGAAGACCTGCAATATGCTTAAAAGGATAACCACGAGCACAATGAGGATTCATTATAACATGTGCACTAGAACCAAAGTCAGGGAAGTAGCAACAGCGTTAGACCATCATCAAAGGAAGCAAAGGCAGTTGAGGCAAAAAAGGAACAAAGGAGAAAAGGCAACAAAACATCAAAGGCAGAGTCATGAATGATAAGTGGGTAAGGGAGCTTTACCTTTTCTTTTTTCTACCCTCTTTTTCTTCTTTTCTTATTTTTCTTTCTTTTTTCTCAAAACGATCTAAAACTAAAAAGATGCTCATAGTGTTGAGATTATTTTCACCTATCTATCCTAATCTAGCTTATATATGATATATACATTAGGTGACCTCTATTTTCCAATAAATTCAATCAAGCAAGTGACTACATGATTGATGTTCATTCAGCCCTTAGGTATGCTGAAAAAACAAAAAGGCCACTCCCATCTTACTTGTTTTTGAATAGTAGTGCTTAAAATTTTCTTTAAACCCTGCATCAAACTGCTCCTGCCATATTTTACTCCCTTTTCAATTTCTCTACGAAACCAGAAAAAGGAACACTGAATAATACCTGGCTATGAGGATTTAAACCATGGGCTTCATCCAGGACTACTTCTTGTTCCATTTGGTTGTGCTTGGGATGATTTTGAGAAAGAGATCCCACCACTTCCTCATGATCATCTGACTTGGCAGCCTCATTACATACTATTGTGCTATCTTTAAACAAACTTGATATGCTTTGATTGAATGGGCTGACATCTGTGTGAAGGTCCTTATCAGAAGCATTCTCTGACAATAGGTCTTCTTGAGAAAGTAGTCCAGCATCAGTACCAATCTGTTCTATAGTATATGTATGAGAAAATGCATCAGTGGATAGGTCATTAGTGGAATAAATAGAAATATCTTCTGTACCAAAAAATTTGGAGGTTGGTTGTGTGTTTAGGATCTGATTGATTTCTTCTTCAGTTAAAAGAGGAGAAATTTTTCTTTTTCTTTAGACAGAAGCCCAATTTTCCTCTTTCTCTTATGAAGGCTGGTCATAAGGCTGAAGGTATTCTTGAGCCTCACATAGAAGAGATGGTGAATCATCACTTGTCCCTTCAGATAGATCCTGTGGATTTTATTCCATTCCCTGATTGATTTCATCCTCAACCAACTTCTCTTGGTTGTTATGATAGTTAACTTGAGTATGAAATGCATGAATTTCCTCTAGTAGATCTTTAGGATGCTAATTTCCCAAATCTTCATCAATGTTTACAAGGTATTGTATGAGATCTTCAGATTGATCACAACAAACTTCATCTAATGATAAATATGAACAATTTTCTTTATAATGCTCATAAAATACCTTGTGGAAATCCTTTAGAGAAAACAAACTACCAGGGTGTAGGCCTTCATACCATTCCCTTGCTTTACCTTCTAATGTCACCATGAACATTTTCATGAGGCAGTCCTCATGCAATTCAACTTTTAACCTCCATGTATGTATATGAAATTTAATGAGATGTAACAAGGGGTCATCAAAATTTTCATCTTGAAACATAGGAAAGTTTGTGTCCCAATTTATTTGAGAAATTTTGTGGGGGAATCCGGGAATGTGATCCATGTTCATTGGAGCATACCTGCATTGTATCCTTGGATTCATCTTTGTCAATTAGTTAGAGGAAAGGCTTACTACATCTTTATAACCAATCTAGATTCTTATACCAGTGGATTCTTTAGGTTCATTGAGAGTTGTGGAGTCGCGAGGTGGATGATTTACAACTTTATTGAGGCTGATTGTTGTCCACCATCAGCAACCAGGTATTTTGCAAGTTTTTAATATTTTCAGGTAGGGAACTTGCTTTGTGGATATGGTTTGACGATAGTTGAATATTCAGTCCTAGAAGTTTTTCTTAATATTCTTTCTTGGTCGTCAACTATATCAGGAGGGTTTGGGTCCGGGTGAGATCTGGTACTAATTCTTTGTGAAACCATATTTCAGACCCACAACATAGAGAGGCTGAAATTTTATAATAGTT
This sequence comes from Pinus albicaulis, assembly GCA_034641835.2. NCBI lineage: Eukaryota > Viridiplantae > Streptophyta > Pinopsida > Pinales > Pinaceae > Pinus > Pinus albicaulis. The sequence continues at coordinate 1,025,629,279 of CM076579.1, read as the reverse complement.
TTGAAAATTGAACCAATTTATAGGAATACTGAATTCACATAGTATGTGACTGGGTTTCCTTCTATCAGGATTGATTAATACGTTCCTAGAGGATTCTGTGAGAAACAGTGGAGTCACTAGGTCTATTGGAAACTAGTGGAGTCACCAGGTGGATGATGCTAACTTTTTTGAGGATTTGTTTGTTTTCCACCATCAATAATTGGATACCAATATTGAAATACTTTTAGGTTTTCTGATTTCTTTATGTACCACTAATATTTTCAATAAGTGGTTCCACCGTGATTGACATTATGTTGGGTCCCTATAATTTTTCAGATTGGCAAGACTAAATAGACAAGTGTAACATCAAAACAACTTTGGAGTCCTAGGACCTAGCCTTCCTGGACACAGAGAGGGCTCTCTCCATATTTTATAAAGATATGACTTGATTGATTTAGGATGTTGATTTTTGGCTAGTTATAATGATAGGGTTTGTTTGTTTTGTTTTGTTTGGTTGGGTTGCTTGTCAAGAAGAACAGATAGAGTAAGAGAAATTTAAACCATTGGGCTATGGGGTCTATGAAAGGCTTGAAAATTAAAACAATAAATAAAGGGTGTTTCATAGGGTAAGTTAAGAAATCCAAATGGATCTTAATAGCTTATGTGAGTGTGAAATGAACATTAAATTGTGAATTTAGTAAGGGCAGTTAAGAATCATTTAACATATACTATAACAAGAAAAGTCTTTAATATCACTATGCATTAAGAAAGAACCAAAGGAAATGGCACACCATAAAATTCTTTGGCCTAGCTTTATCAAGTAAACTTTAAAACAACAATCCAGCAAACCCTAGAGAGCAGGGAACTCCTAAATTCTCTAGTTATTTACCTTCAGAGAAAGAAAACATTCAAGATAGCACATTAGTAATGATTAAAGAGTAGGAAACTCCTAAATTCCTTAATCAAACTATAAAAGACCTTCAAAGTGACTATTCAAGATGGACTAAAGGACAGGGAAGACCATAAAATTTTTTAGCCAAACCCTAATTAGTAAACTTAAAAGAAAAGGCCTTAAAGACAATGTTTTAAGCTACACTAAAGGATAGGAAATACCATAAACATATTTGGCTTGGATCCATTAAATCATTTTCAAGACAACAAGATAAATGGAATGAAAGAGAAATTAAGAATTATTCAAGAAGACTTAGGAGAGGAAAACATCTAAACAACAGAAGGTAGACAAAATTAAGGTGCCTCTGAACAACATATCTTAATCTAAATTTTCTACTCTATCATAAGGGAAAAATGAAAAATATGGAAAACATAAGAAGACACGTGTAAAACCATAACAACATCACCATTCAACAAATTTCATGAATCCTTTCAATTCAAAACAATCATAAAGCTCCAAAGCCAATTTCTTCACAACTCCAAGTCTATGTAATATTCATCTCAATAATCAACCAACAAAATGATGAAGCATTACATGCAATATTTAACTTCCAAATGAGGAGGTAAACCATATCTAGGGTTTCAAAATGTCATTTATTACAAATTTAAGGCACTTTGACCTTGGAGACCATGCAAGGCCCAAGGAAAAATATCCAAAACTCATTAAATGCAAAAATAACTTCTAAGCTAACTTTGGAGATATTTTTCCTTAAGGCCTTCAAAATATCTTTTCCATTAACTTCTGATGTCTTTTTTTGACTTTCTGGTAAGGGCACAACGCCAAGCCAAGCGCATAGCACCAATATTGGAAAAATCACCTATTTTGCAGCTGAGTTTTGGAGGCCTTCCTGGTGTCCAAATGAGCTCCATAATATCTCATTGGAAATTTTGTCCTATCCAGTTTCTAGATCTACCTTAAATTTGAAAAGTGGTGCTAATTTTCTTGGTAAAAAATAAATTTTCCCAAGACTTCTAAGGGCACAACGGCAATGCTGAAAAGAGGGCAGAAAGGTGATTTTTAGGTGGTTTTTGGCCCTTTTGAGGGACCAGTTTTGCTCCAAAGGGTCTGAAATTTTCTGAGTATGATGTCCTTGGCATGAGGAACATGAGGATGTAAACCATTTTTCATTTGAGTGCCCCAAAAAAGAGCCCATCACCATTGGCGCTACGCATTTGGCCAATTTTTCTGCACTGAATTGTCAAAAATTCAAAATTTTCACCAAAGTGCCAAAAATGTGTTTTTCTTTGATGATCAGGGTTGGGAGGCTTGGAGGGACACCTCAAAAACAATATTTAGCTTCTCCTTCTCCCTTTTCTTGGCTAGGGTTTCCTTCAATTTGTCCTTCAAATGCCTAAGCTTTATGTTGGAGACCTTGTTTCTAGTGATGTACTTGTTAGACTTGTGTCTGAGCTTCTCACTGTCTTTGTTTGCCTTATGGAGGAGCTTCTCAAGGTGTAGGTTAAATACGTCTATTCATACCTCTCTGTCATCTCCAAATTCCTTAGCAATCTTTTCCTCAAAAATAAGTTTATTTGCCTCATGTTTTTCCTTCTCTAAAGCTCTCTTAATACCTCTTCCTTTTGGTCTTAACTTGATGGTTTGAGAATCATAATGGTCAAAGTCATCAAGTGCCATCATTTCCTTACCCTTGATGTCTTGAATTTTTGCCTTTAGTGGCTCTAACTCCATGAGAACTTACTTTTCATTTAGCTACTTTTTCTCCTATTCTAAGAATGATATGACAAATTGGGGTTTTTCCATGTTGTCTTGCAGTTCTTTGATCATGGCATCCTTCTCTTTGATGATTAGCTTTGAGGCATCCAAGTCCATCTGTTAAAATCTCTCTCTCTTGCTCATGATGAAGGTCTTCCTCTTCTAACCTTTCAAATTTTTTTGTGTGAAACCCTAGGATGTAAGTGGAATGAATGAGGGGAAGGGGATGAAATGATTAGCTTTGAAAGGTGAAGGGAATGAATGTGAATGGCAAACTAGGTGAATAAAAACCTCCAAAACAATGTGATTACCCTTGTTATGACTGATATTTATTTTAGGAGGATGAGACAATGATAAAAACTATGATATTTGATTTGTATATAGGGTTTGATTAGGATTTTATTAGGTTTTCATTTCCTTTGATTAAATGGTAACCAAAATAGCTTTGAAAATGGGGTCATGTCATGTACTTAGCTCACAAGAGTTCTTGGAGGACCTTGGAAAATATTTGAAGGCAATTTGATGTTATTTGAGTGGTTGGAAAGCTCATAAAACTTCTCTGTAAAAGGCGCAGTGCCAAGATCTATGCACGCAACGTCAGTGCAAACGTGCAGCGCCAAGTGCTGAACGCGCAACACCAGGATGGCAAAACGCAGCACTATTTTGAAGACCACTTTTGGAGGTCTTTCCGGTGTCCAAAATCAGCCCAGGATAGATCGATGGAAATATTTGGAAGTCTACTTTTCAAATATACCTTTTTTCTGATTGGAGTTGTTTTGACCTGTCAAAAGTTGATTCTCCCAAGACTGGTCAAAAAGTGTTGAATGATGGTGCAAAAATGTAGAGTGTTGGTGCAGGTAACGTTTGGAGGCTTTCCTCAACTCCAAATTGATATCGTGATAGCTCATTGGAAATATCTTCCAGTCTAGTTGTGTTTTGACTCATCAAGTAAGTCATTTGGACGCTCCAGCTATGAGAAAAAATTGTTTTCCCAAGGTCACTCTAGAAGAGCAGCAAACATCTTGTAGCACTTGTAAATTTAACGTTTCTCCAAAACCATGATACCCGTGTAAAATCTGAAGGAGTTTTTTCTTTCTTTACCTATGATTGACAAAAACCTCTCACATTTGTAAAATTGATCTTATTTTGTTCAAAAACGCAATTTTAAGTGAAATTGGCCTTGTGTGCTTCCTCCATGTCATTTTCCTGCAAGAAATCATTGTTTGGCACTCGAATGGACTAAAAAGTGTATAAACCATAATAATATTCAATAATAACTGTTTCGATTTCCCTTAATTTAATTTTTTTTCATTCAAGAGTAGACAGTCCACATCATCAGTTCCTTCTGTTGACAAATCTTTCAACACTCCTGTAGAAGTGCTAAACCTTGTCCATTTTTCTCATTGCAAGTTTTTGAACTAAGAAGATAATCCTCCTTGGAAATTTTAGGTCTTTCTTGAATAACCATGTCTTGAATTACTATTACATCTGAGCCAGATTTTAGCAAAGGAAAAGCAGTGCTTGAAAAATCCAAGGATGACCTTAAATAATGTAAAACCCTAATGACTTAGTGGGAGGGTCCTATGACCTCATTTTGAATGGAATTTGGCTTGGGGATTTTTGAGTTAAAACAAATTATTGTCATGGGTTATCATGCCCAAAGGGACATGGGAATGAGTTGGCAACATGAAACCCTAGAGGGAGGATGGAGTTTATTTACAGGGGAAAAATGAGGCAATGAGGTTATAGGTAGGGAAGAAGGACGAAAATGAGAATTATAAGCCTATAAGGAGTTTTTCAGGAGCAACGGGGTGACTTTGAGAAGAACAAATGAGGAATATTGAAAATAGTTTTAAAAGGATGATGAAGGTAGTGAGATTTCTGAAACTCAAAATATTCAAGGAATATTATTTTCAGAAAGCTATAACCATTCTATAGTCATCTAAAGATAGTGAAAAATACTGATGAGTAACAAACGGTAAGTGGGTCAATTCTTGAAAGGTAAGCGAGGCAAGTCGTGAACGTGGGAAAATTCATGCATGAGTCAAGTGTTCTAAGAACAACAGGAAAGAAACGAATGAGCACAACCAAAGAAGCAAAGTCAGCAAACCAAAGTAAAGATACAACGAGCACTATTGGATCTGGGCATAGATCAACGACGGAGATTAAATCGCAACCCCAACAGTATTTCACACTTCAGAGATTTTATTGTTTAAGTTTAAAGACATCGCATGGTAAGTTATTTTATTTGTGATGTGATAAGTCACAGAACTGCAAAATGCGAAGTGTGGGTAGTGGCGTGGTGATGATGTGGCAAGCTGACATGGTAGATGATGTGGCCCTGACCCCACAGGTAGAAAGTAATGGATTATGATGTGGCAAGGTGACATGGTGGTGACATGGCAGGGTGACGTGGCATGATGACGTGGACCTAGCCCACATACCCCACATCAAACATCACATAAGATAATTTTATTTCTAAATGTTAAAAGTTGTAGGTTGCAATAGGGAGTTCACTACGATTTGTGAAATTTCAAAATCACAAGTATTGCTAATTTGTTATAATCTAAAACTTGCGAAGTGTGATAAAGAGGAGAAGATGCAACGGAGCTTCAAAGCTAAAGTCTAGAGAATTTAAAGTCCGGCATGGGACCCATCTATATACCACACATCACAATTGTCGATTCTTACATTTACATGCTAAGACATCGCAAGTTATTTGTTTTGCGATGTCATAAGAAGTTTGGTTTGCAATGTGATGCGATTGCATATCACATATGTTAAAGGGAGCCTTGTTAGCGCTAAGAACCAAATCCTGCAACATACAAAAAGGGCCTGGATGTGATATAGCACCAGAGTCAAATTGAAAAGGATTTCAAATCTGTATTTAAATCCTTTCCAGTTTTAAATCGCATCGAAGGTGAAAAGGGGGATTATAACGTAAAGCTGGTGAAACACATTGATAATGGAAGAAAGTCTGAACGTGGGTAGAGAGAATCAGGTAAGTGGCTTGATGCATAGAAAAGGAAAAGAGAAGACTAAACACAATAGGCATGCATAGAATAGACAAAGTCAGGTAGCAGGTGACATGATGACAACTTTTGAAATGCAAAAGCATGGGCAGATTTGGGCAAAAGAGCATATAGTGGTACTATTGGAAGCACAACAACTGGGGCAAGTCCGGCATGGGGGCATTGTTGCAGGATTGTGCGGATATCACATCATAATGAGAAAGGACACCTAAGCACTTTGTAGGTACACATCAGCAACAAATCAAACTCAAAAAATGGATTGTTCTAAGTGTATTATGTTTTCTTTGTTAAGATCGAAGCTACAATGGTGTCCTCAATTGCAATGTAATAATTAGTTTAATAGTTTAGGAAGTTTAGGAGTTCCAAGAAGCTCAATCAATTAAAATTTTCTTTTGTTTGTATTTAAGAAAGAGAGAAGGACAGAAAGAGGAGGCTGAGTTCTTGACCTCTTGGGGATTACATTTTGTACTTATTTTTCTTATTAGTAAATGAAAGTAGTAGCAAGTTTCCTGCAACTGTTGATGGTAATTCTTATTTCTTGTGCCATTTTGCGTCCCTTATACTTTGAATGAAGTGACGTAATGTAACATCTAGTCTCTTAATTACATCTTTGTGTAAGAGCTAAATAACCTTAATTTGTGCTCCTTCACTCCAACTTTTATCTCTTCACCAATTCTCTCTAAAAATTTAAAGTGGTAGATTCTTCTCCTCAGCATATCATTTTGAGTTTCTCCTCTCTTCACAAACTCTTGATGAAAATTTAAAGTAATAGATTCTGTGTTTACAACATATTATATCGAAGTTTCCTCTCTCTCCATGAATGTCCTCTGAAACTTTAAAGTGGTAGATTCTACTCCTCAGCATGTCATTTTGAGTTTCCCCTGAAGTTCTTCTATCCATTCAGATATCAGCAGTGAATGGCATTGTGAAATCTTTTATTATTCCAAATCATTAAGGGTTTTAGAAAACTAGTTCCCAGAGGGATAGAACAAATACTTTATGATAAAATCATTCCTGTGAGAGACTTTTAAAATTTTCTTAGGAATTGATTCATTTCGTAGCCATGGGATTGTTTCTTGAGATACAATAATTGCAATCACATTTTTTGATGTATTTCTCATTTTCCATGTCTTAGGGTCCATCGAAAGTATGCAACATGGGTACTTATTGGATGAAGAATTAATTTTTTCATCCAACAAGTACTCCTGCTCGAAATTTGAGTAAAACCTTAGGGATATAAGTTGAAAATACAAGTTGAAAAAGTAGTTTTATTATTATTATTATTTTTAATATTTTTACCTTTTTACCCCAAAATGGTGAATCATCCCCCATGGTTGACATCATCATCTTGAATCCTATTGGTTCTTAGAAAGTTTATTTTGGTTGTACATTTTTCTTAGGAGGCTCATTTTAGACATCAAAATTTCTCTAATGTCACTTTTTGAGCATTGGATTGGAATTCTGTCAAAAGTGTCTGAAAGTATACAGACTATAGTTTCCTGTGTATCAATTTAAAAGCCAAAGGAGGAAACAATGACACATGGCATGTCATTCAAGTTCACTCTATTGAACCAGTCCATAATTAGGTCATTGTGGGAGATTGGGCATAACTTTTTCTTGAAGAATCCAAATTAGGTCAGATCTATGGAATTAGAAAGAAGACTTAGAGGGATAATATATGATATAAATTCAGATCTTTAAGATCTGAAATAATATAGATAAATTAGGTTCAATCTAGACCACCTAAAAAGAAAGAAAAAGGTGTGTTTTTTTTAAACAAGTTTGCATAACATTTGTTTGAAAAATCGGTTTGAAGTGATTACAAGAGAATATTGAAGAATAGATATTAGTATTGAGTTATATAATTCCTCCCAAAAATAACTCCACACCCATTAAGCTCTCATAAATCTCTTACAAATTACAGTACCAAGTGCAACAAATTTCGATCTTACAAAGAGCAATCAAATATGATATAGATGGTCTAAAAGCAAAAATGAAGGCTAAGTTAGATGATTTAAAGGATAAAATGAAAGATAATATGGATGATAAAGTAGTGGAAGATCACATCGAGCATCAAAAAAAAGTTCTCCAACTCTCAAAGGATAACCTAAATTTGGATTTAAGGGGATGCCTTTATGGCTAAGGGGTTTAGCTCAAGTCTATGGTAGCCCATGTTACAATGAGATACTTGTGGAATTCATTCTTGTGATGAAAATAAATGGAGATTAGTTCAAATATAGATATTTAGAAATTAAATAGGTAGATTTTTGAGCTATGGAAGCTCAAAATAGAATATTTTTTTCTATAATGAAGATGAGTGGATCATTGGCCCCTAACGGTAGCTCAATTGGTAATCATCGTGATAATGAAGTGTTAGGTACGACGTATTCCTAGCTCAAATCCCATAAGTTTACCTGTGGCCACATATTGGGGGAATCATGGTTTTCCTAAGGGTTATAGAGGTAGTGGTTTGAATCAACCCCATGTCACACATGTATGAGACTAGCCTAGTTGTTGTTTCCTCTAATAAAAAAAGGTTTAGTGGATTACTATGGATCTGGGAATTTCACCATCGTGGATGTCAATAAAAGGATAGATTGAGTTGGATCAAAAGAAAAATATCACAATATGGTGTCTCTCGTATTCAATATTATTGATTATTTTAAGAAAACCTACAACAAGTAATTTTGGAATAACTTAAGAACTTTGTATTAAGAAAGTCCCTAGTGAATAAATTATTCCTATGAATAATGTTCTATAACATAAGGATGAAGGATGGTGAGGCTAGGTGAGAAAGAATAAACACCTCCAGTGACTATAGCAAGTTTACTATTATATTTTGATATAAATATTTCATATGAAGATAAGTCTATCCGTTTTTTTTTTTTTATCAAACTATTGAGATAGTTTGGCTACTATCATAGGTAGTAATACAAATACATTAAGTTTGAAAATATAGTCTCATCCTTTTTATCAAAGGAGATGAGATGAGATAACATGGAAATTCAAAACATAAATTAATTGCATGTAATAGGACTCTCTCCCAAAATAGAAATAGAAATATGTTCTTAAGTGGGAGATATAAATCTATAGGAAGATTTAAATCGCCAAGAAAATTCGTAAAGGTATGTTGGATATGTGGAAAATAAAGGAATTATAAAAATTACTATATATCCTAAATATCAAATAAAAGAAAGTGATATGAGGATACTCCTTATATAGAAATAAAAACTCCTCATATGAAGGAAGGGACTTGTACTTGGATTTTTTAAGTACACATGTAGATCATGAGGCATGGCTAATTGATTTAGGGGCATATTTTCATATGACTCCTTATAAGGAGTGGTTTTTTCTCCTTTGATTAAATGCTCAAAATGTGATTACAACTGTATAGAAGCCTCAAATGGCAAAATACACTGCAAAAATAGATTCAGAAGGCCCAAATCAGTCTAAAATGACGAAACATTCACCTCCATTGGATGAAGGTAGTCCAAAACAGCTCTCTTTCCCTTAGGAAACTCAAAAATGAAGTTGCTCAGAATGGCTCCGATACCAACCTGATCTGAAATTGTGAGAACAAACTATTTCTCATACAGAGATTGACTGTAGGGGCATTCACCGGATATTTCACCTTTCAAGGAAAGGATGAATCCGGAGGCTACCTGGCCCTTCTACAGACTCTGCCTAAAGAAATAAAATGTAATCACTAAGATCGATCAATGAAAGTATTTGTTTTAACTGCAAAGTATTCATTGATCCAACTTTAATGTGTGAATAGACAAGTATACATATTCTGCAATTGAAGTGTAGAGGTTTGAAGATAAACTAACATGTTTTGTTTATTTTTTAAACTTGTTTGGGAAAAGCTTGCTTATAAAAATTTACTATTTAAACTATCAGAATCTGAAAATATGCAGCAAAATTATACAGTGTGATAGAAAATAATTGTTTAAGCGGTTCACCCCTCTCTTGGGCTACCTCCGCTGGGTCCAAAAGCCTCTAATTAGGCTTTTTCTCCTTTGGTCATCTCAAAATGTGATTACAATTGTATAGAAGCCTCAAAATGGAAAAATACACAAAAATAGATTCAGAATGCCCCTACAATCAAATCTACTGGCCTTGAGAAATACTTTGTTCTCACAATTTCGGATCAGATTGGTATCGGAGCTCTAGGTTTTGCTTAAGAGTTTGTGAAATTTGTGCAAGAATATTGTGTTATTCTGCAAAATTTGATGCTTACTAGGCTGAAATTGAAAAGAGGGGAAGGTCAATTGGTTAGAGAACAATTTAATCCTCAACCAAGGAGGGCTAGAGTGCCATTACATCCACCTTCCATTTCATCCTCAGTAGCCTTTGAATCAGCCACAAACATGTCATCCAGAGAAGGAGAAGTACATGAGGAAATGGATCCCAAGGAAGAAGAAAGAGTCTTTAGAAAAGCTTTCTTGGATTTGACTGAGATGGTTAGGATCCTATACCAGGAGAGAAATGACAGGATTGCTGGAGAAGGGTCTAGAAACCAAAGAGAAGAAGGAGATTCTTCAGGAGGAAGGAAAGACAAAGATGAGTCTAAGAAATGGAATGGAGGAAATGGTGATCCACCATCTCCATCATCATCCTCATCCTCCACATCATCCTCTTCAACTTCGGAAAATCAGTCACACCAAACAAAAACATCTTTTAAAAATCCTTTGTTGAAGCTTGATGTAAAGTTTGAGTTGCCAATGTTTAATGGTGATGTTAATGCAGAGAAATTGGATAACTGGATTAGACAGCTGGAAGTCTATCTAAGGATTCAGAATTTGCATGATGATGAAACAAAAATCCAATTAGCCTCTTTGAGAATGGATGGAGCAGCTTTGGTTTGGTGGGAAGCCAAGACCAGAGAGGAGATTAAAAAGCATGGTAAGATAACTCTAACTTGGAATGAGTTTATTACTGCTATTAAGAAACAGTTTTATCCTCTTGCTCATATTCAGAAAGAAATCATGAATTGGAAAAATTTTAGGCAACTTAAGGGTCAAAATGTGCAAGATTATACCCAAGAGTTTAGAAGGAGAGCACTTCTACTTGGGGTAGACTTACAAAGTCAAGACACCTTATTGAAATACATAGGTGGTTTGCACAATTATCTGCAACATACTATCCTAATGTTTAATCCTACTAGCTTAGATGAAGTCTGTGTGCAGGCTACACATTTAGAAGCTAGAGGAAAGAATGCTTTTGATGCTTTTGATGAGGATAGTACTTTTAAAAACAAAGGAAAGAAGAGAGTTTCTAATTCAAGAAAGGACAAAGGAAAGTTCTTTTGCAAGAACTGTTCTAAGACTAGTCATGATGAAGATCATTGTTGGAAGCTTCATCCTGAACTGAAACCAGAAAAATTCAAGAACAAAAACAAGACCAAAGAAAAGGAGAAAACTGTTGCAACAGTTGAGAAAGACTTAGGGTCAGACTCAGGAGATGAGACAAAAAGCATAGCCATGGTTTTAAAGAACAATAAGGGGAAAGAAGTGGTGCAAGACAAAATTCCTAGTTCTAGCTCTTTGAATTGTCACAAAGATACTCATGATGAAAAGAGGAGGATAGAGCTTTTCCATGTGAGGGTAATTTCAAAGCATACCAAAATTGACACACTATTTGATAGTGGGTCACAAGCTAATCTTATTTCTGAAGACTTGGTCAAGCAGCTGAAACTTGAGACCATTCCACATCCGAAGCCTTATCCACTTGGATGGATTTGCAAGGATGCCAATTTGCAGGTCTCAAGGAAGTGCATATTGCGCTTTGCAATAGCTGCACACTTTATTGACACAGTGGAACTTGATGTGGTGCCGCTTGATATCTCAGGGATTGTTTTGGGAAGTCCTTATTTATTTGACAGGAAGGCTATCCTTCATCGCCATGAAAACAAGTATCACTTGTTCAAAGATGGTAAAGAGTACATTGTGAGAGCTCACAAGAAGAAGCTGGAATCTTCTTTACTACATGCAGGTCAATTGAAAAGACTAGTTAATGCAAGTCAAAGTCTAACTTTGTTGATGTTGAAACGACCAGATTTTGAGCATTTGCCATTTTATGATGTTGCTAATGATTTGTCTCAGTTTGATAATAGTTTGTCTTTGAAAGAAGATGATGTTATGTTGCGTAAATTTCCTTTTGGGTCAGCCAATGCAGAGAATGAAGTGTCAAAGCTAAGCAGTGCAAGCAAGAAGGACACACAATTCAGCATGAGGAAAAGTTGGTTGCAGTATGGTCGAATTCGCCATGGGAACAGTTTACAAGGTGAAAGTCATTTTAAGTCTTCTGGGAGGTTTGATCAATGTAGAGAAAGTTTTTTTTTTGCAAATTACAATTGTTGTTCTGCAAATTTTAATCATTTGCATCATGACTCCGTCAATCTTAGCAATGGTAGATCAGTTGATTCCAGAGACAGATTAACATTTTCTCAAAAGCTTAATTTGATGAAATCGGGTAGATTTCAGTTGTTCAAAGGTGGAAGAGTGTAGAATCAGTCTCCACATCATCAGTTTCAGTAATCGGAAAGCTTTTGAGGGTCCAAAAGCTTCCCATTTGGGAGGTGTGATCAGGAGATCAAGTCTCTTGAAGAAAAAATGCTCAAAAATGAAGTTGCTCAGAATGGCTCCGATACCAACCTGATCTGAAATTGTGAGAACAAACTATTTCTCATACAGAGATTGACTGTAGGGGAATTCACCGGATATTTCACCTTTCAAGGAAAGGATGAATCCGGAGGCTACCTGGCCCTTCTACAGACTCTGCCTAAAGAAATAACATGTAATCACTAAGATCGATCAATGAAAGTATTTGTTTTAACTGCAAAGTATTCATTGATCCAACTTTAATGTGTGAATAGACAAGTATACATATTCTGCAATTGAAGTGTAGAGGTTTGAAGATAAACTAACAAGTTTTGTTTACTGTTTAAACTTGTTTGGGAAAAGCTTGCTTATAAAAATTTACTGTTTAAACTATCAGAATCTGAAAATATGCAGAAAAATTATACAGTGTGACAGCAAATAATTGTTTAAGCGGTTCACCCCTCTCTTGGGCTACCTCCGCTGGGTCCAAAAGCCTCTAATTAGGCTTTTTCTCCTTTGATTAAATGCTCAAAATGTGATTACAACTGTATAGAAACCTCAAATGGAAAAATACACTACAAAAATAGATTCAGAATGCCCCTACAATCAATCTCTGTATGAGAAATAGTTTGTTCTCACAATTTCAGATCAGGTTGGTATCAGAGCACAAGGTTTTTCTTAAAAGTTTGTGAAATTTCTGCAAGTAAATTGTATTATTCTGCAAAATTTGATGCTTACTAGGCTGAAATTGAAAAGAGGGGAAGGTCAATTGGTTAGAGAACAAGTTAATCCTCAACCAAGGAGGGCTAGAGTGCCATTACATCCACCTTCCATTTCATCCTCATTAGCCTTAGAATCAGCCACAAACATGTCTTCCAGAGAAGGAGAAGTACTTGAGGAAATGGATCCCAAGGAAGAAGAAAGAGTCTTTAGAAAAGCTTTCTTGGATTTGACTGAGATGGTTAGGATCCTATACCAGGAGAGAAATGACAGGATTGCTGGAGAAGGGTCTAGAAACCAAAGAGAAGAAGGAGATTCTTCAGGAGGAAAGAAAGACAAAGATGAGTCTAAGAAAGGGAATGGAGGAAATGGTGATCCACCATCTCCATCATCATCCTTATCCTCCACATCATCCTCTTCAACTTCTGAAAATCAGTCACACCAAACAAAAACCTCTTTTAAAAATCCTTTGTTGAAGCTTGATGTAAAGTTTGAGTTGCCAATGTTTAATGGTGATGTGAATGCAGAGAAATTGGATAACTGGATTAGACAGCTGGAAGTCTATCTAAGAATTCAGAATTTGCATGATGATGACACAAAAATCCAATTAGCCTCTTTGAGAATGGATGGAGAAGCTTTGGTTTGGTGGGAAGCCAAGACTAGAGAGGAGATTAAAAAGCATGGTAAGATAACTCTAACATGGAATGAGTTTATTACTGCTATTAAGAAACAGTTTTATCCTCTTGCTCATATTCAGAAAGCAATCATGAATTGGCAAAATTTTAGGCAACTTAAAGGTTAAAATGTGCAAGATTATACCCAAGAGTTTAGAAGGAGAGCACTTCTACTTGGAGTAGACTTACAAAGTCAAGACACCTTGTTGAAATACATAGGACATTTGCACAATTATCTGCAACATACTATCCTAATGTTTAATCCTACCAGCTTAAATGAAGTCTGTGTGCAGGTTACACATTTAGAAGCTAGAGGAAAGAATGTTTTTTATGCTTTTGATGAGGATAGTACTTTTAAAAACAAAGGAAAGAAGAGAGTTGCTAATTCAAGAAAGGACAAAGGAAAGTTCTTTTGCAAGAACTGTTCGAAGACTAGTCATGATGAAGATCATTGTTGGAAGCTTCATCCTGAACTGAAACCAGAAAAATTCAAGAACAAAAACAAGACCAAAGAAAAGGAGAAGACTGTTGCAACAGTTGAGCAAGACTTAGGGTCAGACTCAGGAGATGAGACAAAAAGCATAGGCATGGTTTTAAAGAACACTAAGGGGAAAGAAGTGGTGCAAGACACAATTCCTAGTTCTAGCTCTTTGAATTGTCACAAAGATACTCATGATGAAAAGAGGAGAATAGAGCTTTTCCATGTGAGGGTAATTTCCAAACATACAAAAATTGACACACTGTTTGATAGTGGGTCACAAGCTAATCTTATTTCTGAAGATTTGGTCAAGCAGCTGAAACTTGAGACCATTCCACATCCGAAGCCTTATCCACTTAGATGGATTTGCAAGGATGCCAATTTGCAGGTTTCAAGGATGTGCATATTGCGCTTTGCAATAACTGCACACTTTGTTGACACAGTGGAACTTGATGTGGTGCCGCTTGATATCTCAGGTATTGTTTTGGGAAGTCCTTATTTGTTTGACAGGAAGGCCATCTTTCATCGCCATGAAAACAAGTATCACTTGTTTAAAGATGGTAAAGAGTATATTGTGAGAGCTCATAAGAAGAAGCGGGAATCTTCTTTACTACATGCAGGTCAATTGAAAAGACTAGTTAATGCAAGTCAAAGTCTAACTTTGTTGATGTTGAAACGACCAAATTTTGAGCATTTGCCATTTTATGATGTTGCTAATGATTTGTCTCAGTTTGATAACAGTTTGTCTTTGAAAGAAGATGATGTTATGTTGCGTAAATTTTCTTTTGGGTCAGCCAATGCAGAGAATGAAGTGTCAAAGCTAAGCAGTGCAAGCAAGAAGGACACACAATTCAGCATGAGGAAAAGTTGGTCTCAGTATGGTTGAATTCTCCATGGGAACAGTTTGCAAGGTGAAAGTCATTTTAAGTCTTCTGGGAGGTTTGATCAATGTAGAGAAAGTTTATTTTCTGCAAATTACAATTGTTGTTCTGCAAATTTTAATCATTTGCATCATGACTCCGTCAATCTTAGCAATGGTAGATCAGTTGATTCCAGAGACAGATTAACATTTTCTCAAAAGCTTAATTTGATGAAATCTGGTAGATTTCAGTTGTTCAAAGGTGGAAGAGTGTAGAATCAGTCTCCACATCATCAGTTTCAGTAATCAGAAATCTTTTGAGGGTCCAAAAGCTTCCCATTTGGGAGGTGTGATCAGGAGATCAAGTCTCTTGAAGAAAAAATGCTCAAAAATGAAGTTGCTCAGAATGGCTCATAGATACCAACCTGATCTGAAAATGTGAGAACAAACTATTTCTCATACAAAGATTGACTGTAGGAACATTCACTGGATATTTCACCTTTCAAGGAAAGGATGAATCCGGAGGCTACCTGGCCCTTCTACAGACTCTGCCTAAAGAAATAAAATGTAATCACTAAGATCGATCAATGAAAGTATTTGGTTTAACTGCAAAGTATTCATTGATCCAACTTTAATGTGTGAATAGACAAGTATACATATTCTACAATTGAAGTGTAGAGGTTTGAAGATAAACTAACAAGTTTTGTTTACTGTTTAAACTTGTTTGGGAAAAGCTTGCTTATAAAAATTTACTGTTTAAACTATCAGAATCTGAAAATATGCAGCAAAATTATACAGTGTGAGAACAAATAATTGTTTAAGCGGTTCACCCCTCTCTTGGGCTACCTCCGCTAGGTCCAAAAGCCTCTAATTAGGCTTTTTATCCTTTGATTAAATGCTCAAAATGTGATTACAACTATATAGAAGCCTTAAATGGCAAAATACACTGCAAAAATAGATTCAGAATGCCCCTACAGTCAATCTCTATATGAGAAATAGTTTGTTCTCACAATTTCAGATCAGGTTGGAATCAAAGCCATTCTGAGCAACTTCATTTTTGAGCATTTTTTATTCAAGAGACTTGATCTCCTGATCATTTTAAGAGTTTGAAATATGTGATGGTGTTAATTTTTTCCTAGGAGATGACTTGAAAACTAGAATCATAGGTCTAGGAAAAGTCAAGTTGAAGCTCATGGGTGAAAGGATTAGAGAACTCCATATTCTACACATCCCTGGATTGTCTAGAAAATTTATTTAAGTAATCAAGATGAGAAATGTAAGTGTAAAAAAAAATGTTTGAAAACGATACTTGTAGTATGGTTCAAGTAGAAATGGTATTATTAAGGGGACTTTGAATTGGAACTCTGCATAAGATATTGTAAATCATTTTTAGTGAAAGGAGAAATGATTCTATTTTTCTTGAGAGTGGATTTGAAGAAGGAAAATCTCCCACATTATTTGGAGAGAATACTATGTTTTGGCGTCAAAGGTTGGGACATATTGGATACACGACCCTTTTCGTACCACATGGTAATGCTACAGTAGAAGGTAAATATAATTCCTCCCTATATTTTTATTTCTATAAACATTGTTTATATGGGAATCGAAATTACGGAAAATTATCCTCTGGCGTTGTAAGGGCATAGAAAATATTAAAATTGGTGCATAGTGATTTTATGAAACCAGCTCACAAAATATAAGAAAATATAGAACAACGAGATATAAATCAGCCTCTTCAAGTGGGAAACCTCCTTTAAATTACATAAATGAACAACTATTGGATGATACAAATGACAAAACTTCCTTTATATATATAGGGGTCCAAGGGGTCACAGTATAATCCTAGCCGAAATAACAATAACAATGTAAGGGCACAACAATAATAATAGTGGGCTTATATGGGGAAAAATAATAACAATATGGGGACTACATGGGAATAATAACAATAAGGGGGCTATGGTAACAATAACAATAATGGGATACACTAGTATTGTAGGGACCTAGCATGCACCTCTCCTTCAAAAAAATGTTTTCCTAAATGCTTTGAGTAATTCTGGATGCTTCGGTATAAAATTATCATCCTCCCATGTTTAATCTTCAGCGGGTAAGTTCTTCCACTTGATGAGATACTTTCAAATTGATCAATTTCTTAGTAGTAAATTTATTTTTTTCGTTAATTCTTTAGGTTCCAATATGATTTTTCCTTCGTCGTCAAGTTCTCGAAATATTTTTTGAACTAGGAGCTTGTCACGTATAACCTTCTTTAAGCATGAAACATGGAAAACTGGGTGCACTTAGGAAGATACAGGAAGCTCCAATTTGTATGCCATAGTCCCTGATAAGCTCCATCATTAGACATATCTAGAGGGGTTAATGGTCACCTTTGGCATTCTTAGATCTATTTTTCTTTCATTTTTATTACAAGTGGTGATTAAGGCTAACATACTATGAGTGCCTAATATGAGGTTGAGTGCAGAAAATCATGAATTATTAGCATTTTTGTAAGGATTTTATCATAAAGACTTGGAGGAGACAACAAGTAGAAATTATAGGAGGATTTTCCACCATCCTTAACTCTCAAAGGTAGCCAAAGGATCGCAAATATTCTCTACAACAATTTGAATTCCAAAGGAAAAAAAAGGATCCCAAGGATTCTCTCCAGCAATTCGAATTCCAGAGGCATCCAAACAACTCAAAGAGGGGTGCAATCAATATTTTTTAATAGGAGTCAAGTGGAATCAATCACTATTTCCTAGGTAGATGTTGGTAGCTACCGTGTAGAATAAATAGAGAAAATCTAGAGCTAGGAAGGGTCAAAACTTTGTTGCAAGCTATTGAGATTTTAATTATTTTACCCAGTGATCAAACTTTCAGAAATGTGTGAGGCTACTATTTTATGAAATGAGGAGGCTAATTTCATTTTACTGATTTAAGTTTTAGAGATCTAGGCTTGTGGGTTAGGGCCCAATCCATGTGCCTCAGCCTCTCTGCTATATTTTTTCTTTGTTTTCTGTCATTTCATTAGTTCCACTTCTGATAATTCTGCTTATGTTTTAGGTTTTTGTTTAGTTTTCCTTTCAATGTGTTGTTGTAGGTTTCATTTTCTTGTGAGTAATAGAAAAGAGGAGAAAAACCAAAAAATTTTGGATCAAGACCTCCTCCTCATCTCTATCAATAGAGCTAGAGGAGGGCGAACCTTCCCACAGACCCAAAAGCTGATTTCTATTCACCGTTTCTAAGATTAAAAGTAGAGTTGCATTACCATTTTCAGCCTTCCTTTTGTCTTGTACTTTCATGCGTTTTTCTAATTTTTGTGCATATATCAGTAGAGTTGTTTGTAGTAATTAATGTTAAATCCCCAAAGCAACTCTGTGGTGCTTCCTTGATTCATTTTCCATCTTTGTATTCACAATCTTAGCATTATTGTTACACCCTCCATTCCCATTTTTTTTCCGCTTATTCTAACTGCTGCACCCATCTTTTATCCCTAAAATCACTTAAAACATTTTACCCGCCTTATTACTTTGTTTTTATTGGTCATGGTCGCCTTACCCTTTTTAACACAAAATGCTTGAAAAACATTGAAATTTGACCTCTGCCTCTCCTCATTCAAACTCCTGCTACCATACTTCACAAATCAAACCTTGCAACCTTTTTCTTTAAGACTTACCACTCCATACATCGATTGCAATAACTTTGTTACATCGCACATCGCAAATCACATCTTTTATTTGGTTTCTGTTAACACTTACCTCTCCAACCACCGATTGTGATAATTCTCCATACTCTGCCACATTGCAAATTGCATTTCGCACTTCGCAACTTTTACCCCATTGCATTCCGCATTTCACTCCTGCTCCTGAACATCAGTTCCACTACTCCTCTAACTTTGCAAGATTGTGATTGCGATATCGCATATCACATATCACACTTCCAACCTCCATCGGAACTCTGCCATTTCAATTTTTAAATCATTCCTCTCAAAAGAATTTTTGTGCTATAATAAAGTTTTAATAAGATTTAAACCCCCTCTTTCCACTTCTAAGCCTAGATTCATGTTTTTATCCCTCCGTTAGCACCTTTAGCCCTTTCTTCTCCAAGCTACAAATCAACACTTTTTCAATTACAATTAAGTCATGGGTAGCTTAGCTACATGGATAAAAGCATTGTAGATAGAGAATAAGATAAGTAGGGCATGTTTAGTCAATTGGCCAAGTTAAGTGTGGTTTAAATTAGTTTCCTTTATACAATTTAAATTAGTTTCCTTTCTACCAGTCTTTTCAGCAAGATTAATTAGCTTCCTTTTTGTCATTTCCTTTCTACAATTCAGTTTAGTTTCATTGAAGTGTGACAGACTTCACTGAGAACCCCTAGAAGTGGCACCCTTCTATAGAGTGGAAGAGGATGACAGGAGTAGAATTCATCTGTTGTGTTTATAGCACTATCATCTCCAATTTTGTACAAACCCCGAGTTGATAAAGTAAAGTAGGGTAGCCCTTGGGAGTTGGAGCTCTCTTGGTGCAATACCAGGGCTCAACACTTTTTCGTGCCATTGTCGGGGAGGTGTCTAGTAGATGCTTTGCTTTTGTTTAAGCATTAGTTTCTTCTTTCCTTTATTTTCATGTTATTTCAAAAATATTGAGAAAAAAGAGATCTAATTTTCATGCCTCATAGGAGTAGGAATACTAAAATAAAAATCTTACCTAAAACCCCCACATCACCTCTTAACCACCCTTCACTCTTCTTTGGTGGCAGTGACACTAAATTTCCTATAGGAGAGCCTTTTGAATACTCTGAGGAACCTATTGGGGAAGAAGAAGAAGACCTTGGTCCAACTGAGGGACCTACTTCACCTATCTTAACCATGGTTGGGATCGAGGTAGCCTTTCCCATAAGAGAGGCAGATGGGGAAAATAAGATGAAAAACATTATCCCCTCAGCTCTTCCACACTTTAATGGACTTACCTATGAGGACCATAACACATTCATGTTTGAATTTTTTGTTGTTTGTAGGACTGATGACTACACCTCTGATGATCAGAAGTTGAAAATATTCCCATCCACCCTTAAGGATGTAGCCTTGAACTAGTTCATGGGTCTTCCTGGGGATATCATCACTACCTAGGCATAGATGGAAGAAACCTTTAGCAAAAAATACAAATACTACTGTAGGTCCAAGGAAACTAAGGATTAGATCTTTAGGATGACTCTAGGGCTGAATGAATCCTCAAAGGACTATGAAGAGAGGTTTCAGTTGAACTATAAGGAAGCCAACTATACTCTTGATCCTGACTCACTTAAACTTGTACTTCTTCAAGGGATCAAAGAAGAGATGATATAAACCTTGAATATGCTATTAGGAGGAGATATCTACCAAAAAACCTATGAAACAATCAAAATTTTCCTCCAGAACCATTCCATGGCATTTAGGAAGAAGGGAAAAGCTAGCAAAAGTACATCCAATACCCCTTCGTCTTCCACCTCCATCAAACATGATATTGGGAATATTCTAGAGGACTTCAAGAGTGATATGTTGAACAACCTTGCTTTTCAAATGGACAAAATGCAGGTCAAAAGGAAGCAAGAGGAGGTAGAGATATCCCTGGCTATATTTTATCTTAGATGTACCCGGAAGCACCCAAGAAATGAATGTTCACTGAATTTCATAGAGGTTTTCTCAATCTGTGAAGATAATCATACCACAGACAAGTGTCCCTCCTTACCTGGACTTAAGGCTGTATATCAAGGTGGGGAAGCAATGTAAGAGCAAATATGTCTCATCAACCAGAGAAGGCCTCAAGGCCCTCAGTCATATCAACAAGGTATGCAAGGTGCACCTTACTCCTATTATCACAACAATCAAAGCGCACCCATGCAACCTTGGTACACCCTCACTCCCCCATCCTGGTCTACACCTCCTACTTGGCCTTATAACCCTTCATATCGTCCTCAACTTGTAAACCAACCATTCCAGCTGTATGTTCCACAACAACCTGAGTTGAAAAATCCATCCCAAGGGTGGAGGCCTCAACACAATCAACCACATGCTCTAATTCCTCCACCCCAACCTCAACCTTAGCTTACTCATCCTACTCCACCTAGGCTACCTCAAATACCTACAGAACCCAATCCAAACCCAAAAATGAGATAGGCACAATAGGCTCCCAGTGGAGAAACATCCTATCCAACTTATGTTGTGGAGATACAAGAGGTTAATCTCATGTCGGCAAGAGTATTTCTAGGCAACCATCCTCCATATCCACCTGTAGAGTTTGAGGAGGAAAAGGAAGAAGGTAACACTCAGATCCAACAACGTCCTTTTCATGAGCACTTGATCCACCCTAGTTAACACACCCTAGAGGAGACTAAACTCTTGGGAGAATTGGAAAAATTTTGTGTAAATATACCACTTCTCCGAGCCATTAAGGATGTCCCTATATGCAATAGGCTCATCAAAGAAAAGTGCTTCAAAAAACCTGGGAGAAGGAAGAGAGATACCCCCACCATCAATGTGGTAGGACAATTGTTTGGCCTAATGCTGGAAAGGGTGATATTTCCAAATTACTTGGACCCTGGTAGTCCAGTTTTTGATGTGCATATAAATGGTGTGATAGTCCCCAACACTCTGATTGATCTAGGGGATACCATCAATTTCATGACCAAGGAAACTATGTTGAAACTTAATCTCCAAGGGACTATGAGGAAAATAACAACAATTCTGCAACTTGCAGATTGGTCCACGGTAATGCCAGAGGGAATTTTTGAGAATGTTATGGTTAACATTGACTCTTGGGAGTGTCCTACATATTTCCTGGTCCTTCAACCAAAAACCAAGTTTAATGGTTATCTTCTCATCTTAGGGAGACCTTGTTTAGCCACTGCAGCTGCTTCTATTACTTGTCGGGCCAGAAACATGACTATAAAAAATGGGCCTTTGTCTAAACAAATAGTGTTATATCCTCCAACCCAGTCGTCCATTGATCATGATCTCCCCGTATTGTTGTAAGATGAAGAAAATGAGTTATATAACACTGCCCCTATGTGTACCGTAGATGATATTCTTAGCGGGGAGAAACTTGATGAAGATGAACTCATTGACCATGCCATTCAAAGCCAGTCCTCCACTAACATTTAGTCAAAGAATCTAAAATCCAACTTAGGATGGAAGTGCACTTAGTTGATTCAACCTCTAAAACAACCAAGGCTATTGATTTTAGCCCATCCAAATCTTTGAAAATCGACCCAAACCTCTCGAATGAAGAAGAGAATCAACTATGCCAACTTTTGAAAGAAAATATTGAAGTGTTTGCTTGGGATTACAAGGACATGAAAGGGGTGAATCCTTCAGTATGTAGACATCACATTTACATCAAAAAAGGATGCAAGGATGTGATACAACCCCAAATAAGGATGAACCAGACTCTAGAGGACATAGTCAAAGAAGAGCTGCAGAAACTATTGGATGCAGGGTTCATATATCCTACATCTGATAGTGAGTGGGTATCCCCTCTTTTCCTAGTCCCAAAGAGGAATGGGAAATGGTGAATTTGTGTTGAATATCGAGAACTTAATAAAGCCACCAAGAAATACCATTTCCCTTTTCCCTTTATAGACCAAGTCTTAGATGGCCTTAAGGGGAAGAAGTTCTTTTCCTTCTTAGATGGTTTTAGTGGGTATAATCATATTCAAATCAGCCCTGAAGACTAGGATAAGACTACTTTCACCTACCCTTGGGGTACCTTTTCTTATAGAGTCCCGCCATTTGGGTTTTGTAATGCCCTAGCTATCTTCCAAAGAGTTGTCCCAAGAATCTTTTCTAAGTTAGTCCATGACTCTGTTGAAATATACATGGATGATTTCACACCATATGGGGATGACTCCCAGGAATCTCTCTCCAATTTTGGTAAAGTACTAAGAAGGTGCATTGAGATGCATCTCTCCTTGAGATAAAAAAAATGTGAATTCCTAAATAAAGTAGGGGTTGTATTAGGAAACTCCATATCCCAAGAAGGGATACAGGTAAACCCAAAAAATATAACTATCATCAAAAGGGTACCTACTCCTCAAAAGTAGAAACAAGCCAAGAGTTTCTTAGGCTTAGGTGGTTACCATAGAAGGTTCATCAAATATTTCAGCAAGATGGCTTCACCATTATTTGGTTTATTGGCCAAATATTCTGAGTTTATTTGGTTTGGTCCTTGTCAAGAGGCTTTCAAGCTCATCAAGGGAAAGTTGACTACCACCCCCATCCTCCGAGGTCCAAATTGGACTCTGCCTTTCCATGTTAGGTCCCTATATTACTAGTATAGTCCCTTATTATTTTTAGTGTAACCCCCTTATTTTTATTATTGTACCCCTGTAACCCCCATATTGTTATTATTGTGCCCTTAAATTATTATTGTTAGGTTGGCTAGGATTACATTGTGGCTCCATGGACTCCTATATATAGAAAGGAGGTTTTGTAATTTGTATCATCCAAGAATTTTTTGTTCATGTAATGTATTGGAGGTTTCCCCCTCAAATTTCCTTAATTCTAAGGCATTGATATCTATTTTCTTCTTTTTTTTGAGCTAGTTTCACAACATTTGGTATTAGAGCTTTGAGATTCTAGGGTTTCGCTACTCCAAACAGGTCATTGTGGCATTTTCGCAATAACTTTTTTTCTAAGAAGTTTCAAAAGCTGAAATGTTTAGAGTGCAAAGCTGAAATCCAGAGGAACATTGTCACAAAATTTTAGATATTGGTTCACAATATTTTTGGAGATATGATCTGTGGAAGTTAGGAATTTTTGAGGCTTCTGAATTTCATCTAAAAGAGGTGATCGTGGGAAAATATTCATAGCTCTCTCTTTGAGCATCAGATTGGAATGCCATAAAAAATGGCCACATGTACACAGACTTTATTTTTCAGTATATCAATTTCAGAGCCAAAGGAGGAAACAATGACACGTGCCAAGTTGTACAATTTCGCTCTACTAGACCAGTCCAAAATTGGGTCATTGTGGGAGATTGGACATAACTTTGACTTGAATAATCCAAATTATATCAGACCTACAACATTTGAAAGAAGCATCTGAGGGCTACTACAGGGCTGAATTTCAGATATTTAGGATCCACAATTATATATATAATTAAATTTCAATATCGAGCTCCTCAAAAGCAAGTAAAAGGTGTGTATTTTGTTTTCCAAATTGCATAAGTCTTGTTTGAAGAATCAATTTGAATTGATTCCAAGGGAAAATTGTAGAATAGATATCAGTATTAGATTCTAAAATTACCCCTAAAAAGAATTCAACACCCATTAAGCCTTTAGAAGGCTCTACTATGACTCATGAAGAAGAAGAATGGCAACATGACATATCAAAATTACGAGAGCAAGTGCAAAAAATTCTGCTCTCGCAAAGAACAACAAAAAATGAAATGGAAGTTTTGAAGAAAGGCATGGAAACTAAGATTAATGGTTTGAATAAAGGCGTGGAAGCTAAGATGAATGGTTTCTAAGCTAAGATGGATGGCATGGAAGTGGGCATGGAAGCTAAGATGGATGACATGGAAGCTAAGATCGATGAAAAAATGAAAGACAACATGGAAAACATGAAGAAGGATATAAAAGTATACATTGAAGGTTTGGCAAAGTTGATACAAGAAATGTTTCCTAATGGTGAAAAGATAGTAGAGGAAACTCATGATGAGAACAAAATAAATGTTAATCGTGATTTCATAAAATCTACTGTTGGAGGGAAGAACCACCATATTCCAAAATGGATATGAGGAAATTTTATGGAAACATGGATACTGTAGATAGAGCAATATTTTGATCTCAATAATGTGCAAAACACACAAAATTTACACATCGCAACTTTACATTTAAAACAAAATACATTTGTATGGTATCGATGGCTTTGCTCCCGTGAAAAAATTGTCACTTGGTCAATTTTTATGAAGGAAATGATAGCACATTCTGAGGATACAAAGAGAAACACCTTCTTTAGTCAATTGATAAATCTCAAACAAAAGTGTTCAGTGGGGGAGCACATTGAGGACTTCCAAAAACTGAATATAAGGGTAACTGATATTTCAGAGGAACACAAGATTGATCTCTTCATAGGTACTTTAAAAGATAATATCCAATTTTAAGTTTGTGTTTTGGAACCTGATTCATTGGAGAAGGCATTCAGGTTGGCAAGAAAAATTGAATGTAAAATTATGGCAACAAGGAAGCCTAACACTCACTTCTATAAAGAGGGAAGTGTTGCTACTCCTAGATTTCCACAACCTACAAGGTTGACACCACAAAAATTGGAAGAAAAAAGAGCAAAAGGGCTTTGCTACAGTTGTGATAAAAAATACACTAAAGGTCATAAGTGTGCTGAGAATAAATTATTTTACATAGATTGTGAAGAGGAAGAAGAAAATGAACAATTTCAAAAGAAGAGGGTACACACCAGGAACCAACCCTAGAAGATGAAGAAATGAGTCCGACCATATCATGTAATGCATTGGCAGGAGTTACCACTAAAACTCTTAAGATAGAAGGGCATATCAAGAAGAAAAAGGTACTTATGTTGATTGATTCAGGTAGTACCCATAATTTTATTCATTGTAAGGTAGCCAAGGAATTGAATTGTTTCCTATACCTAGCACCAGAATGTCAAGTGATGGTGGAAAATGGAGGAACTATAAATTTCTCTAGAAAATGACATAATATCAAGCTAACCATGGGGGAATATGTATTTAATAGTCCAATGCTTTTGATTCCTATGGGAGGTGCTGATGTGGTACTAGGAGTACAATGGTTACAATCTTTGGGGATGGTAGCTTTTAATTTTCAAGAAATTTTCTTCAAATTTTTTTCAGAAGGTAAGGAAGTTGAATTACGGGGTATTTCATGGAAGCCGGGAAAGATAATAAGCTCTAATTTCATGACAAAGATTCTAAAGATAGAAAAATGAGGTGTAATTGCAAAATTATGCTCACTAGAAGTTCCAACATCAAAATCATCTATTTCTGCAGATCTCCAAAATGTCTTGGACAATCATTCCAAGGTGTTTGAAACTCCCAAAGGACTCCCACCTATTCATGATCATGATCATGCAATTCATTTGATTCTCGGAAGTGTTCCTCCAAACATCAGGCCTTATAGATATCCTTATGTCCAAAAGAGTGAAATTGAACGTATGATTGCAGAAATGATAGAGGTTGGTATAATTCAACCTAGTCAAAGTTCTTTCTTTGCTCCTGTAGCATTGGTACACAAGAAGGATGGATCATGGAACCTGTGTCCAGATTATAGGGAGCTCAATAAGATCACCATTAAATATGATTTTCCATTCCTGTGATTGATGAATTATTGGATGAATTACATGGAGAAATTTATTTTACCAAGTTGGATCTTCGTTCAGGATATCATCAAATTAGAATGAAGACTGAAGATATTTCGAAAACAGCATTTCAAACTCATGAGGTTCATTATGAATATTTGATCATGCCTTTTGGCCTTACCAATGCACCTTCTACATTTCAAGGATTGATGAATTCCGTTTTCAAACCCTTCCTTAGAAAATTTGTGCTAGTATTTTTTGATGATATACTAATCTACAACAAGTCTTTGAAGGATCATGTTCAACATGTTGACAGGGTGCTCAAACTGTTGCAAGAGAAACAATTGTATGCAAAAACATCCAAATGTTTCTTTGGAGTAAAAGAGGTGGAATATCTGGGTCATATTGTATCTCACGAGGGTGTTAAGGTAGACCCTAAAAAAATTAAAGCCATTAAGGAATGGAAAGTCGCCACAACCATTAAGTAGTTGTGAGGATTTCTCGGGTTAACGGGGTATTATCACAAGTTTGTTAAAAATTATGGGAGAATAGCAACACCTCTAACAACATTATTGAAGAAAGATGCATTTTCATGGACTGCTGAAACAATTAAGGCCTTTGAACATCTTAAAGAGGCAATGTGCCTAGCACCGATCTTAGCTACGCCAGAATTCACAAAAACCTTTATTGTGGAATGTGATGCCTCAGGAAATGGAATTAGTGTTTTTTTAATGCAAGAAAGAAGACCCATTGCTTTTGAAAGTTTTCCAATCAAAGGAAAGTATTTACAGAAAGCTATTTATGAGAAGGAAATGTTAGCAATACTTCATGCACTAAAGAAATGGCGACCTTACCTAATGGGAAGACACTTCAAGGTAAAAACTGATCATGATAGTCTTAAGCACTTTTTGGAACAAATATTGTCTTCAGAAGAGCAGCAAAAATGGGTCACAAATATGTTGGGTTATGGCTTTGAAATAATCTAAAAAAAAGGGAAGCTAAATGTTGTTGCAGATTGACTCTCAAGAAAGAATGAAGAGGTGGAAGCATTTCTTTATGCCATTTCTATTATCCAACCAGATTGGATAACTGAAGCAAGGGATGATTGGATGAAGGAAAAAGAAGTGTGGACACTCATTCAAAATTTGCAGCAAGATCCTATTACATCTTATACATTTAGTTGGAGAAATGATTCCTTATGGTACAAATATCTCTTATATCTTTGTAAGAATTCCCAACTAAAACAAAAGATTATTTTGGAATTGCACACTTCTCCTTTAGGAGGACACTTAGGATTTTTAAAAACTTACCACAGGGTAAAGAAAGATTTTTTTTGGGATGGCCTTAAATCTGATATTCAAAATTTTGTGGCAGAATGTTTGGTTTTCCAACAGAATAAAGTTGAGACAATTAAGACCCTGGCTCTTCTACAACCTTTATCCATTCCAAGACAATGTTGGGAGGAAATTTCAATGGATTTTATCATAGGTTTACCTAAGTCTGAAGGAAAGAGTGTCATCATGGTGGTAGTTGATAGAATTACCAAGTATGCACACTTTTGTGCATTATCTCATCCATTGAAAGCTAGTATAGTTGCTACTACATTTATGGAAACAATTCAAAAGATACATGGGAACCCAAAGGTTATTGTGAGTGACAAAGATCCCATTTTTACTGGAAATTTTTGGAAGGAGTTATTTTCTTGTTTGGGTACTCAATTAGCTCATAGCTCATCTTATCATCCTCAATCCGATGGTCAAACTGAGATAGTAAATAAATGTTTGGATATCTTCGTTGTTTTGTATCTGATAAACAAAGACAATGGGCCAAGTGGTTACCTCTCGTTGAATGGTGTTATAACACTTCCTTCCATACTGCAGCAAAAATGACCCCATTTATGGCACTTTATGGATATTTTCCACCGTCCATCACCTCATCTTTAAGAGAAAATTCGAAGGTTAAAAAAGTGGAATATCACATCGAGCATCAACAAGAAGTTCTCCAACTCTTAAAGTATAACCTGAATTTGGCACAAAATCAAATGAAACAACAGGCAGATCAACATCCCAGTGAGAGAAGTTTTGATGTAGGAGATTGGGTATTTTTATGGCTACAACCTTACAAACAAATGTCTCTCAAGCAAGCTAAGAAGGATAATAAATTATCACCAAAGTACTATGGTCCTTACAAGGTGTTGCAAAATATTGGTACTATGGCATACAAATTGGAGCTTCTTGCTTCTTCACAAGTGCATCCAATTTTCCATGTTTCATGCTTGAAGAAGGTTATAGGTGAAAATATTCCAATTCAAACAATATTTCTCGAACTTGATGAGGAAGGAAAAATCATATTGGAACCTGAAGCAGTCATGGAAACAAGAACTCGTCAGCTACAAAATCGATCAATTTCAGAGTATCTCATCAAGTAGAAGAACTTACCCACTGAATATTCTACATGGGAGGATGAGAATTTTATACAGAAGCACCCAGAGCTACTCAAGCGTTGAGGACGACACTTTTTGAAGGGGAGGGGCATGTTAGTTCCCTATATTATTAGTATAGTCCCTTATTAATGTTAGTGTAACCCCCTTATTGTTATTATTGTACCCCTGTAACCCCCATATTGTTATTGTTACACCATTTTTTGGTCATCTAACCTATTATCATTAGATGGACCCAAGTACACCATGTAAGACCAATTTTACCCTAAGTAAAATTGCCTTCACTACGGTAAATAACTTAATAAACCACATTTATTAGGTTGTTTATGGTCCAAATAGAAAACCCCAAAAGGAAATATTAAACAAACCTATATTTGTTTGATTTTCCTCATGGAATAATTAATTAAACCATAATCTAATTATTATTCGCAGTCATGTTTAACCCAAAAACAAAGAAATTAATTAGATAAACCTTTATTTATCTTATTATTTTCTAGGAATAATTATTTAAATCTTATTTAGATAATATTCCTTGTTAAATATGACCAAATCACCCACAAATAATTAAATAAATCATTATTTATTTTATTATCTTCCAACCACTTCCTTAAAAAGATAAATAAATCATTTATTTATTTATTTTTAACTAATCAAGGGATTTGACCCAAGTCAAATACCTTTTCCCTCCAACAAATATAATAAAATATTTCATAAAAAGTGGATCTAGATCTGGTTAACCCATGCACCAAGATCTAGAATGACCCAATATTTTGTTATAAATAGGAGGGCTTTTCCTACCATTCTTCACCTTTTGTTGCCTATTAGATCACTCTGGATCTATACACTTGGTCCCATTTTTCCATCATTTGCTGTGTGAGCTCCCATTGAGCTCTTTTCTTTGCATTGGGTTTTCTACACCAACAAGAGAGAGAAATCTTAGATCTGAAGTGCTGAGGACTTCCAAGAACCCATCCCACTGAGGAGAATTGGATACACCTTCTTGTTTTTCTCCTAGGTGCCCAATTAATATAAAAAAAATTTCAAAAATTGTTCTTGTCTTGTCTATTGGTATATGGAACAAACCCTTGTTTTTACTGCTTAATGTCTTTCCATGCATAGATCTGGTGTTTTGCAACTCTTTTCTTGTCTAACTAACCGCAGATCTGAAGATATTGGCAGCCACTTTTGTTGTTAGGGCTATTAGTTATGCATAGCTAAAGTGGTCCTTTTTCATACACTTCGACAAAGGATTCATACTAATAAATGGCGACTCCACACGGGTTTTAAATTACGACCACTTTCGTTTTTCATATTCCTGCATATCCAGCTACTTCAGACCCTAGGGTTTCTTTTCAGCTGAATATTTTCCCTATTTTTATATATAAAACCATAAAACATTAAAATTTCTAACTTCCGTGTGTTTCTAGTCCTATTGCGCAGGTAAGCGACACCAGCCGCAACTGAGACGGCAAATTTTCTGAAAATCTGCCGCCGAGACAACCGGAATGGGGGGTCGCACTTTTTGGCCCATAACCTACGACCTGGACCTCCAGGTCGCACTTTTCAGCCTATTTTCTGCGACCTGCACTGAAAACAGGTCAGAACCTGCGACCTGCAAATTTTTCAGTGATTTTTCTGCAATTTTTCTGGGTTTTGTTGAAGCTTCTATCAGGGTTTTCCAGCCTCTGTCTCAGCCCGCTTTGACCTAGTTCTGATCTGTTTTTACTCATCTAAGTGGGAACCTAGCCCCCTAGGGCTTTAGTAACCTCCACCTTTTGTGGAAGATTTTTAGCTGTTTCAGCCGTCTGTTTTTCAGAGTTTCAGCCTTCCCTTTTTCAGATCTAAAACCTCCTCTTCAGATCCCTTTAAATCAGCCTTTCTTCCTTTCAAATCACGTCTTGTTGTTTTTTTTGGACCTCTTTTCAGGACCTCCTCCCTGTCCTTTCCGCTTTTTGCTGATTTCCTTCCTTTTTTCCAGCCACCTTGCCTCTATCTCTTGGCTATGATCTGCACCGCTTCTCAGCAGCTTTTATCCTCTAGATCCCTATCCCTTTTGACCTTAGATCTATTGGCCTCTTTTCCGTGTGTTTCGCCTAGATTTTTCCCCTTTTTTCAATTATTTTTGAGAGACCCGCATTCTTGGGTTAGATAGATGCACAAGTAGGTATTAATTTTCTGTTATTTCAGCATTATATACTGTTCTCTGCGGATTTATTTTCAGTTATGCAGCACACTTTTTTCTTGCTCTCAAAACGGAAAGGGTTTAAAAATTAAAATTAACGCACACCACACACTGACCCTAAGTGAAGAAGCGCCTGGTTAACACCGCCTGGAAAAGACTCTAAAATCAATTTTCACTGCACCTTTTCTGCCCTTGACCTCACTTGATTCTGTCCCTTTTTGCCCTTGTCGGTTTCCTTCTTCCCATCATCATTGCGCCCCCAAGGCGCCTTTCCCGGAGACTTCTTGGCCTTCACCCTCAGTTTCCGGTCGATCGACCTGCTCCGTCCCGCCGTCGTCGAGCCACTCCCCCTCCGAGTCTGCACTCCGACTCTTCTTCTGATTCATTGGGTTCTCCTTCTCCTCCTGGTTCTCCCCCTATCACCTTCACCATGTCTGGTCCAGGGCCTAATGTTAGCGATGCTCCAGGCCCTAATGACGGAACCATTACTAGCGGAACCGCCACAGGAACTACCTCGGCCATACCCTTGCTGCCGTACATTGCAGGCCTCAGCCTCCCCGATTTCAATCAATTGATTAATGACCCTATCCGCCACGATGTTGGTTGGCCTACTATGCCAACCAAGCTCCCCTCTGACATCCCTAAGTTCGAAGGCCTTGTTGGAGAAGATCCAACCAATCATGTCCGATCTTTCCACATGTGGTGTTCCTCCAATTCCATTACCGATGACTCCATCCGTCTTCGTTTGTTCCAACGCACGCTTACCGGTGAAGCTTCTAAATGGTATGTTGACCAAGCCACCTCTTCCCATACCACCTTTACGACCCTTGCCCAAGCCTTTTTATCTTATTTCTAGCTCCCTCTCCTATACGATACTGGCACGGAGCTCTTAACGTCATTCAAGAAAACCTCTTCGACCCGCCTTTCCGCCCATGTTCAGGAATGGCGACGAAGATGGAGCTTATGTCGAGGCCCCCCCTTCGAAGATCAGGTTTACATGGACTGGTTCCTTCGCACCCTCTTAGCTCCTATCGGCAAATATGTCGCCTCTCACTTTCCTCAAACTGAAGAAGCCGCCCTCCAAATAGCCTTGAAATATGACTTGATCTACGCTCAATCTGGTTATGTTTATAGCGTTCTTCCTGACCTCCCCAGGCCCGGCAGCGCTAATGCCCTGAGGGCATCTCATTCCGCCGACGGTATCATTGGAGCCCTTTCCCATCCGTACACTCAACCTCATATGGGCTATGGTCTCCCTCAGGGAGGGGCCAGCACCTCTAGCACTCTTCCCCCTCCTGGTAGCATGTATCCAGGATACGGCATGCCTCCTCATTTTGCCCAACCTCCTTATTACCTCAATGTTGCCCAACCCTACCATTACCCTTATCCGCAGCCTGGTGCGCCAACTCCTCCAGCATATGCAATTCCATCTCCCTTGCCTCCTCAAAACCCGCAACAGCACTTACAACCCCCTCCAGGGCAAGTATTTGCACAATAGGGCACGACTAATCCCCCTTCTTCTCAAAGAAGGCGGAGAGGCAATCAAAACCAATCTGCCCCTGGTACTCATGGACCCAATCCTGGTGTGGACCCTAACACTGCCAACCAGCAACAGGGCACTCAGCCCAAGCCGGACAAGCCGCTTCGCACAAATAAGCCTTGTTCGTGTTGCGGTGTTTATGGTCATTACACCCACGATTGTCCCCTCTTACCCCAGATGCGGCAGATGTGGGAGTCTCAAGCCACATTGCGCGGACAGCACGCCTCCCCTCATGCTCCTCCTAATGTGGCCACTACCCAACCAGCTGTGTTTACTGATCCTTTCCCTCAGCAAGGATTCGTGGCTACCCAACTGCCTGACAGCCAGGTCGCCACTCCCCCTTCCCTTTCTGGTTCCTCCGATTACCAGATCCTTATGATGCACTCCGATCCTAACCCGACCGTCGATCTTCACCTTCAAACTCGGTCTCGCCAGTACCCCAAGCCTCCTGCTCAGTCTGCCCCCGAGCCTCCTTCTTCAGGTTCTACAGAGCCTCTTTCGACATCTAGTGGCCCCTTACATATCCCTCAACCCAAGGTTGAGGTCCATACCAAGATTCCTAAGGGACCCCTACGTCGAAACGCTGCTTCCGGTCGAGCTGCTCATTCGTATAGTATAGTAGATGATTTGGCGCAATCTCCTGCTGCCATTTCCACACTGGAACTCCTCCAGTCGTGCCCTTCCCAAAAGAAGGCTCTGCTATCTGCCGTGGGCGCTGTAGATCCTGCTGATGACCAAATGATTGTCTTCGACGCCACTCAATCAGACCATCCTCCTCTTCCTCCTTCCATCGCCTTCCAAATCCCAGTCAGGATCCAGAACGCCAACGTGTCTCGGTGCATAATTGATGAGGGGGCATCCACCTGCGTGATGTCCGCTTCGGTTTGGAAGCAACTCGGATCCCCTGAGCTGGCCCCTTCCACGATCACCCTTCAAGCGTGGGACGGCCACGCCTCCCAGCCCATTGGCCTCTTCCGTAATTGTCCTATCACCCTTGCCGGTAAGACTGTTTTCGTTGACGTCAAAGTCATCGACGCCCCTCTAGACTACAGCATTCTATTGGGGCGAAGCTACACCTATGCTATGTCCACTATCCCATCTGCGGTTTTCCGCAAGATGTCTTTCCCCCATAATGGAAAGATAATCACCATTGACCAGTTGACATATCATGAGCCAAAATCTCAGACCTCACCTGAGACGACCATCTCTTCTATAGCCAACAAGCAAACTGTCGATTCCTTGACCAGTGTCTCCCCCGGCGTTTACAAAGATTCCTCCCTGCTTGGAACTTTTCCTAATCTCCCCCCTCCTCCTATCACTAATCCCAGCTTATCAAATGTTTGCATGATGCAATCGTCTCAAGCTGCCCTTAAGCGGCCTGCTTCGGCTAGTTAGCAACCTCCCCCTCGCCCTCCGCAACCCGCTCCTAGCCATTCATCTCAGCCAGCCGGACCTCCTCCTTCTGGCCCTCCCCCTACAGCTGGTATCCCTAAACCCCTTTATCCTCCTGGATCGGTTCCCCCAGGCCTTAACCATCTCGGAGCCGTCCTTCCTGGTCATTTCCCTGCTAGGCAGATACCTTTCCTGGCTCCCCCTCCCGGAGTATATTCTGTCCCCGTCATGGCCACCCTCTCTCTCCCTAACCTAACCTTGGGCATACCAGTTTGGTACCTTGATCCTCTAGCAGCTACCCCTCCTGGTCACCCCAAACCCTACATGGCTTTGACACTGGTTCAGCCGGTCCCCCTCGCTTCCTCCATTGCCTCTGTGCCCCCATCACCTCTACAGGACCCTTCTCCTGTCGTGACGACTTTCGGAAAGAAAGGCAAAGCTCGCAAGGGGGCACCAAAAGACAAGACCACCACGACTGACCTAGCCCCTCCTCCGCCCGCAAAACCTTGTGCCTTATGTGATGTCGCCGGTCATGCCACCCATGCTTGTCCCAAGTTGCCCCGTTTTCAGCCCATGGTTAAAGTCGCGTTCCCTGAAGCTACGGTCCCTGAAGCCTCCATTCCTTCTTCGTCCGTAACCAAGAACCCCAAGACTCTCCGCACCAACAAACCCTGTGCTTTGTGCGGTGTCCATGGCCATTACTCCCACCATTGTCCTCACCTGACGCATTACCGCGCCTCTTTAGAGGTAGTCCGAGAGTATGAGGTTGAACAAAATCAATCCGCCTCTCCCATCCTCGTGCAGTATGCTTCCGGCCAGCCCGAGGATCCCCCCGCTCCCATCGACATTCCCCCCCCTGATGTTCAGATGACGAAGTCTACCACAACCATTCTTTACCTATCCTCCTCTGCGAGACACTTGGAGCCCAGTCCCCCTGCATCCTCCCCTATTGTGTCGCCTAAACACCTTTTTTCTACCCATACACGAGATCACTCCACCCATATCTTTGTTGACCTCAGCAGCCCGAGTCCTCTTCATACTTCCGATAGCCCTCATATACCACCCTCCAGTTTGTATATGAGTTATAGTCATCCTGCTCCTTGCACTCCCTCCCGCAGTTGCCGCTCGATGTCTTCTGTACACTCACGCTGTCGTCATTGCCTCTCCTCCCCTCATTTGTTGTCTTGTAACACCATTCCGCAGGACCCCTCGTCCACGCCCTTTATCGGTTACGCCGATGGTGCCAGTCGTTACTCCCGGAATCTCGCCTCGGCAGGTTGGGCCATCTTCACCCCCTTGCATGCCCTTGTTCTCTCCGACGGGGTCTGCATTGGTTCTGCCACCAACAATCAGGTCGAATATGATGCAGTGCGTGGTCTCTTAGCCGATGCCCTCTTTCATCGCATCCTCCATCTGCACGTTCGTTTGGATTCCCTACTTCTTGTAATGCAACTAAATGGTGTTTATCATGTGCATAACCCTGTGCTGTTTAGACACTATTTACGAGTGAAACTCTTGATACGTGCATTTGAAACCATAACTTCCAACCATGTACCTCGAGAACAGAATCACTATGTAGATAGTATTGCAAACCATGTTCTAGATTGGCATTTATCACACGCATTTCATACAAGACAATAACATTCATAATCATTAAAAACGATGCATATCCATAATATGTGTCACAAAAACAAGTGTTTAGAGTCCATCTACTCTGATACATATGACATGCCCATAGCATGTTACAAAAAACTCAAAACTAGGGGCACCACCTACCCCTACATACACACTAGGGGGCACCACATTCCCCACACCTAATCACTATCTGATGGATCCCGAGCCAATGGCTCTGCCCCTGCAGCCTATAGATCACGTATCCCCTGACCGGCCATTGCCATGCGCCGCATGACCCCTCGCCATTCCGAGGGTAGACCAATACATGGCTCTATGTACTGGTCATCTAAGTCCTGCCACTCGCACTCTGATACTCCGGTCAGCAACCTTTCGCATCTACAGCGGATGTCCTCCAGAAGGGTGGCTGCATCCTCATTATGCGCTGCTCTCGACCCACTCGGACCTGCAGCTCTAGCTGCTGCCGGTCGTCCCATATATCCGGTTGGTTTTACCGGAGCTATATCTGCATACCAACAGTACATGAATCAGTACCCTATCTACTATTCAAAAACTTTAAACATGCCCATACAAGAATAGAAATATGTCACTTACCATCGGGCCCCCATACTCGACCAGGGGGAAGTGGCAGGTCCGGATCTCCACAATAACTCATCCCAATATAGGGATAGTCGTTTATGTATAACGACATCTGATCCCAATGGGCAAAGAACTCAGGTCAAAACACTCGCCCGACCGCCCCTCCTCCTCCTCTGCACAGTAGCCGCCCCCACCGGCGCATCCTGGGCTCTCTCGAGCCCCCATCTGGAAGCTGTATACGAGGCCGCAAGGTCGGGATCTTCTCAAAGAAGAAGGCGCACAATAAAGTCCCATACGAGAAATCGTGGTTCACTTGCCACTTGTAGAGAGACAACTGTCGATTTAACGACACCAGCATCATTTGGGCCCACCCATAGTAGGTCCCACTCAACACACTCTCTACAAGCATCATCTGCCCCCCGGTGATGTGATGGAACGCCTGGTTGCCCAGGATACGCAACACAGCTGCGGCCACTGCACGGGTTTCTAACCTCTCTAGATCCCCGATCGGTATCCGAGTCCCCTTGACTTGGAGACCCGGTCGACAAATGTCGTTCCACAAACTCCATGATATGCCGCCCCCGCGGTAATACTGGCTGCGTGTTTCCCACCATCCCTAGTGGTGGGAGACCCGTCATGAAATACACATCCTGGACTGTCAGTTCGATCCTGTGCCCCTGCACTACAAAGACCTCATGCTCTAGATCCCAATAACTGATAATCTGGGCCAACAAAGGCTCTCCTGCTCTCATCAACGGGTTCTCCAAAAACTTTAGAACCCCAAACCTGGCCAACACACGACGGACACCCTGATCTGC
This sequence comes from Pinus albicaulis, assembly GCA_034641835.2. NCBI lineage: Eukaryota > Viridiplantae > Streptophyta > Pinopsida > Pinales > Pinaceae > Pinus > Pinus albicaulis. Next base: position 1,025,592,367 of record CM076579.1, on the reverse strand, counting down.
CTGGATCTCTGCTCGTAATGTACCCAGGTCTCTCTCTCTCCAGTTAACCTGTAAATCTACCATAACTGCATAAAAACATCATTTTTGTCAGTATAAAGATCGGGAATACCATAACCAAACACAAAAACCCAACTCTCAGCCATAAAACAGCACCAAAACCCCCTCATCTCCCACGTCACAGTTTTCTACCCAGTTCTGGACCAGGTCGCAGGTTTTGCCCTGAAACCTGCGTCCTAGGTCACATTTTTTGGCCCAAAAAGTGTGACCCAGCCGTAGAGAAGAAGGAGGGTCCGTTTCTAGGATTTTGGGCCCTAAACTGAACTTTCAATCCATCAAAATAAAAGAGTAAGGTTAGGCCTCTTACCTGCAATTGACGGATCTCGATTCCAACGGTCGGTTTGTCCGCTACGCTCACCGTAAGATTTAGGGCCTTCTCTCCTCTCTACATTCACCACAACAATAATAGCAAATGAGTGAATTTGGAGGGAAAACTGCCTTATTAAAAGAGAACTCATGTTTCTTCTTTCGACCGCTGCAACCACACCGTAGCCCCGTTTGACAAACCGTCTGCACCGTTGGAAAGCTCTCACCGAGTCCTCAAATGGGTATCTATTAGTTTTTTATGATTTGATACTTCACCAGGACACATTTTGTCCAAGAAGGGTCACTTCACCTCTCATTAAAATCGAATTTCCTCACTTGCGACACTTGTACTCGGGGCACCACTTTGCCTCCTTACTTGTCTTTGTTCGTGTCAATTTTCGTCATGAGTTCCCATATTGTACTCATGTTTTTATGGTCCCCCATTGGGCATTTACTGTGTGGCAGCACCATCGAGTCACCCTTGTTTAGAGCATCCAAGCTGAGTCATCATCGCATTCATGGAGTCTATCTCGAGTCCCTTTGTACCCCGCTATAGCCCTCCATCCTTCATTGCTTGGTCTCTCTCTTGTGTCGCACATTATGACCTTCAGTCCCACTGTCCCCTATCCCTTATGATATTGTGTCAGTCGCTGCCATGTCATTCATGCCCTTTATGCTCTAACAAGGGAAGACATCCATTCTCTATTCAGTCCTTTTCATTTCACTATCATCATTAGTGTCAGTCTATCTGTCGCTCCACTATTTTCTCTCGTGCCTTAGTTGAGGATGTCTCATTGCCTCACCTATAGCAGACCTCCTTCTATCGACATCAGCTCATTCCTTCCAGAAGCCAGGTCTAGAGGGCGGTGTACCTTGGTTCCAGCTTCCACTCTTGTTCGGTGCCTCGGATCAGGCAAAGGGATCTCTCGTTTCCCTTTGACTTGGTTGTTTCTCCACTCCAGCTCCTTTCAGCATGACCGAGATCCGTATACTTGATGGTTCAGTGATACAGCAACAACTCTTGATGATTCCCGGGTGTGTGTGAGATGTCTCAACCCTCATGAGGGGGTGCCCCTGCAGGTAGCCCCCCACATGCCCGGATGACCTCCTCCTTGCAGCCTTCGATGCAGCTCCAGATATTTGATGATGTTGGCCTTAGCCACTTGCAGCGCCTCTTTGATTTGCATGTATCAGTCAGATTTTGTGAGCCCTTCCCCATGTACAGGGAGCATTTGGGTTGTATTTTTATCTCATGTACTCAGATATTATTGTACAAGTCCTAGCTGTTATCCCAGGCACAGCATGTATATGGGATTCTTCATTGTATTTTTATCTGGCTCATGATTATGCCGGCTGTACTTTATGGTTCGGTCCCTTGTTTACTGGACACACTATTCTTTTGTACTTTTTCTCGGCGGGCATAGGTATGCCTCCCCCACCGCCTTCAGCACAGGTACCCTCTCATAAAAAGAGACTTGTTGCACCTGCGAGTCTCGTCTCCTCAGGGTCTAGTCCTTCAGCACACTATCTACCTCACCTTTCTCTCTCTGACTTCCCTTTTGTTGTCTAGTGATTGAGTTCTTACAACGTACTTCGGTCATACGATTTGCTCCTGACACTCGCACGCCGGGGGGCAATCTGTTACACCATTTTTTGGTCATCTAACCTATTATCATTAGATGGACCCAAGTACACCATGTAAGACCAATTTTACCCTAAGTAAAATTGCCTTCACTACGGTAAATAACTTAATAAACCACATTTATTAGGTTGTTTATGGTCCAAACAGAAAACCCCAAAAGGAAATATTAAACAAACCTATATTTGTTTGATTTTCCTCATGGAATAATTAATTAAACCATAATTTAATTATTATTCCCAGTCATGTTTAACCCAAAAACAAATAAATTAATTAGATAAACCTTCATTTATCATAATTATTTAAATCTTATTTAGATAATATTCCTTGTTAAATATGACCAAATCACCCACAAATAATTAAATAAATCATTATTTATTTGATTATCTTCTAACCGCTTCCTTAAAAAGATAAATAAATCATTTATTTATTTATTTTTGACAAATTAAGGGATTTGACCCAAATCAAATACCTTTTCCCTCCAACAAATATAATAAAATATTCTATAAAAAGTGGATCTAGATCTGGTTAACCCACGCACCAAGATCTAGAATGACCCAATATTTTGTTATAAATAGGAGGGTTTTTCCTACCATTCTTCACCTTTTGTTGCCTATTAGATCACTTTGGATCTATACACTTGGTCACATTTTTCCATCATTTGCTGTGTGAGCTCCCATTGAGCTCTTTTCTTTGCATTGGGTTTTCTTACACCAACAAGAGAGAAATCTTAGATCCGGCGTCAGTGGACTTCCAGAACCCATCCACTGAGTAGAGAATTGATCGCCTTCTTGTTTTTCTCCCCTAGAGTGCCCAATTAATATAAAAAATTCTTCTTCAAAATTTCTTTTTTCTTGTCTTGTCTAATTGGTATATGGAGAAAACCCTTGTTTTTACTGCTTAATGTCTTTCCATGCATAGATCTGGTGTTTTGCAACTCTTTTCTTGTCTAACTAACTGCAGATCTAAAGATATTGGCAGCCACTTTTTTTGTTAGGGCTATTAATTATGCGTAGCTAAAGTGGTCCTTTTTCGTACACTTCGACAAAGGATTCATACTAACAGTTATTATTGTGCCCTTAAATTATTATTGTTAGGTTGGCTAGGATTACATTGTGGCCCACTAGGATTACATTATGGCCCCATGGACTCCTATATATAGAAAGGAGGTTTTGTAATTTGTATCATCCAAGAATTTTTCATTCATGTAATGTATTGGAGGTTTCCCCCTCGAAGTGGCTTAATTCTAAGGCGTTGATATCTCTTTTCTTCTATTTTTGGAGCTGGTTTCACAACATTCCACATCCACACTGATGCATCTGATAAAGCTATAGGGGTAACATTAGGACAATTAGAGGACAAGATCCCTTATGTCATTTATTTCATCAGCAAGAACTCGTCCAAGGTCAAGCTAAATTATATTGTTACCGAGAAGGAGATGTTATCCATTGTCCATTCTTTGAACAAATTCAGGCATTATGTAACTGGATATTAGACCTTTGTTCACACTGACTATGCAACCATCAAGTATTTAATGAAAAAACTAGATGTTAATGATAGAATAATTAGGTGTTTGTTATTTTTGCAGCAATTTGATTTGAATATTTTTGATAAACTTGTAAAGGAGAATGTTGTTGCATTTTTTTTGTCTAGGTTAGCTCTCCCTGTAGGTGAAGAACGAATGGTGGATGACCAGCTTCTCTATGAGCATCTCTTTGCTATATCATCACTCTCACCATGGTTTTTTTATATAGCCAACTACTTGGTCGCTTGGAGACACCCTCTTAATCTTTCATTCAGGGAGAGGAGCATAATCATTAGAAAAAGCACCCCTTTCACATGGATTGGGGGAAACCTTTTCAAGTTGGGCCCTGATCAAATCCTAAGGAGATGTGTGAGGGAGGAAGAAGTTTTTGATATCCTCTCTTCATGTCATGAAAACCCATGTGGAGGCCACTTTGCTGCAAAGAGAACTACTTAAAAAAAAATTGTAGGAAAGACACTATTGGCCCACCCTTCACCAAGATTCCAGAAGATATACCAGCAGGTGTGACCAATGCCAAAGGATGGGGAAACCCATTCAAAGGGATGAGATGAATTTTCACCCTCAAGTGGCCCCTGAGCCATTTGAAAAGTGGGGGATGGACTTTGTTGGACCTATCGATCCACCATCTGGAAAAAAGAATTATATCATAGTCTGCACTGATTACCTGACAAAGTTGATTGAAAAAAAAGTAGTGAAGGTAGAAACCAAGGAGAAAGTAGCAGAATTTCTGAAGGAGAATGTGTTTTACAAGTTTGGGTACCCAAGAGAAATAGTAACTGATCAGGGAGCACAATTCACCTCTCACCTCATTGAGAATATTTTGAGGAAGCACAAGATTAAGCATAGAACTTCTACTGCCTATCACCCTCAGGTGAATGGCTAAGTAGAAGTAACTAACAGATATTTAGAGAGAATCCTCACCAAGGTTGTGAGAAGCAGCAAAAAATATTAGGCAGAAATTTTGGTGGAAGCTACTTGGGCCTACAACACTACTTGGAAGACAACAAGAGGATTCACTCCCTATGAACTAGACTATGGTAAGAAGGCTCTACTTTCAGTTGAGTTTGAATTCAATACTTTAAGAATGGTATCTAAATTAATTCTAGATCTATCAAATGCCCAAAAAGAGAGGTTATTGTAACTCAATGGATTGGATGAGTTTAGAATGAAATCACTTCTTCACACAGAGGTAGCTTAGCTACAAAGGAAGGTCTAGCATGACAAGAACACCAAAGAAAATACCTTCCAAGAAGGAGATTGGGTGATGTTTTATGATTGAACGTTTAAATATTTCAAAGGCAAACTAATGACAAGATGGTTGGGACCTTACATAGTGGAATTTTTTTTTGATAATGGCACAGTTCAAATCAGAACCATAGTTGAGGAAGGAATGCCCTTGCTTGTCAATGGTCACAGAATTAGAATTTACAAGAAGCCTTTGTCAATGGCAGAGTTCATAAATTCAATAAGAAAAGAGGTGTATGTGACGGGAAACTCTATAGTTTCCCACACCTCCTTAAGAAAAAAAAAGAATAAAGATCCATGGGTGAAAACCTCTCTGAGGCATCCAAGGCAAGCTTGTGGGTTGAGAACCTCAATGGAGGCAACTCACTTGCTCTAAAAACAGAAGGAAAAAAGAAGAAAAAGAGAATAAAATTTCATGGGTGAAAACATCTCTGAGGTGCCCAAGGCAAGTTTGTGAGTTGAAAACCTCCATGGAGGAATACGACTTTCTTTCCAAAAAAAAAAAAAACACCTGCATCTCTATGTTTTTTGTGTTTTTTATTTTGCAGGTTATTAATGGTTTATGGAAACACAAGGAAGAATTCATCTTCTTTTCCCTTCTTCTATTTTACCATCCATCCCATCATTCACTCCATTCATTTCATAACTTCCTCCATCACCTCCATACACCACGTTCCTCCATTCCTGAGCATAATGTAGCAAGGAAAGAAAAACACAGACTGTTATAGACATCAGGGAATTCCTACAGCGCAAAAAAAAATTCATGAACAATAAGAAAAAACAAAGAGAGGAGTTGATAAACCAGACCCCATGAAATACAAGAGTGCCACCCATGGCATCTGGAGCACCCCCACACAACATCTACAATGGGAAGAAACATAAAGAAATATTAGCAACTCACTCAAAGATTTTCTCATTAAAAAAGTTGCTCACTCAGAAAATAGGAAAATAAGGAAGAACATAGAATATAAGAGTCTTGTCTCCAAATTCCAACTCCTACAAATGCCTTGACAGCAATTGGTAAGCTCAGGTATAGCCCCTCACCCCTCACTATGCATTCATAATGGCCGGAAATAATTAAATTTGAAGATTAAGAGTTTCAGAGGCTGAAAGGTGGCCAATTAAATTCACCACCACTGTGAAGTATGACTAAAAAAACTGGAAGTACATGCCACCTGGTCCAACAAAAAATTAAATCAGTTGGAGTGGAGGAGGACGAGAGGAGGAGACACATAGTATAAGCTAGTTAACAAGAAGAGGGTTCAAATGTCTACAATAGTGAGCTTCAGTCGCGTATATTGGGACATCATGCAACAACAACAGCAGGAAAATGTCACCCTACCCATGGCCTAGTCCTATTTCATAAATATGAGCAGGGAAGATTTTATCGTATCCCAAACAAGGCATAATTTCACTTCTAGCTGTAGAGAAGAAGAAGAGGAAGAACCTGAAGAAGAAGAAGAACCATAAGAAGAAGAACTAGAAGAAGAAGGACTAGAAGAGGAACAAGAAGAACGAGAAGAAGAAGAGGAAAAGAAAAAGGGCCACGAAAAAACAGAAGAGATGGGAATAGAAGTTATAGAGGTAGAAGAAATTGATCAAGAAAAAGACTCAGAGCACAACATCATAGCCCCTCAAGATAAAGAGGTAGTTGCCACCTTAGCTCCTTTGAGCACAAAGAGAAAAAGGCAGACCTCTATGTATTTTAGAGCTGACAAGAGTCAGAGGATAGGTTAGAGAGAGCTAGAAACTCCTCCCATGAGCCCAATTATCATCGAATAATCACCAAGGGAGGAGGAAAGAATCGAAGAAAGAGTTATGAAGGAGTAGTTGCAGAAAGCATAGGCAGAGAATGTAGCACTGAAGGAGAAATTGCACGAAAAGGGGTCGCAAGTAACCACCATGGAAGGCTTATGCATATAATCCCTTCAGCACAGATTCCCTTCTGACTCATATGTTGTGTACATCAAGGAGAAATGGCTCCTATTTCAAATAAAAACTCTAGCCTCCCATGGATCACTACCTTTCCAATTTTATAGGAAATTCATGGATTTCTACAAGCAAGCTAGCATGGATGATCAGGAAAAATGTCATAGTTTTATGTGCATAAGCTTGTGCTGACAAATTTGGATACTTGGGACCCCAATTCCACAATGGGGGATATGAAGCTAATGGCTCTATCATCCTAGATGACGAATGAGGAAAGTAGAGAAAAAGAGATATGGATGGTCATGGGAAGAAGAAATAGAGAACCCTTATATATCAGGCTAGAATCGTTCAGCCCAAGAGGAGTCTTCCTTAACCATTAAGAAATTGAAAGGGACCCTGCACTAGTTGAAAGCTCCCTTCAAACTCAAACACAGGTAATAGGCCACTTTGATGATGTTTCTAAGTAGATAGAAGATGAGTGCATTATGGCCAGACAGAGTAGATGGAACAGCCTCCCTCACATCCTCAAGAACATGGAGTACCATACTCCAGAAATACTGAGAGGTGCATTGGAAATGACACCATTATACAAGAGGGCCATGCAAGCCAAAAAGATCCAATGGTTGGGACTAAAGGTTAGCCCACCTTTGCTACTAGGATGAATGGTTAAAAGGACAGAGATGCACAAGATAGAGAATGGGAGAATGGAGAAAAGAATAATGGTTTTTATCCCCTTGGGGAAACTCCCACACGTCTTCCTCAGGAAATCAAGGGGGTTGTCAAAGCCTTAAAGGAAATGTTGGAGGATTAATAGTTGCTCAGAGGATGAGCAACCATTCAGTAGGGGGGTGATGATGAGATCCATCATTAGACATATTTGGAGGGGTTAATGGTCACATTTTTTCCTTCTTAGATCTCTTTTTCTTGAATTTTTATTATTATTTGGTTTTATGGTGCTAGTGTAGGTGGTGATTAAGGCTAACATACTTTGAGTGCCTAATATGAGGTTGAGTGTAGAAAATCACGAATTATTAGCATTTTTATAAGGATTTTATCATAATGAATTGGAGGATATAGGAAGTAGAAATTATAGGAGGATTTTCCACACTCCTTAACTCTCAAAGGTAGCCAAAGGATCCCAAATATTCTCTCTAGCAATTCGAATTCAAAAGGCAGCCAAAGGATCCCAAGGATTCTCTCTAGCAATTAGAATTCCAAAGGCAGCCAGGCAAATCAAAGAGGAGTGCACTCAATATTTGTTTACTTGGAGTCAAGTGGACTCAATCACTATTTTCTAGGGAGATTTTGGTAGGTACCTTGTAGAACAAATAGAGCAAAGCTAGAGCTAGGAAGGGTTGGAACTGTGTTGCAAGCAATTGAGATTTTTATTAATTTACCAAGTGATCAAACTTTCAGAAATGTGTGAGGCTATTCTTTTATGAAATGAGGAGACTAATTTCATTTTACAGATTTTACTGTATTTTTTCTCTGCTTTTTGTCATTTCATTAGTTCCGCTTCTAATAATTGTGTTTATGTTTCAAGTTGTTGTTTAGTTTTTCTTTCAGTGTGCTGTGTAGGTTTCATTTTCTTGTGAGTAATAGAATAGAGGAGAAAAAATAAAACGTTGTGGATCAAGACCCCCTTCTCATCTTTGTAAATAGAGCTTGAGGAGGGAAAAAATTCCCATAGACCCAATAACTGATTTCTGTTCACTGTTTTTGAGATTAAAAGTAGATTTTCATTACCATTTTCAGCCTTTCTTTTGTATTGAATTTTCACGCGTTTGTCTGTTTTTCATGCATAGATCAGTAGAGTTGTTTGTAATAATTAATGTTAAAGCCCTAGAGCATCTACGTGGTGCTTCCTCGCTTCATTTTCCATCTCTGTATTCACAACCTGAGCATTGTTGTTACACCCTCCATTCCCCTTTTTTTCTTCTTATTCTAACTGTTGCACCCACATTTTATCCCTAAAAGCACTTAAACCATTCAGCCCGCCTTATTCCTTTTATTTTATTTTTCACAGTCGCCTTACCGTTTTTAACACAAAACCCTTGAAAACCATTAAATTCAACCTTTGCCTCTCGTCATCGAAACTCCCGCTACCGTACTTCGCAAATCACAAATCACACTTCGCGACCTTTTCCCTTTTTCTTTTAAGACTTACCACTCCAAACGTCGATTGTGATAACTCTACCGCATCGCACATCGCAAATCGCATCTTTTATTTGGTTTCCATTAACACTTACCACTCCAACCACCAATTGCGATAATTCTCCATACTCTACCATGTCACAAATCACATTTCACACTTTGCAACCTTTTCCCTTTTTCCTTTAAGACATACCGCTTTCGACACTGATTGAAATATTTTCATCACACTCTGCCACTGGTCCTACCATCATGTCACCCATCGCATTTCTCACTTCATAAATTTTACCTCATCGCATTTTTCATTTCGCTCCCACTGCTGAATATCACTTCCGCTACTCCTCTAACTTTTTGATATTTCGATTACAATATCGCATATCGCATAAACTTCTATCCTCCATCGCAACTCCACCATCATATTTTTCAAATCATTCCTCTCCAAAGAATTTTTTTCTCTATAATAGAGTTTTAATAATATTTAAACCCCCTCTTTTGACTTCTAAGCCTAGTTTCATGGGTTTATCTCTCCATTAACACCTTTAGCCCTTTCTTCTCCAAGCTACAAATCAACATTTTTTCAATTAGAATTAAGTCATGGATAGCTTAGCTACATGGATAAAAGCATGGTAGATAGAGCTTAAGATAAGTAGGGTGTGTTTATCCAATTGGCCAAGTTAAGTGTGGTTTAAATTAGTTTCCTTTCTAAAATTTAAATTAGTTTCCTTTCTACCATTTCCTTTCAGCAAGATTAATTAGTTTCCTTTTTTTCATTTCCTTTCAACAATTCAGTTTAGTTTCCTTTCTATCATTTAGTTTAGTTTTATTGAACCCCTAGAAGTAGAAAGCACCCTCTCGTAGAGCGGAAGAGGATGCCATGAGTAGAATGCATCTACTATGTATATAGCACTGTCATCTCCAAGTTTTTATGAGCCTCAGGTTGATAAATTAAAGTATGGCAGCCCCTGGTGTTATAGGTCAATTTGGGCAACATTTCCAATGACTTGGTTAACTGGACATCATCTCTAGGACCAATGATCAAAGTTCTATCATTCACTATCATTTCAATTTCTACATGCCCTAAGACAAGAAACAAGACAAATCAAGCAAGAATTTCATCAAGCAAAGGTTTCCATGGTTTGAAGCTTATTATATAAGATATGAGAGCTCACCAATGCAGGCTCTAAGGGGCCTAAGTGTATTGCATATGCAGGTAGCCCCATGCAAGGCTGCTCTGCAAAGCACTTCCCAACATTCACAGGTGCATTGGTCACATTGGGAGCAAAATTCTCATTGTTCCGGAATCTCCACTTGGCCAGCGCCTTCTAGAAGATTTCACATGTGTCAAGGTTCGGATCCAAGTGTCCATTTTACATATACATGATTGGAAACATGTCTTGCCTATTATTAGAAAGTAATTGATTACAAAACGACCTACAGTTCATCTATAAATTGAGCACAAATCTAAGTGCTTGAGGAGGAAGAATTTGAGTAGAGAAATGCTGGAGAATTTTCAATTGAGAGCTAGATTTGTGTAGCTACTGCTGGAGATTTATACTTTGATGAGGCTTGGGAACGTTGTTTGAAGGTCACTTCAAATCAGTCACTAGGTTTTAACCTCTCCTTCTATCATCAATAAAGAATACTGCTTATTTTTCCCTATATGAATTTGTATTGGATTTGATTTTCCATATAATTTGTAAGATCTTAGTTGATGTGTATGGTTTATGATTTACTGATTTAGCTAACTAGATTGAATAGATATCTATATCATTGCATCTTCCATTGTTTCAGTGTTCTTTCTTGCAGGAAGCATTCAGCTCACAAACTGCTTGAATTTGAAGCTGCAACAAAAGCGACAGAAGGAGCCATTTGGAAGTGACTGAACAAGTAAGTCTCCAATCCTCTCTGTGCATCTATTATGAGTTAGGAGAAATAGTTGTATAGCCCTTCACCTGTTGTTCTAGACTAGCACTTGTTTAGGGAAGCATGATTTATCCATAATTCACAATTCCGGCCCAACAAATTGTATGAAATTCCTAAAATGCAAGCTAAGAATGATAAACAATCTTTCACTTTCAGCTTTTTCAATGAAGAACCTAGCTACTAAGGGAAGAGAGAAAATAATTTGAGAGCAAAAAAATCAATGAAAAAAACAAATCAATGAATCTCAAACCAAATGCAAATTTCCTAATGTTCCTTTTGAAAAACACACATTATTCTACATGCAAATGCAAGTTTTTCTTTTCAGTTTCCTTAATGTTATGAATGCAGAAAAGAAACTAGGTGCACTAAATCAATAATTCAAATTCTTTTTACTTTCGAGAAATGAAGAATACAAACAACAATTTCTCTTTTGAAGGAAAAATGAGGATTTCAACAACAATTTCTCCTATCAAGGAAATGAATATTTTACGACAATTTCCTATTTCAAAAGCAAATGATTCTTAATGCAACCATAAAAATTACTTTGAAATGAACTTGTCAATGATAAAGAATTTTTTTTTTAAAACAACATTGAACAAATTTTCAGTCAAAGGAGAATAAGTATATAGAGTCACTAGTCAATTAAGCATCAAACATTTCAGAGTTGCAAAGTCAAATTCAAGGGAATTTGGTTACTTTCAGGATTCAACATAGTCTCCAAGGGGAGACAGTGCTCTGAAACGTAGTCTAGGAAGGGAGACAGTGCTCAGCAAAGCATTGTGTCCTATTTAAGGGTGCATTGGGCACAGTATACAAAGAAAAAAATTATTGTTTAACTCACTGTCTTTGCAAATTAAGCTCTGAAAAAGTTTAATATTTATGAGTAACAACTACTCGGTGGATAAACAAAGAAAATTAGAGGCTTTAACACCTAGAACTAAGAGAAATTCTCCCCAGTGGAGTTGGACAATTTTGTAATACCTCAAGAGAAGACATAGCTAAAGGGGATTGAGCCAAATCTTCAACTATATTATAATTTTGTGCATCTATTGCTCGAGGATTATATGTCGATTTATGAATTACTCCTAGAAGCAAGCTTTATTATCAGTCATTGGTGGAATTCATCTGACTGATTCTAATCCTGTCATCTTTAACTATATGGGCTATGTGCCACAATTACCAGCAGAATTGGCATTCTCCATACAAGTAAATGTTCTCAATCACCTTGTTCATCGCACTATTATTGATGAGGGAGCATCTACGTGGATTATGTTTCTAAACTGTTGGAAATCACTTGGCTCACTGTGATTATCACAATCATCAACGACGTTGAAGGCTTTTGATGGAAGAACATATAAACCTTGTGGTATTATCAATAACCTGCATGTTGAATTAGGGGGAAAAAAAATGAATATTGATGTCAAGGTTGTTGACAAACCCCTTGACTATAATATATTACTTGGAAGATCATGGGTATATGCAATGATTGCCATTGTTTCTACATACTTTAGAATGATTTCCTTTCCACATAAAGGTACAATCACAGTCATTAATAAATTATCCTTTTTTTCCTCCGCTTCGCAGGTAACTGGAAGCGCTCTGTTTGTTCACTTACCCCAACTAGAAATTCAGAACATTGGTGTAGGAGTCTTAAAGGATTCCACTCTTATGGGAAACTTTTCATTACCGCCGCCCACGACGTCGACATAAATTGCAAGTATAGAGACCTGCTACATGATCTCTTCCACTCTATCTGGCTTATGGGAGATTACGGGTGATTCTGAAATTTATAAGTTGGATGATGTTTTACTGCCCAACCCTATTGAGCTAGCATAGCAATCAATATATTTGGCTTGGGTGGAAAATCCAAAATCAACGTCGCCGAATATTTGGGTTGATCGTTCCTTAGATTTTGGTACTCCATCTGATCCATTTTCCTCAAATTTTTTAACAGATGAAAATATTTTTGAAGCTATGGTGTCAGAAGGAGAACCATGGGAAGATTATCATCATTTTTCCTATCTTCCTGATTATTAAGAAAACAATCTCAGTGAACTAAATCACCCATCCATCAAAACTTTATTTTCGAATTCTTCACCGATTAATGCAATTGACTCAGAGAGAAACTTATCAAATATTGAAGAAACGATTTCTATCAATATTTCGACCAAACCTGGTATTGTATAAAATATTCATGTTAGTGTATCTTGTTCTCCATCAAAATTTGATTCATATCGCTCTCTTTTTCGTGAATTTCGTGACATATTCACTTGGTCTTACGAGGAAATGCTAGGCATAGATACTAGTATAGTTGAACACACTATTAATATGTATCCTGATGTCAAACCGGTGCATCAACGGCTTCGTCCTATTCATCCAAAGAAAGTTGTTGCCATCAAAGAAAAAGTTGAAAAACTTTTGCGTGCTGTTTTCATTTACCCTATTCCACTAACTGAATGGGTTTCCAATATCGTTCCTGTCATGAAAAAACAAGGAAGCATTAGAGTGTGCGTCGATTATCAGGATGTTAATCATGCTTGTCCAAAAGACAACTATCCTACTCCCTTTATCGACCAGATTATTGACGATTGTGCTAGATGCGAAATATTCTCGTTCATGGATGGATTTTTCAGCTACAATCAAATCAATATCTTCCTAGATGACCAACATAACACAACATTCATCTATCCCTGGGGCACATTCATGTATAGGAAAATTTCGTTTGTTTAAATAATGCTGGGGAAACTTTTTAGAGAGCAATGGATTGTGCTTTCAATGACATCAAGCACATTGTTCAACCATATCTAGATGATTTACCAGCGCATTCACGAAATCAGACTGATCACCCAATGCATTTGAGAGCCATTTTCTTACGTTGCCAACACTACAAGATACGCCTCAATCCACATAAATGTGTGTTTTGTCTTGGTTCTGGTCAATTTCTCGGATTCGTAGTCTCAAAAGAAGGAATTTGAATAGACCCACTTAAGGTTCAGGCCATTCTTGATTTTCTTGCACCATCAAACTTACTTCAGATATAGGAACTTCAAGGAAAGGCTAACTTCCTGAGAAGGTTCATTCCAAACTACACCGCAATGGCTAAAGGATTTACTCGATTATTGAAAAATGGGGTTCCCTTACATTGGGACCAAGTTGCGCAAGCTTCTTTTGATGCTGTCAAGGACCATCTTGTCTGAGCGTCATTAATGTATCCTCCTAATTATCAAAATGATTATTTTTTATATATCGTCGCGGCTGAAATGACCATCGATATGGTTTTGGTCCAAGTAGAATATTGAATTGAACATATGATCTATTATTTTAGTCATAATATCAATGATAAGGAAGTTAAGTACTCATACGTGGAAAATTTTTCCTTGGCAGATGCTCAAGATGTCCAAATATTTCGCCATTATATCCTGCTCCGAAAAACAACAATAGTTTCAGATTGCGACCCCATGACTTATATCTTATCATGTCAATTGTTGGGGGGCAAGTATTCAAAACGGATTGTCATTTTGCAGGAATTTGATTTGGAATTCATCAAATCCAAGTCAAAGAAGTTTTTAGTTTTGGTTGAGCTTCTCTGTGACCTTCCCTCTGATAGTACTCCTACTACGTCGGAACCATCTATTCCAGACGAGTCTCTGTTTCTGATCGGATCGTCTGATCCTTGGTATGGGGATTTCATCATTTATCTCCAAACCCAAACTTTTCGACCTAATACCTATCGCTCTGAACAACAATGTATTCGATATCAAGCCAAATATTATATGATTGTCGGCGATACACTTTATCGTCATGGTGTTGATATCATTTTAAGGAGGTGCCTCACTCATGAGGAGGCCGAAAAAGTATTAAATGATTGTCATGCTGGGACTTGTGGTGGACACTTATCTGGATATGCTACCGCACAGAAGATACTCCACGTCGGTTACTTTTGGCCCACTATTTTTGAGATTGCATCCTCACAGTCAGAAGTTGTCATGCATGCCAGATTTTTAATCGTAAAATCTGCAAACTGCCAGCGCCAATACATCCTGTTGTCTCTGTTGGACCATTTATGAAATGGGGTATTAACTTCATGACTTGTAACCCTCCTTCGTCCAAGGGGTATGGTTATATTATTGTCGCAGTTGACTATTTTACCAAATGGGCCGAAGCGATGCCTACATTTAATAACACAGGACAAACAACTGCATTGTTTTTCTTCAACCATGTTATTGCATGGTTTGGGGTCCCACAGGCTACAATTATGGATCATGGGAAGCATTTTCGCAACCATATGATGGTTGAATTGACTACCAAGTTAGGATTGTCACATGATAATTCTACTGCTTATTATCCACAATAAATGGACAAGTTGAGGCTATTAACAAAATTCTTAAACGAATTCTTCAACAAATGATAGGAGTACGTAAAAGGAACTGGCACTTGATCCTGTACTCTGCCTTGTGGGCGTATTGAACCTCGGTGAGAAACGACACCGGATTTACTCCTTTTCAATTGGTCTATGGTCTAGAAGCTATCTTACCAATCCAATGCGAAATATCATCGTTAAAAATCGCGATAGAATTGTTACCTGACACCTCAGAAGAAGAAGTGCATCTCCTTAAAATCATTCATATTGATGAAACGTGTTGTGAAGCCCAATTGGCCAACGAAGTGCATAAGAGACGTATAAAGGTGAAATACGACAAAAATGTCCAACCTCGCATCTACTCAGAGGGCGACTTGGTCCTTCTTTACGACTAAGAAGCTGATGTAATAGGTACAGGGAAATTCGAGCCATTGTGGCATGGCCCCTATATTGTCAAAAGATTTCTTGCTAAGAGTGACTACGAGTTAGTTGATTACGATGGGATTCCATTGGCATAGCCTAGAAATGGGTTGTATCTTAAACGTTACTATGCTTAATCATGATCGTAGTAATTTTTTGTATTATATTGTATATATGTTGTTGATTTGCATTCACTATTTTAATTTGTTTTTTAGAGTTTTCTTGATGTTGTAATATGCTTTACATTTCATCACAAATGTCTGAATATTCAGAACCATTTGTTGGATATGCTGATGGTGCTACTCATAGTACACAGAATCTATCCTCTTTAGCATGGGCCATTTTCACTCCAAACGGCGAGTTAGTGAGTTTTCAAGGGATTTGTATTGGTAGATCGACAAACAATATCGCTGAGTATAGCGCATTGATAGAAATTCTCTCTGAGGCCATTTCATTTGGTATTAACCGCATAATCATAAGGTTAGACTCACAACTTGTGGTATTAAAACTTACTGGTGTTTATACTATTAGAAGTCCAACACTTCTTAGATTGTTCCTAAGAGTTCGACATTTGGAAAGACATTTTGATTTTGTTCAATATCAACACATTTCCAGAAATTTGAACACTTTGACTGATTCATTAGCTAATAAAGTTTTAGACAGAAATTTGCGACATAGGTAAAGAAAACATTCACATCATTCAACAGGATTGCACATTAAACATAGGAAAAACTCTAAAAACATATAGATAGATAGTTATAGGCTTTTACAAAAAAAATTCCCAAGACACATTGGTCATCTGACCTCAAAATGTATGCAAAATGTCACAAGTAAACTAGTGGTGCTCATGGTAACATTCTATAGATCTAGCAATCCTACGTAGCAACTACATCCAACGGTTAGGAACCCTAGTTGTGTGTCGCTACAGTCGCATGGGAAGCTCTTCAATACGACAATCTAGAATCTCGAAGGTGAATCCCTCTATGTGCTGCTAAAGCTCTACTAGAGTCTCATCCATTGGCAAGGTCCTAAAGGACTGCTCTCCCGACATCCCTCTCTACAACCGCATCAACTTCGTGCTCTGGTTCCTCTACTGGTTGAGCACGACCGATATGTGCATTACATCAAACCTTTAGTTTAGTCTGGGAAAGAAATAAAAACACAAAAAAATTGTATAAACCTTAAAAAAATAAAAAAACATGGTCAAATCATTCTTACCTATTATACCCCATTGAGCACCTTCTGGTAATATTAGATCTGGATCTCCTCAAAAGTCGACACCTACATATGCATATTCATCAATGGTGACAATCTGTCGCCGGAACCAGGTGAAGAATGCAGTAGAGAAAACAATGGCTGATTGGCCTACATGTCGACCAATGAGTTCTACCCATCTCTGCATTCGAGGATCTCTAGGACTAGATATATCCAATGTTACATGTTGTGGCTACATCAGTGGAATCTGTTCCAAAGCAAAGGAGATAAGGATTGAACCATAACTGAATTTTTTATTCCTTCCTCCCTTTGCTTCATTCAGTTGTTCCTTTTTTTGAGATAGAACGGCTTCAAACCAGTTGAATATTGTCGGCTCGAAGCACTCTAGGGCATACTGCATATGTGATCTGCTCGCTACATGTAGTGTAACAGTGCCAGCAAGTTTAGCAATACTGCATAACATAATCCCTCACTATCATTCCTCCAACAGTAGACCCTGTGAGAGAAATGGGAAAAACTCTCCTTGACAAACCTATGAGAAAATACATATCCTCAACTATTATGGGTAATGTTAGCCACCTATACAATTTTGCCATGTCAACTGGTGGCTAAATGATTTTGGCCAGCCTTCAAGAAAAAGTTTTATTGCCAAAATTGTTGGTACTTAAAGTGTTCTGAAGATATTCTATCCTTAGTTTGATCGTCACTAATGTTTTCCTTTCAAATATGAAAATATGTTATTTTTATAAGGAAAAAGACTGCCGCAAAATCACCATTTTCCCTTTCCTCCACCTCAAAACTAACCTCCCTTTTTCCTCCCTTTTTCCTCAAAAGAATTCCTTCGTTTTCCATTTTTCCATTTTTCCTTCATGTTTTCCCCCTTTTTACAAAGTTCTAAATTCCTTTTTAACTCTATCAAAACCCCCCAAAACCATTTAAAACATGGAAAATTTTCATAAAAATGAGTTTGTTTGCCACATGCTTAAGTCCCCTTGGGATAAGTCCTAAACCACTTCCCCATCATGCGACTTGGTGCCAGAACCAACCGCTAAACCCATATGGTGCTTATCGGCATCGGAACTTTGGTGAGCGCATATGTTTTGTTACATAAAACCCCTAATGCGATCAACTCCCTTCGTATAAACTCTAGATCTCATGCTTCCTTTGTAAAAAACCAAGAGTTTTAGTCTCAAGCGCTTATCGCATCGGAAACTTTCAATGGTGCGTAAGTCTTTTGTTAAGTGTAAATTCCGATGCTGATCAAGCTCCTTTATATATAAGCCTGACCTCTGTTTTCCTCAATATACCCAAAAGCCCCACAATCGGGTGCTCAAACTAAATGAATAAACCCTGCCCGATTGATTTTTTCCTTTGTTAAGTCATAAAACCCACTTATCCAAAGTTTTGGTCTAACATGCCCATACAACGATTTTTAAAAATAAAAAATGGTTAGATCAAAAAGACCCGAAGCGCAATCGCATCGGAGAAATCCACAATGGATTGATTGAAAGACCGCATCAAAAGTTTCGATGCGATTGAGTCCCTTTATTATAAGTTTTCCCCCACCGCTTTTCATTCCATATAGCCTGTGCCCGGGACCGAGAGTTAAAGTCCCAAGGTGATTATCACATCAGAAAAGTTCAATGGTTATATTGAAAATCCCAAGCTCGAGGCTCCAATTGCGATTGGCCGTTTTGTATATAACGCCTCGGGCATACTACATTTTATACATCCAAAGGCCCCACAGACGGGCGCCTAGCCATATTATATATATACCCCGCCCATGCCAAAACCTTTGCTTTATTAAAATTTTTGGGTTTTTTATATCATAAAGGGTTTCCACTGGTTCACTTTAAAACCGATCCCCATTGTTGATCGTAAGCCGATCCAACGGCCCGCATTACATCGCATCGCATTTTTTCATTTGGTACATTTGTTTGTTCCCCCCGATCGGCCATCCCTCTGATTAATTACCCACCATTGATCTGATCCTCAGATCAACGGCCCGTGCTACATCGCATCGCAAGTTTTTTCCGAGTGCATTAACATAATTCCTCTGCCGATTGTGATCCCCCGATTGGATCTGGACCATCCACATGTCCAGACTGGATGGTCCCAGATCATTCCTGCATCACTTCATCACCGTCCACCCTCGCCAAAAGTTTAAACCTAGTTTTTCGCATTCTCTTATTAAATCCGAATAATGTGAATCCTTCACCTTATTAGTCTACCGCTTATCTTGACCGTTGATCTTCTTAAGCACTCATCAATCAACGGCTCTGACTTAATTATTCCTCCACTCTCCTTTTAACCTCTTCTACGTAATTCTCCACCATCGGATGCTACCATCCAGCAGCTACGCTCCTGCCCACGCCCTCTGAAGAAGTCTTTCCCAAAAAAAGAAGGATTTCATAATGTTTTGTTTGTTTTGCAGGTTTCGAAGGTTTTTCCCATAATATGAAGGAAAAGAAAGCCGAGGGTGATGATCCTCTGGCCTTTCTGTTATCAAATAGAAAATGGCTAAAAAGGCTCTACTCCACGTCTCGTCAATACTTCATAGGAATTGATGCCATACGAGCCTTGCGCGGCCTGGACATCAACAAGACACCGTGTTATTAAATCACAATTAAAAGAATATCAGTGTTGAAAACAGAATGCAGCAGAATGGAAGATTGAAGAAAGATTTGCGATGATCACGGCTAAGATTGATTATCAAAAGCCTAATCCCCCAAATTAAAACACAGTGAAAAGAAAAACATAAGTGTTTTATCAGATAGAAAGGCCTCCATCACCACATCTGAGGCAAATTGTTTCCTCCCAGCTACCACAATGCCACCTGTAACCACAAGCATACAAGCAGAGGCTGAAGTTATTGATCAAACGAAGATATTTGCCTCAGCGCAGCCAGAGAGTTAATTCTGCCAGAGAATTTAATGCACAAAATATCAGCAGAGTTACTTTAAAATAAAACAGAGCCTCAAAGGTCAACAAAAGCTCCCACCGAGCTTAATTCATAAATGTAAATCAATTAATACAGTAACACACCTGTAAACTTCTCCATCGAGCCCCTCAAAGGCCGAGAAGTCATTAATCTGTATTAATTTTCCTGAGAGATATTTTATCAGATCTCATATCCTCATTCTTCTATAAATACTGCTGTAGAAGATCAGAAATCATTCGTTGATCACTAGTTGTAATATCAGAATTCTCTAAAATAATACATGGTTTGTTGAAATTGAAGAAGAAGTTGAAGTCTTGGACGTCCTACTGATGTTGTTGCATGCTTATTATTGTGAAGGCTCTATCATTGGATCCATGAGCTTGGCTGTTGGTGTAGTATTCTAAACTGTTTAATGTTTTCTCTTGTTTTCATTCTGTTCCATGATTTCTTACTACAGTAGGTTGAAAGTTTTAGGCTAAGAAATGACTCCTGGAAGCACCTTAGACCTGTTCATCCTTCACTGTTTCATGTTTTCTTTTGCTGAAGTATTTTAGAGTCTTTAATCTCTCTCTTTAGTCTTCATGCTTGTTTATTTCCTTAATAGTTTGAATAGTTGGTTTCAGCATGATTTATGGTTCTCCCTGCTTGTCTGCTGCCACTTTAAAACTGTTATTGAAGTCTCCCTTTGTAGTTTTCTGTTTACAGTGAGTCAAGGAGGTCTGTTCTGATCTTGCCCTTTGTCCTTACTTAAACAGTTGTCTCAAAGGTCTTTATAGTTGTAATCATAGATGTGTTAGGTTTTCCCTCTTCTATGACTGCAGTTATCAGTGAATCTTTTATGTTTTCTAAGTCATTTGAAATAAAATCTTTGAGGAAATAGGGTGTTCCCCGAATCTTAGATTTAATTTTAAAAGTTGTTTTGAAATCATTGTTTGCTTAAAGGTGCGATTTGTAGAATTCATGGTTAGCACCGTCTATCAAAAAGCTCTTTATTGTTCAAATTGAGTTTTCAAATTCCCTTTGTTGAGAATTAAACTTCTCTTTTCAAATCATTGATGTCCATCTCATTCCAAAAAACCAAAGGATCCTGTGGCCAAGTTAGATTTGCCCTCTGATATCCCATATCCATTGATAAGTATGTTATGACCTCTTTTTGACTCCATTGCCCAATGAACCAGATGTTCCTCCATTCTATATATCTTTCCCAGGCCTTTCATGTTTTGCTGTATCAATCCAACCAACCAAAAAAACAAACACCTGCACTTAATAACTAGTCTAAAATCCATACTCTAAGCACACAAGATAAACCTTTTCAAAAAAACATTCGAGAGATCCCTCTCTGAGAACAGGAGGACTAGATCCTGTAACTTTAAAGATTGGTTCTGATGTTGCCTTGTCTTTTGATTTGCCAAACTATCAAAATACGGGA
This sequence comes from Pinus albicaulis, assembly GCA_034641835.2. Lineage (NCBI taxonomy): Eukaryota > Viridiplantae > Streptophyta > Pinopsida > Pinales > Pinaceae > Pinus > Pinus albicaulis. The sequence continues at coordinate 1,025,571,206 of CM076579.1, read as the reverse complement.
CACCAACATAATGGCGATCACGGTGGGACCACTGAGTTCATAGTTGCCTAGCAAGCTCTTATAAACTCTTTAGTCTTTCAAACAATAATATAAACTCAGAAAAACCCAAAATATTTCAGTTTGGCTTCACAAACAAACATGGTGGTGGAACCATCCAATATCTTACCTTCATAAAAGCTAAAAAGTTTTCACCTGGTGACTCCACTAGCCCCAGTAGGCCTATGATTCATCTAGGTCTCCAGGTCTCTTTAGGACTGTGTTAACTAGCCTTGAAGAAGTTTAGGAGCCTAGTCCCATATTGGATAAGACATCGTGAGAGATAAAAATTTCCAAAAAACAGCCCTTAAAACCTCAACCTCTCTCATTTTTGAAAAATAGTTTGGCTTCACATAGGATCAACACTAGATCCCATCCAGACCCAAATCCTCCTTTAATCGTTGACAATCCTAAGAGAATTCTGTGGCAGACTTCTAACTCTGGAAAATCAACTGCTAATAAGAGCCTCTTAAGAACAAAATTTGTCCCTAAAAACCTTGTTGTCTTAGAGGATTCACACTTTGATTTACATCATACACAGAACATCTTTAGAACTAGATCTCAAGGTGATTTAAACAAGACTGACCTTAACTTTGCAGATTCACAACAGAGCTTTAGTAGAGAAGCCCCACCTTCCACTCCTCCTGATTCCCAGCTTTTTCATCACTTTAGCCTTTTCCATAACAAATATGCTCAAAATGAGTTTGTTGGCCCAAGTGTTTCTTCTACTCCAATTCATACTACCACTGTTCAAAACACTCCATTTCAGCCATTTTTTGTAAACCCAACTCTTGTAAATCCACCCTTATTTCTAGCCATGGAAACATGGTATGCCCCATTAGTGTTACCACAACCTTTACTTCCCTTACCAAATGATTACCAATCCAAAATACCTCACTTCACTAGAAAAGAGTCGAAAACAGCCCAACATCATGTAGATAGGATGGAAGATGCATTTGATTACATGGAGATAGAAGAAGAAACTATGAAGATGAGGATCTTTGCCCAAATTTTAAGAGGAGATGTAAAGAAATGGTTTAAAAGCTTACCTCCTAGTAACATAAATGATCTCCCTGCCTTGCATCAAACATTTATCAACAAATGGGAACTCCAAAGAAACCCTCTCCAAAGACTAGCAGAGTATAGCAGCCTCAAGAGAAATAAAGGGGAGAGCATCCATGATTACTCCACTAGGTTCAATAGCGTTTACAATGCTCTCCCACCTCACATGAAACCTCCCCAAGGCATGGCCTTGGTAAGGTATCTCGAAGGCCTTGATGCTGAAATGACTTATGAATTAAGGGGGAGAGATTACTTAACCTTGGAAGACATGTAGAAAGGAGCTTTGAGTGTAGAAGCAAACAGAATCGAGAAAAGAAATAGGTTGAGATTAGAGAAGAGGGTAACTTATAATGATGACCTACTACCCTCAAACTCAGCTTCTGACACAAAAATTGACAACCTAGTGAAGGTGATGGAGAGGATGCTTGAAAAGATCAATTTAAATGAGAGACTGCCACCAAGAGAACCTCAAAACAATCAAAACAGAAATAGAAATCAGAATTATATAAGAGAAAACAATCAAGACAAGAAAAAGGAAAGCAACCAACAGATTAGACCTCCCTTCCAATAGAACTATGTAGATCAATATGAGGAAGATACGGAGTTGGAAAGGTTGGAAGAATCTCATGTAAACTTTATTGGATCAGACAGTGGGGATGATGTTTTCCTCACTAAGGAAGAACACGGTTACGTAAATTAAAAAGGTATCTTTTGAACACCTAATTACCTCACATTAATTATCAATCCGAGAGCGTCCTTTTATTACAAGAGTGTACTCTGTCTAAGGCTTGCAATTGTCTAAGAGAAATGCTATGAAGATGTATTATAAAATAACAAGAACAAAAGTAACCAATGCTTGAAAAGAGACCTAATTACAGGAAATATTAAACTACTTCAATCTTTGCAGAACATCGATCAGGGATGCAGTAGCAGTAACTCTTTCCCTTAGAAATCGATGCAAGATGACCAATCTGGGAATTTGGAAGCTAAAGCCTCTATCCTCTACAGTTGGAGATCTTAAAATAATCAAACCGAAAGTAAATTCAATGAAAGCAACTTGAAAAAAACGCAATCTGAAAAGGAACAGCAACGTGTAACTATAACGAACAGAAATGGAATAGTAATGGAAATTGAACAACAATTACAATTCTAACACACTCAAAGCACTAAATTTCTATGCTTCAACTCTGTCGACAGCTTCTCACCGCGCAATCATCAATTATAACAGATTATAAATTAAAGGAATAGCAATTCAAATCAGATACGAATCGGTAAAGCTTTTTATGATAACAATGAAGTAATAGAACAACGAATTATGCTTATTGTAAGGAAACGAAACAACAGTGACTCTGTATTTGATCCGATCAACAATAAACCAATATAAACATTAAACACACTCCACACGACAGTAAATAAAGATTATAATACAAAGAGAGAAGTAATTCCACCAGAGCTGGGCCCTTAGCGCCAATGAAATACTGCTGGGCTAATTCAGAATTGCAAAAAGTAAATAAAACACGTGCTTTGTATTAAACCAACATAAAATCTTACAGAAAGGTTTTCTCTCAAACAGAGAGTTAATATAACATGGAAAATGTGAAGTCTTTCGATCAATTCTCAATAACAATAACGATCCGCCTCCCCCTGTCACTAAAGGACGTGGTTCTTTATATCAATTCTTCGACGGACCAATCAAGGAACAAGATAAGTTTTAACAACGATCCCTTAGGATTGAAAGATCCTGAGGGATTTGCTCCTCTGTGTTTAGTCATCGTGTTGTTTGTGTTGATTGTGGCCGAGCTGCTTCCTACCTTTTCTGGGTTATTCGTTCATATCTCCTTTCCTTTGGCTGGATATGATTCAATGCTGATGGAGCAGCAGTTGAATTGTTCTCAACCACGCCTTTGGTACAGCTGTTCACCTCTCCGAATTCCTATTTGTCAATCAAAAAGTAGCTTTTAGTCACCTTTTTGTATTAGACATAAACCTTTCCAATTCTATTATAATTCCTATGATGAATTACCTTTCCAAGGCAAACAAGAGTATATTTATGGTAAAGAATGAGTAAATGTACAATAATTTCATACCTCTTTCACTGCCCAACATACCCCCCTGCTTAATCATTTCATGCCCTCATGAAAACTATAGTTCACATGGAGAGTAGTCAAAGAATAAGCCGAATAAGGTTTGTCATCCATAGGCCTAAAACCATGGTGTGCAACTAATTCCTCAAAAGTATGTTCTGTCTGCCCTTCAGGAAGTTCATAAATAGCTTTGTAATCCGAAGCAGGGTACCATACAATAGGGCTGCGAAATATACATCCTAACCAATATGGTCCTTATTTTAAAACAAGATGGCTATAGGCAATGAGACGGTCTGCAGCTAGCCCAAAGTTTCTATAATTAAATGGCTCCCTATTTTGCACATTTTGATTTGAGGTTCTCCACCGGACTTTGGCTGCTATGTAGGCTTGGTTTCTAATGGATGAAAAATAATATGTTCCATTCAAAATGACTGATTTATGGATAGGCCCCAGAGTTCGGGTAACGCCTTCCCTTGTCATCAAGCATTTCTGTCTAGCCCAAAATTGAAGCGGGTTCTGAGGTTCACTTCTGACCCATAGATCTAATCCATTTTCCCGTCTTTGAAAAGCGTTATAAGCTTTAAACCATTTTAATTGGTTTACAGCAAAGGAAATGAATGCATGAAACTGAAAATATCCAATAAAAGGGCTAGGGTTTGATTCACAGTCATTTTCAAGTATTATATTATGCAAATAAAACTCACATAATAAGTGCTGTACTTTGATCCCATAAAGTTTGCAGCATGATATCAAATCATCTATTGTTTTTAGCTCTATGGATTTCCCTGCCCTAACTGCCTTGATCTTTAATTGTAAATATCTTTCTGATAAAAACAGAGCATAGTTTTTGGCTAGGCATCTACAGGCTAAGACATCAGTATACAAGGAGCAGAGAGTGTCCATTCGAGTGTAGGCTAATTTTAGTAGGTTCATTAACTTATCAGCCTTTACCTCTGCTTTCTGTCGTTTTTCATGAGCTTCAACTTCTGCTTCATGAATAATTTTCATTCATTGCTACAATTCCTGATATCTTGTTCTTGGAACAGTATCTTCCTCCAATCTCTGCCTTTCTAATATGGCCTGTGTCAATTCTTCCTGAAGTCTGAGCAGTATTGGCTCACTGAAAGTGTGCTGACTGCTAGATTGCCTATTCTCACTCAAAACTGGTTCCTCTGGAACAGCTTGTGTTGGAACAGCTATTTGTTGCTCCACATCCTCATAATTAGGCTCAGGTATGGTTTCTTCTGTAACTTGGGGGTTCCTACCAATGGTTGCTCTTCTCTTTTTCGAGCTTCTTTTGATAGCAATGCTCCTTCTCTGAGGGGCTTGCTTGGGCATGCATTTCATCTTCAGAACCCTAATGGTTTGCCTGAGCTGTTCAACTAATTTATGAAGCTTTATTCGCTCCTTTCGAAGCTTCTCAATCTCAGTTTTTTTCTTGTTTTTTCTTAATGGAACAGCCGTTCCTCTATCTGCACTGGTTTGTTCAACAGAATTTTGGTCCATATCAGCCATGTCTTCAGCAAAATTTTCTTCTTGCTCTTCTCCTCGGGGCTCCTCTTCTACATTTATGTGCCCTTGGTTCAATTCTCTTGGAATCATATTCTCAGTTAACTTTTCAACTTCAGTGTTTTCGTTCTCCTGCACACATCCCTCTGGAGAAGCAACCCTAGCTTCACTAGGGTTTGCTGTTTCATTCAGTTTTTCTCCAGCTGTTTCTTTGTCAATGGCAGAGTATTCTGGAGGTTGATTAATATCTATATTGAGGTCCAAGGGGCTATGCGGCCGTGCATAATCACTCATATTGGCCAAAATATGGGCCAATTGATCTTCCTGTAAAGGACTTACGATAACATTCTCGGGCAACTCTGTTTCATCCTTATTGCTGCTATGATTGTCCTCATCTTCCGCACCGGTGTGATAACTTCCTTCCTCTTCATATGAATACCAAATTTCTCCCTCAACTTCTTCTTCCTCAGAATTTCCTTCAATTCCTTCTTCCTCTGCACTGGGTTGCTTTTCACTACTAGATTGGCGGCTTATTTCTTCTTCGTCCGAGTAGCGAATTTCTCCTTCCAATTTTTCATCCTCATTAGTTTGAGGGCTTACTTCCTCTAATTTCTCTTCCTCGTCAGTGCGAGGGCTTACTCCCTCCAATTGTGGAGGTTGTTCCTCCTCTGAGCTCTACAATTCCAGGGGTTGGCTACTGCCCGGAAGTTCTTCCACCATCCTTATAATTCGTTTCAACCAGTGGACCTGTCTATGAGTAGAAGGCTCAAAAATTGAGCCGACCATCCTTTTTCGTTTTAGAGCTGGTAGAGCCAACCCTCCATCAATAGAAAATATTAATTCTTCCTAGCTGGTCTGTTGTTGGGCGAGGCTATGACTCACTATTAAACGAATTAAACAATGGTGGTTGACCACCATATCTGCATGCTGGGCTTTTCTTATACTACGAGCAATATCATGCAACAAAGAATTTAAAAATGCAGGCAAATTAATGGTGCATTTCTGTTTTAATACGGCTAGTAGCTTAAGGTGGCGAGGTCTTACCACATCCTTCCTCCCGTCGCATGTTATGTAAGCCTACACAATTTTGGCTAACTCTGTCCATGTCTCTCCTAGTGACACTGGCTGGACTCCTCTACCTTTGATGACTAACGTCTGTCCATCATCTTGAAAAAATTGTATAGCTTCCTAAATCCTAATCTTCTTCTGAGTCCAGATAGTTCCTTACGTGGGAATGCCAGACACTTCTACAATTATTTCATTGGATACAGCTATCTGCCTCCCTCTGACCATGGAGGATCCCTCCTGTAGGTTCTGTAAGAATTCGGTGGCCACTGCTTCATGGGGTTGCTGCATTCTCATGAAATATGTAGTCCATCCCAGTCTTTCCAAAATTTCTCGTGCAGCATCAGAGATGATCATCACTTGAGGTTCACTGCAAATTGGCTATCCTCCCATCTTTGTGCTCTGTTAGTTTCTCAACACATAGTAATCACAATGGAACATCACAGCACAGTTCGTTGAAAATTTGTTATTTTCTAAAATACAGGGGTTTGGTTCGAGGAAATCTTGGAGTTTGATTTGCATGCAGACATCCGCGCCCCCCGAATGAATGAAAGGTCATCCTCATCCGTCAATTGAGAATAACATGTGTGGCACAGCAACAGTACAACAGTAAAAAGCAGCCATAATTATAATATGTTCAATCAAATTGCAGCAAATACTGAAATCAATGCATGTAATAAATCGTTAATAAATATAAAATCATTTTGTAATGATTCAAATACAAGGAAAAGGGACAGCATATGATAACCATAAGTATAATTGCATTATTTACCACTTTGGATTAATATGATCGACTTATAATGATTTTCATGTGTAATAGGTTCGGAGGTAAAGGTAAGGGGTTCATATTTTCTTTTGACATTAAATAAAGATATAGGAAAAAGGGTTAAATATAACTATTGATGTGTATAAGTGTGGCTCCAATATCATCAGCAGAGCTTTGCTGCCCACAGGTGTCCATAACCTTGACAGAGTTGCTTTCTTACCCACGGAACCATTGTCCTTTATGTATGCTGAGGAAGTGCTTTTTTATTGAATATCATGATGGAGGCCATTGTGCTGGCTTGGTGACCAGATAAACCACAATGCCATTCACTGGGAAGAAGTGAAAGGTGGGCAGGCCGGCTCGTGATGAGACCTCCTGTTCCAAGGACTTCTTGATTTTTCAATTTGTCTGTTGGACCATTTCCCTGGTTTGGTGGCCATAATGGGAATGCCACTTCACTGCCTTCCCTATGATCACGGTAGGCTGGCTCTTGGTGAGACCCCCTATCCTCCATCTGCAAAATCATTATTAATGAAAAATATTTTTTTCTTTCGTTTAGAAATAGCATTTTTCCTCAGTTAAACATAAGGGATGGCTCAACACTCCTTAAGAGTAGGGATGGTGGAAGAAGTCTGAACATCTCAATAGAAAGGAATATACCCTTATTCTTATTCCATAGATAAACATCAAAGAAAATTATAGTATGTGGGAAAGAACCAATCATGATAAAGATAGTCGATCGGATTAATTCAATGGTAATAAGATAGCAAAGTTATGTTATTGATCATGCCCATTTTTCTTTCTTTCTTATCATTAATAGACAATTTTCGTCAAAAGATGACGATTTCTCTTGATTTTTTGATTACAGTAGGCTTTAATTTGTATGATTATATATAAATGATATATTTGCCTTTAGAAAAGGAGTCAAAAATTCAAAATGCTGGCTTAAAACAAAAAAACAATCCACATAAAAAAGTGTTGTTCCTTTTAAAAGGAACAGCAAAAACAATCTGCGAAACTGATGTTCCTTTCGAAAGGAACAGCAAGAAAATACTCTGCAAAGGTGTTGTTCCTTTGGAAAGGAACAGCAAAAACAATCTGCGGAAGTGATGTTCCTTTGGAAAGGAACAACAAGAAAATACTCTGCAGAACTGTTGTTACTTTCAAAAGGAACAACAGAGTGCTATTCCTTTGGAAAGGAACATCAAAACAAACAAAACAAACAGAATTTTTTTCCTCTTTCACAGAAATCAGATTTTACGACACAACCAATAAAAAGTAAAGAAGTAATATAAACCAAATTTTTGAAAAAAAATTCCATAAAACAACAAGCGAAAAAAATGAAAAAAAATGCTTTATGTACAAAAACTTAAAAAAGAAGTGATTTATCAAACTGGTGCCAAGGAGGATTTCTCCCCTTCAGCAAGAATCTCCATTGTAGAATCTCACTGAAACTGTTGGTAGAAGGATTCCCGGGTGAGCGGTTTATGATACAATCGTACTCGATGACCGTTTACCTTAAAGGAATGTCCAGATCCGTCAATGGTAACTAATGTAACAGTGCCATTATTGTGCACCTTCTGTATTTCATAGGGTCCGAGCCATCGTGTCTGGAGTTTTCTTGGGAAATCCTGGAACCTGTAATCATATAGGAGTGCCCAGTCTCCTTCGTGGAAGATCTTTCCTTTGATATGGGCGTCATGCCATTTGGCTCTCTGTTGCTGAATTAATGTTGTGTGCTGAAGAGAAGAGAGTCTGATTTCATCCAGCTCATTGATTTGCTGCAGTCTTTTAGCCTGGGCTTCATTCAAATCCAGACCCACCTTTTGAGATGTTCTTAATGTTTGAACCTCGAATTCTATAGGGAAGATGGGTTCCTTCCCAAATACCAATTGGTATGGTGAATATCCCGTGGTAGGTCTCCACATTGTTTGATATGCCCACAATGCTTCTGGAAATCTGCAGGCCCAATCTCGTCTATGAAAGGCAACTGTTTTTGTTAATATAGATTCAATTACTTTGTTCTTGCTCTCGACTTGGCCATTGGCCTGTGGGTGATATGGAGTCGTAATCTTGTGATGAACGTCGTAGTTTTGCAATGTTTCAGCTAATTTGTTACCTACAAACTGTGGTCCTCCATCTGTGATTATATGCCTTGGGAGGCCATAGCGCATAAAAATTTGGAAAAGGAATTTTATTACAGAGCCTTATGTAGCTTTTGAAAGAGCCTCTACCTCAACCCATTTGGTGACATATTCAATTGCAACTAGGATGTACGTTTTTTGGTTTGATGGGGGGTTAATAGGACCAACGAAGTTGAGGGCCCAACGTTAAAACAGTTCAATCACTAGTTGGGGGTTCAGAGGCATTTCATCAAATTGTCCAGGTCGACCTACCCTTTGGCAGCTATCACAAGCCTGTACGAATTTTTTAGCATCTTTAAAGATAGTAGGCCAATAGTAGCCCGTTCGTAAAACTTTGTGGGCAGTTCTACGATCTGCAAAATGTCCGCCACACTATCCATCATGGCATGCTTTCAAGATGTCAAATACCTCATCCTCCATAACGCATCTCCTTATTTGCATATCTGCACCTGTATGAAATAGGTAGCCTCCAATCCAGGAGAAGTGGGTACTGCAATGTATTATTTGCTTACGTTCATTAAGATACAGATGTTTAGGTAATTTACCTATTGCCAAATAGTTCACTATATCAGCATACCACGGTGTTCTGATAGTAACAGTGAAGAGATGTTCATTTGGAAAGTGATCTTCAATTACTTCTATATCTGTTGGCTTTGGCATTCTTGACAGAAAGTCAGCTACAGGGTTCTCTTTCCCAGATCGATCTCTGATTGTGAGGTCGAATTCCTGCAGTAAAATTAACCACCTTGTCACTCTTCCGTTTGTAACAGGTTTATTTGCTAAGAATTTAATGGCAGAGTGATCAGTATATAGTACTACAGGATACCCAGTTATGTAATGTCTAAATTTGTTTATAGCATGAACTGCAGCTAAAAATTCTTTCTTAGTCACAGTATAATTTAATTCAGCAGGGGATAGATTTTTGCTAATGTAGTAAATTGCATATGGCTTCTTGTCTTCCTCCTGCCCAAGTACTGCTCCAATTGCTGTGTCTGAGGCATCAGATGAGATTTGGAACGACAAATTCCAATTTGGGCCCCTCAGCATTGGGGCTGTTGAAATGAGCTTCTTCAAATCATTAAAGGCATTGTCACATTTATCTGTCCAAGTGAAATCAACATTTCTAGTCAGTGCATATAAAGGTGCAGCTATTCGAGAATAATTTTCTATAAATCTTCTATAGTAACCAAAAAATCCAAGAAAGCTACGTACCTCTGTTTGTGTAGTAGGCGTAGGAATTAACAAGAGTATTTGAATTTTAGCTGGGTCTACTTGAATTCCAGCTGCCGAAATATAATGCCCTAAGATAACTCCTTCGGTCATCATCATGAGACACTTTTCGTTGCTTAAGCAAAGCCTAGTGTCGATACATCTTTGCAATACTTTTTCTAGGTTTTCTAATGCAGGCTCAAAGTCATCCCCATAGGGTGTGAAATTATCCATATATACTTCGAGGCCTTCATTTATTAGGTCTGCAAAAATGCTGAGAATTTCCCTTTGGAATGTAGCAGGGGCATTGCATAGGCCAAAAGGTAGGACTCGGTAGGAAAATGTCCCCCATGGACAGGTAAAAGTAGTTTTGTCCTGATCTTCAGGGGCAATCTGGATTTGATTGTACCCACTGAAGCCATCAAGGAAAGAAAAGAATTTCTTTCCTGCCAATGTGTCTAATACCTGGTCAATGAAAGGAAGGGGAAAGTGGTCTTTCTGTGTTGCTTTATTAAGTTCATGGTAATCTACACATATCCTCCACTTCCCATTATTTTTTGGTACTACCACTAGTGGAGAGACCCACTTGCTATCAGATATTGGGTAGATGAAATTAACATCCAATAGTTTTTGTAATTCTTCTTTCACAATATCTTTAAGGTGAGGATTTAGTCTCCTTTGAGGTTGGCGAATGGGTCTTGCATATTTTTCAATGTAAATGTGGTGAGTACACAATTGAGGATCAATTCCTTTCATGTCGGGGTAATCCCATGCAAAAGCTGCTTTGTATTTTCGTAATAATTGGACCAATTTCTCTTCTTGTTCAGCAGTGAGATTTTTATTAATATTTAGAGTTTTTCCCGGCTCAATTTCTACAACCTTGCTATTGCTCATAGAAGTAGTAGGTATTGTTTGATCAGGAATATCTTTGAAAGGATCTTCTTCTTCTTTATTATCGAATGCTGCTTTGATCATGTGACATTGCAAATGAGATCTGGTCTGTGGCTTATTAATAAAATTATTAATGATATCATCCTCTATTTGATCTTTAAAATCAAGATCATTTTCTATGGTTAGAGGTGATCTCATATTCTCCATAAGGTATGATGCAGGTGGTTTTCTTGTTGTGATTATTGATAGACTTGGCTGGGCTGGGGGATATAGGGCTAAATTCTTAACATAATTTCCCCTTGTAATTGTCATGTTGCCTTGTCGGCATCCAATATAGGCATCAGCAGTTGCCAACCAAGGTCTACCTAGAATTAACGGATGTCCATCTAGTCGATTCTTTGGATTGATAACCAGGAAATCAGCAAGGTATTCCCAGGAATCTACAGATACCATTACATCTTGTAGTATACCTTCTGGTTTGACTACTGATCGGTCAGCCAATTCCAAAAAGGTTGTTGTTGGTTCCAGTGATGTAATGCCAAGTTTTTGACAGGTGGTGGTGGTTAAAATGTTGATTGCTGCCCCCAAATAAACTAAGGAATTTGGAAATGATTGACCATTGATCTGTACTGTCACTATAGGATTTCGTGGGTCTTCATATTTGATGGGTGTCTCTATTCCTGATAATAAGTCAGATAAGGTACCGACTATTTGGACAGTAGGATTTGTTGTTGTTCTCCTCTTTGGCTTCTTTATGCATAATTCCTTAATAGTTTTTGCATATATAGGAATATCTTGAATAGCTTGGAGGAGAGGGATTTTTATGCACAAATTTTTTAATTCTCCCAGAAGATCAAAATTAGGTTGTTCTAATGGACAAGGTATAATCAATCGTTTTGGGAATGGTGGAGAGGAAGTTGTTACTTGTTGTTGATTTTTTTGTTGGTTTTGTTGTTGGACTTCCTTCTCGCCTTGTATTGTTTGTTCTGCAGGTAACAGATCTTCAATGTGGACATCATTGTTTCTCTTTGTTTCAACTATGCGCCCAGACCTCAATTGAAGATCATTACACTCCCTCAGCTCAGTTTCTACTTCTGGGGGTTCCATGATTTGAACAGACTGAACTGGCCTATTGTTTGGGTTTGGGTTGGGTTGGGCTGGGAGTTGTGGTCTTAAATTGGTCTGGGGGTTTGTATAAGGAGCTGGCAGTGTAGGTTGAGAGAGAGGAATTGATCCAACTGGCTGATTTGTAGGTTTTTTCCAGTTTGACTGCCAGGCCTGATTCTGAGAAGTATAAGGGGACCATTGTGTAGGCCAGAAAGGTGGATAGAAAGGAAAGCTAGGACAATTATTTTGATTTGTTTGATTTGGCCAAGATGTGGGAGGAAATGGCTATTGTGACCAATTAGGGAAAGATGGTGGATTCTGCCACATCCCACTATATTGTTGAGCATTATATTGAGGAGGTTGAAAAGAAAATGGATCATTTGGCATACCTGATGGTCGTGGCTGCCATTTTCGGCGCTGATTAAGCAGACATACCACTTCCAATTCTTCTTCTGCCTCCTTATAGACTGCTTTTAGGCTAGGAAGCGGAGGATATCCTTCTGTAGGGTGATCCTTCGTGCAAATGGCACAGACTTTAATCACATCCAACGGGAATTATTTGTGGCTATGCTTCTTTCTACATCTGGGACAGAATATTGCCAAATTCTGCTCTGCTTCTGCATGTTTCTGTTTGGCTTGCATAATATCGAACTGTGTTGTTATAGTCCCAAGTATGTCTGTCTTAAAGTCTTCTAGAAAATTTCCAATCTCTGCACGAGTCACACCTTCATTAGAGGTCTTATTTTCCCTTGTGATCGTATCATGTTCTGCTGATTTCAACCTCGTATTGCCCCTCGAACACCTGATACAAAAATAAATAATGTTAGGATAATTTTCCTGATATATATCACCTTTTCCCATAATGTTCAATGTTTCAACCCATTGATCTTTCATTCCCCTAATTAATGTAGTTTTCAAAACATTATCAGGTAAGGGTAAAGATGCATAAGGGGATCTCTGAAGATTATATTGAAACCATTCCACATACTCTTCCAAGGTCTCATTTGGTTTTGCTGTCATTTGGAATATCTCATCTTTTAATTCCCGAGACCTACAATAATCTTGATATTTCTTTAAAAATGCAGCCTTCATATGATCCCAATCAGTTATGACACCCCCACCTAATCCCATAAACCATCGTAGGGCTACCCCTTTTAATGTAGAAGGGAATAGTTTTAGTTTTTGGGCATTGGTGGTGTAATCGTATACTCTGCACAACACATCAAACTCAAAAGAAAACGCATCTGGGTCCTCTGATGTTAAGCCGTGAAATGTAGGAATATGTTGAAGAGGAATAGTTTTCATGGGTGCATTAACTGCAATATCTAATATAGGATATTGCAGTGTAGAGGTCTGCTACTAATTCTGGTTTTGGTTCTGGGCCATTTGATCGAAGATATGCCAATACCCTTCTGGGATTTCCAAGGAATTTCTAGGTTGATGAGTAGGGGTAGGAATAGTTTTTACAACACTCCCTTTATTTGGGATAATAATTTTTTCCTGTCGTCCTACTGTTTGAGGTGATTTAAGACCTTGGTTCTGAATAAGTTGAACAACACTTCCCTTATCTGGGCTACTTATTGTTTGGAAAATTTCAATAGGAGACTTTAAGTCTGTGATTTCTCCCGTTTCCCCTTCTCCTTCTTGGAGATTACTAGCGTTCCCTTCGGGAAGCAAACCTGTGCAAGGATTCTCAATTTCTTGGGAATCTTTCTCAATTCCCTCTGTTTGACTAGGTATCTCAGCGAAGGCTTCAGATGGTGATTCTGTAGCCTGAAGGGAACTAGTAGGTTGTCTAGAAGTAGTTATTTTAAATCCTACTGATGGCTGAGATTCAGTTCTTTTAAATATTTCATTAATAAAGGTTGTACGCCCAAGGGTCACCGGTCCCTTAGGTTTTTTTCAGTTTTAGGAGGAATTTTGTTTCGCTTAGTTGATTTATTCATTCAAAGAAACAAACCTTAATTCCTACCTAAAGAAAGAAAGAAGCTTACCTACTTCTGTTGTAAAGCGGGCTGCGAGCAAGTGTGTTTCTTGCCCAGTGCACAGGTTCTTACTTTCCGTCTTTAATACCCAATTCTTCGCAAGCAGAAGAAAATCAGCTATGCATTACTCCTTTAAAATGGCATACACTCTCCCCAGAAACGACGCCAAAATGTCGAGTCATAAAAAGGTATCTTTTGAACACCTAATTACCTCAAATTAATTATCAATCCGGGAGCATCTTTTTATTCCAAGAGTGTACTCTGTCTGAGGCTTGCAATTTTCTAAGAGCAATGCTATGAAGATGTTGTATAAAATAACAAGAAAAAAAGTAACCAATGCTTGAAAAGAGACCTAATTACAGGAAAGATTAAACTACTTAAATCTTTGCAGAACATCGATCAGGGATGAAGTAGCAGTAACTCTTTCCCTTAGAAATCAATGCAAGATGACCAATCTGGGAATTTGGAAGCTAAATCCTCTATCCTCTACAGTTGGAGATCTTAAAACAATCAAACCGAAAGTAAATTCAATGAAAGCAACTTGAACAAAATGCAATCTGAAAAGGAACAGCAACGTGTAACTATAACGAATAGAAATGGAACAGTAATGGAAATTGAACATCAATTACAATTCTAACACACTCAAAGCACTAAATTTCTATGCTTCAACTCTGTCGACAGCTTCTCACCACGCAATCATCAATTATAACAGATTATAAATTAAAGGAACAACAATTCAAATTAGATACAAGTCGGTAAATATTTTTATGATAACAATGAAGTAATAGAACATCGAATTATACTTATCGTAAGGAAATGAAACAGTAGTGACTCTGTATTTGATCCGACCAACAATAAACCAATTCAAACATTAAACGCACTCCACACGATAGTGAATAAATATTAGAATACAAAGAGCGAAGTAATTCCACCAGAGCCTGGCCCTTAGCGCCATTGAAATACTGTTGGGCTAATTCAGAATTGCAGAAAGTAAATAAAACACGTGCTTTGTATTAAACCAACATAAAATCTTACAGAAAGGTTTTTTCTCAAACAGAGAGTTAATATAACAAGGAAAATGTGAAGTCTTTCGATCAATTCTCAATAACAATAACGATCCATCTCTCCCCCATCACTAAAGGACGTGGTTCTATATATCAGTTCTTCAACGGACCAATCAAGGAACAAGGTAAGTTTTAACAGCGATCCCTCAAGATCGAAATATCCGAGGATTCGCTCCTCTGTCATTTTAGTCATCGTTCTGTTTGTCTTCGGTGTGAGCCAGGCTGCTTCACCATACTTTACCGGGCTATTTAGTTGAGATCTCCTTGCCTTTGGCTGGAAATGTGGTTCGATCTTTCTTTGGAGTGTAGTGGGTGTTCTCAACCTGTGTGTAGATTAATCCATCTTGCGGACAAGACCGATCTCTCTAGTACAAAAGGTAACTAGCAACAAACAGCCAATTATACTAATCTCTCTCTAAGCATATAAGATTTATAAAAACACTATATAGGTGTGAGGCCTACCTTATGTCCAACGCTTGCTTGAGTTTGTTGAAGTCCTTCCCGTGCACTGAAAGAACGTTCCTCGTGAATCTGCAGTCACAAACAAGAAAAAAGATTAAGCAGCACCTGTATAGACATTATCACAAATCATACTTATCATAATGATCAAGGAATTTATGAAATAAACCATGAATAGACAGTTTAATGAGAGAAATGAGTATATTTGTATTAACTTCAAAGATAGAAAACCTTTACAACCTATGCCTTGATGTTGTGCAGGTCCTCCCGGGGTCCGAAGCAGGAATCTCCTCTACTTTGACAAGCATTGCACTCTTGAACTAAGACAAATGGAGATGAGTGATTTAACCTCACAGAAAGTCTTAGTTAACTAAGACTGAATCTCAACAGCATTTAACTTCAAATCTCATAAGCTTGAACTCCCTTTGAGGCTACCCAAGGCCTCTTTTATAGTGGAAAAGAGGAGGTTTCTAGTTCCAAATATGAAGGGATAGAATCCTCCTTCAAAGGGATAAGCTCCTTACATCAAGGGGTTAGCTCCATCAAGTGAGGGATGCATGAACCTCTTCAAAGCGTATCCATTCCCGAAAATTCCCATCCAGAAACTTCTAGAATTCATCTGGAATTCATCTTTTTATCTTTACTTTCTCACCTTTTTATGTTTTACAGGGGTCCGCACCCATTACACAAATAACGTGCGGTATGGTTCCGCAGGCAGGATGAGATTTAGGTGCGGGACTGCAGGGAATGCATAGAGAAAGTGCGATACCAATTCTTAGGGGATTTTAGGGATTTTCTTCTGATTTTGAAGCTTGATATGAGGAGCTAGTATATTGGACTTGCAAAAGGAGGAAGTATGAGTAATAATGAGCTCATACAGTCAGCAGAATGTCAAGGTGACAGTTTTCAGTGTAACAAATTTCCCCCTAAAGTGCAAAGTCTGGAATAGATGAAGCTGTAGTCTGTCATATATGAAGAGTGCAGTACTTTATCATTTCAAAGATCATCCTATGGACACCCCAGTCGGTACCTGTAAAAACATTCAATGCAAAGTATATACATGTATATGTCATCACTGAGGTAGGCATTCCCATACTCAGATAAAAACTAACTATGAACTAACTGAAATCGTTCTGATACAGGAATGATTTTGAATACATCATAATACAGATATATGTAGACACAGTATGGACGCAGCCATCTGTTTATCAATAGTCTACTGTATAGATGACAACAAAATTCCTCGCAGCCTAGATGGTGGAAACTAGATCCAGGGTCTTGATTTCCGCATCTCGAACCAGTACGATTCTATCCATGTGAATGAATGTGTCGAAGTCGAACATGGTAGAAACCACTTGATTACCAGTCAATGATGTGAACTGTTAACAAGTGTGAGAGAAACCACCGGTAATGTCAATGGCTCTCAAAGTACTCAATACAATCCATGAAATGTGAATGAATGAGCTGAAGTCGAACATGTCACGGAATCATTCGATCGAAGGTCATTGATGCAACCTGTCGTCGAAAGCGAGAAACCTGCCATTGAGGCATGTAGATTTCAAGGTACTGACGATTTCTGGATCAACTTCCTAGATAGTGTGCTGATGTCGATAGAAAGTGATCTGTCGTAGGCAGGCCCACAACACGAAATCATAGATCAAGTTTTGAAAATATATTGGCAAGGACTGACTCAGGGATGGTCAAAGATGGATGACAGATATTTTGCAGATGAATGTTTTTATTTGAACTGTTCTCTTGGACACATAACGACACTGCAGATGGCTTGGTGACAATTGACCTAAAGCTAATACCCAGAAACCGGCTGAAAATTTTCAATATGGTTTGATTAACTGTTAGGCAAAGGATTTCCCAACCCAGGTGAATATAAGTGTCGTGTCCAAGAGTGGTCGACTGAGTTTTCGGATAATTTTAAAATACAACAAACATGCTCATTTTTCTCTCTTTTCCCCCACCATTTCTGGCAAGTACCTCTTTATTTTTGACAAGCTTGAGGAGGATAACATTTTCTTGGTTATAAGCTCATCCTTCAGATGAGTCCAACTTAGTTTAAAATTCGAACCCTAAGAAGGAGTGGTTCGTTCCTGTTGAAAATTAAACAGGTCCTTTACTGTTAAGTTTTAACGAGTCCAGTATAGGAGAAACTCGGTGTTTTTCAGTTTTAGGGAGTCATAAGAAAAACTTAAGAAAACTCCATGGGTGTTATTTTTCGTAAATTTAGTCTCTCGAGCCCGAAAAAGGATAAAATAATGCGGGAGAGAACTCTATTGACCGTATTTAGTCAACGTATACCTTTTTCGTAAATAGTCCATTTCAGTCCGTAAAAGGGGTAAACTTATACTGAAGGGACGACTGTTCATTTACTTTAACAAGTTCGAATAGTCAAGTACTCGGCAATCTTTTCATATTTAGAGAGTCTGAAAAGGGCTTAAAAGAGGACTCCAAGGTTTCGCTTTTTCGTAAATTTTTGGAAGAGTCCGAAAAAGTGATAAAAGTATGCTCTTTGTTGAAAAACGATCATTTCACCTGAAAAATCCTGTTTCTGCACAAAAACTCAAAACATTACACATACCTGTTTAAGATAAATAAAAATGCTTTCAAAAATATCCCTTTTAAAGTGAAAAATAAATAAATTAAAAATTCATTCATTCGAAAAAACTTATAAAAAGGATTTTTTCTATTTCATTTTTACCGTTCAGTTGCAGAGTGAAAAGTAAAAAGTTTTTGGTTAAAAAGTTCCCGTGAAGATTCTGGAAAATTCAACCGTTGGAATCGAAAATCGTCAGCCCCAGGTAATCCACGACCTCCTTATCTTGTTTTTCATCCATTTGAAATTCATTTTTAGGCTTTAGTTTGATTTTTTAGGGCAAAAATTGGTTTAAAAATGCGCCCGCGGGGTCCGCAGGTAGGACACAGGTTACCTGCGGACCCCGATTTTTTCTGAACGGGAAAAAATCGAGGGTACCGCACCCGGCACACATCTCGCGTGCGGAGCTACGCTTTGTTTACAAAGAACGGGTGCGGTACCCGCGCGGTCACTTTTAAAACACGGTTTTCTCATTTTTCTGCCAAAATTTTTCAAATGAAATCATTCTAATTTGCCTTATTTTGTGTTGCAGGATTAACAAGATGCTTATTTGGCGAGAAAGGGAGCATGAGGAAGTGGATGAAGCTGCAATACTTCATTTTCCCACACAAAGGGCATTAAAAGCATGCTGCTTATACAAATTCTGGGCCATCTCTGGCATGAGGGCACAAGTGGAACTCTTAACATGGTTGGTAGACAGATGGCATGTGGAGGACCGGTGTTTCTTCATTGGTGGCCACCGGCTCGAAATTGAGCTGGAGGATATATACTTTTTGACTGGTTTGTCCAAGAGGGGCGAACATGTATCTTTGTTTGGGACTAAGCCAGGTGGCCAGACTGTCGCTAGTCTTCAACTCGAATTTTGCAATGATCAGGCAAATCCTCGGGACAAACGGATTGACATAAAACATATCATCCGTCCTGAACTAAAAGTTATAGCATTTACTGTTACCAAACTGTGTGGGAGTGCCGCGCTTCATGTAGCTACTGGTTCCCAAATGCGCATTGCTGTGGACTGTTTTCGCGGCACCATCTTCAACTGGTGCGAAGCTGTGTTGGCCAATATAAAAGGCCAACTTACCAGAGCAAAAACTGGGAAACTAAATAACTTTGGATATGGTTCCATTGTTGTTTCTTTTGCTTTGGAGAGAATTCCTCAGTTAGCTCCATAGAGTATTTCAGTTGATGTCGGTCGACCTCGAGAACCGAGAATGGTTCGCTGGTCCGCGCTGATGGCCCGTCATGCTATTGAGGGCACTGAGATTGTACGATTCCCTGCTTCATATTTTCATTGGCTGGATCGCCAAGTTTTCATGATAGAGGATTTTCCGTATGCAGGGATAGATTTCCGCGGAGACGGAGAGATGTCTCTCCCTGCAGGGGAACAGTGGGACGATTCAGGTAAAATATTTTTCAACGTTTGCTAAATTCTAATTTTTTTTTTTTAGTTTTTTATCGTCTTAGAAAACTAATAACCAAAAGTTTTTCGAATACAGATGTGGGTCCACAACGACCAGCTCATCTCCAACCTTTCGAGAGGAGACAACCAGTTGCGCCCGCACCAGCCCCAGCAGGCCAATCAGTAGAGATTTTGACTGATTTGGAGCATCATCTAGAGTGCTTGACTCTAGATATACCAGAAACCAGCATAGATGACATCCCTCTCAGGCTACAAAGATATGTGATTGGAGTCCCAGGACCTTTCAGGAGGTTCCTATGCAGGGTGGCCCGAGCAGTTGTTTCCTATCGAGATCATCATCAGTGATGGGATGATCGTGTAGACTCATTTTTGTACTTTTGTATTATCATTTTTGCCGATCATAAGGTGTTTCCAACCTATGATCGAAGACGATGTATATTTTTGAACACACTCCTATGATATATATCACTATTTTGACGGCTATCTGCGTACATAAATGAATGTTGTTTGTTTTACTACTTTTAATTATTGCAAATGTCTATTTATCATACTAGAAGCAATTGAATCTGCTAATGTATTTAAATGTCTTGGAATATGCTGATATTCAATGTAATCAAATTCACGTTCCAAGAGATGAACTCTCAAAAACAACCGTAATAACACTGGATTTCTAATGGTATAAACCCTGTTAAGCTGTAATACAACAAGTTCAGAATCCAACCTTACAATCAAACTCCGAATTCCAAATGATATGGACTCAGACAATAACTCAATCACTACACTATACTCGGCAATGTTATTTGTTGTTTGACCAAGGCTTACCCCATGCATGGATACTAACTCGTCAGAGGGTGAATAGATAACCCAAGCTGCGGAAGAAATGTTCCGTGTACTACGACAAGCACCATCAGCAAAACCAATGTAGGTTTGAAGAGACGTCGACATCTGCAATATCAAGAGTAAAGCTCAGATAAGCAGTCATAGTGACAAAAACACACTTCTAAACTAGGCACACTTTTCTAATCTAAAACACACCAGCAGTAAAGAAATCTAAACTAACAAAAATCTCCACACCTCATTTAAGCGTAATATCGCTTTAGATAAAGCCCATTTCTGGGTTTATCCAAAGGGACACCGTCAAAATATATTAACTCATAGGCCCCTTTTGCTAACTTTCGTTTCACAATATAAGGACCATGCCACATAGGCACGAATTTTCCAGCTCCTAGCTTGTCATTAGCTTGATCATAAAGTAAAACTAGGTCTCCTTCTGAAAAATTTCGAGGGGTCACATTTCTATCATACTGAGCTTTTATCCTTTTAACATGAGCCTCGTTTGCTATTGCAGCACTTCGTCGATTCTCATCTAATTGGGCCAAGTACAAGAAACGTTTCTCCTCTTCAGACGTAGCTGGAAGTAATTCTACGGCTAATTTTAGTGACGGTATTTCGCATTCAATCGGTAGCACAACTTCTAAACCGTAGACCAGTTGAAAAGGAGTGAAACCTGTTGATGTTTTGACTGAGGTTCGATATGCCCAAAGCGCTGAAAATAACATGGAATGCCAATTCGTTTTGTGAATACCAATGATTCGTTTAATCATGGTGACTAAAACTTTATTAATGGCTTCAACGAGACCATTTGCTTGTGGATAGTACGGAGTGGAACTATCGTGGCGTAGGCCAAGTTGTTCTGTTAGTTTAGTCATCATGATGTTCCGAAAATGACTTCCATGATCCATAATAATAGCCTGAGGAACACCAAACCTAGCAATTATATGATTGAATACGAATGTTGCAGCAGTCTTGCCGTCAGCTGAATATGTAGGCATCGCCTCGGCCCATTTCGTAAAATAATCTACTGCGAGAATAATATAGGCATGCCCCCCGGCCGAGTGAGGGTTACATGTGATAAAATCGATACCCCACTTTGCGAAAGGACCAACATCAATTATAGGGTAAAGAGGAGCGGGTGGTGCGCGCATTTTTCTATCAAAAATTTGACAGTTGTGGCATTTCCGAACCGCATAAATGCAATCTTTAAATAATGTTGGCCAGAAATAACCTGCACGCAATATCTTTTGGGCAGTGGCATACCAAGACATATGACCGCCACATGCTCCAGAATGACAGTCATTTAACACCTTCTCAACTTCTTCATGAGTTAGGCAACGTCGGAAAACAGAATCTGCTCCACGTCGATAAAGAGTATCACCAATGATGTTATATTGTTGGGATTGGAAACGTATTTTCCGTCGTTGAGTTCATGAAATATCGGGCCGAAAAGATTGGGTTTGGAGATATACAATAATATCCCCATACCATGGATCAAGCGTACTGATAAGAAACAAAGATTCGTCGACAATGGACTCTTCTGCCACTGTTTCAATATCAGTAGAGGGGAAATCACACATCAGTTCCGCAAAAACCAAAGACTTCTTTGCCTTGGATTTTTCAAATTCCAAGTCAAATTCTTGCAGGATAACTATCCATTTAGAATACTTGCCCCCTAGCAATTGTCTGGTCAAAATATACATCATAGGGTTGCAATCGGAAATTACTGTGGTTTTACGTAACAATATGTAATGTCGAAAACGTTGGACAGCTTGAACAGCTGCCAAGGCCAATTTCTCCACATGTGTATATTTGATTTCAGTCGGATTCAAATTTCGACTAAGATAATAAATCACATGTTCGTTGTGAGATTCATCTTCCTGAACTAGTACCATTCCAATGGTGGAATGAGAAGCAGCGAGATACAAAATGTAATCTTGGTTGTAGTTGGGAGGATGCAATAACGGTGCATGGGTTAGCGCGTGTTTAAGTGCATTAAAAGATCGATCAGCGACCTCATCCCAAAAGAACGGAATGTCCTGTTTCAACAACCGGGTAAAACCCTTCGCAAGCTCGGCATAGTTCGGAATAAATCTACGTAAAAAGTTTGCTTTCCCCTGCAAACTTTGGAGTTGGCGCAATGTCGAAGGAGGAGGCAATTTAACAATAGCTTCGACCTTCGAAGGATCAACACGAATGCCTGATTTCGAAACAACAAATCCCAGTAAACGACCTGATTCTACGCAGAAAACACATTTATGCGGATTCAACCTTATCCGATAATGCCGACATCTCATAAAAATTGCTCGTAAATGAGTGGGATGATCGGCCCTACGTAATGAATGAGCATGTAAATCATCGAGATATGGCTGAACAATGTGCTTAATGTCATGAAATGCATAAGACATAGCCCGTTGAAAAGTTGCTCCAGCGTTCTTTAGTCCAAAAGGTAGTTTACAATAGGCAAACGTTCCCCACGGACAAATGAAAGCTGTTTTAGGTTGATCTGCAGGGAGTATGTTTATTTGATTATAGCCGGAAAAACCATCCATAAAGGAGAATAGTTCACTACCAGCACAATCGTCGATTATTTGATCGATATAGGGAGTTGGATAATTGTCTTTTGGACACGCTCGATTAATATCCCTATAATCGATACATACTCTTATCGTTCCTTGTTTTTTAGTCACGGGAACAATATTCGATACCCAATCCGTTAAGGGAATTGGATAAATGAATCATGCTCGAAGTAATTTTTCAACTTCAGTTTTTATAGCAGCAGCTTTTCTAGGATGAATTTGGCGTAATCGTTGACGAACAGGTTTTGCATCCGGGTAAGTCTTAATCTCATGAACTACGATCGATGGATCAATTCCTGGCATTTCTTCGTAAGACCAGGAAAACAGGTCACGGAATTCTTGAAATAGGGCTTTATAAATCTGAATTTCTTCATCTGTACAACAAGCACCTATATGAATGTTTTCAATTATTCCTGGTTTTACTGAAATGTCAATTGGAACCGTTCTAGATATATTTTCCAAATTTAACTCAGAATCAAGATTTTGCAATGGATTCTGAGGTTCCTTGGCATATTCAGCAGTAAAAATTGAAGCGAAATCATTTTCAAAATGATCTAATTCAGGTAAAAATGAAGACCGGTGATGGAGATCTTCCCATGGTAAATCATCAACAGACAAAAACTCACGAATTTGCTCATCTGTATGAACAATTTCAGGAAATGTCGTTGCATCTGAACTAGAAATAGAAAGCGATTCCTCTTGGATCCCATTCATTGGATCGATTTCGGTTGAAGAGGGGTTGGAAAAAGACTGTACAGTCTGGTACGCGATTTCAAATGGACTCAAAGGCATCGCGCCATCAAATGAATCTATCTCGGATTCAGAAGGAAGAATCCAAGGATCATCAAACATAACAGTGTCTGATGAAATCATATGAATACTTGCAGTAGAAGACGATACGTTAGGAGGAGGAAAGGAAAAAGTTCCTAGCAAACCAGAATCTTTAACCAAACCTACTCCAACATCCTTATAAGGGATAACCGTTTTACCAACATGCTGGATTGTTTCTGTAGAGGCTGGGTCTGACGAAAAATAAGTTAACTGATCTATTGTCACGATCCTTCCTTGATATGGAAATTTTATAAGTCGAAAGACCGAAGAGACAACAGCAGTCATAGCATAAGACCAACTACGACCCGGTAGAAGGTTGTAATCTAGAGGGGCATCAACCACTTCCACATCTAGATTAACAATTTTCCCTTCAACCCCTATGGGTAAATCCTGCAAAATACCATAAGGTTGAAAACCTCGACCATCAAAAGCTTTTAGAATCGTCGGAGATTGGTTAAGTGTAGGAGAACCAAGATATTTCCAACACTGAAACGACATAATACACGTTGAAGCTCCCTCATCAATCACAGTCCGAAAAATAGGTCTGTTTTTTACTAACACTGGAATCTGGAAAGCCATTTGGTGAGGAAGACGCGGCGTACTAGTTTCTAAATCGAAGATTATAAGGTTAGAATCCTGAACATCAACAGCTCCTATGGCAGACAATAACAATTTACGCTGTGCTGGACACGATTGCAGCACTTCCAAAGCCAACATTGCTGAAGGAGAAACAGCTAAATCTTCAACAATGTTGTAATTCTGAGCAGCTCTCGCATGTGGATTGAAAGCCGATTTACGAAGAACACCTTTAGCAGGCGGTTTGATTATCAAGTCTGGATTTTGTTTCTCGATCTGTAGCGGACCGGAAATAGGAGGAGTTGTATTTGATGCGTTGGCATTAGAAGACTCTCCTTCTTTGCCATCAACGGGATTCTTAGAACCGTAATCTTGCGATCGCGTCGCAATCCTTACATGAGACATCATCATAATAGGCTCTTCTAAATTAGTCGAGGAAGAACCAATCATCTTACTATCTTGAACTGGAAAAGGATCCTTCAAGACAGCAGGTTGTTGCGATCCTTTAACGAGTTTCGTAACCTCCTCTCGATATGGACATTCTTTCGTGAAGTGATCTTGTTCACAAATGAAGCAAGGATAGCGAGGTTTACGTTTCTCGTCATTGGATTCTTCTCTATCTATTTTCTCTTTCGAATTTTTCTTGTTTTTGTTCCTCCCCTTCTTTTTACTACCGGATTTTGATTTTGCCGTAGATGTTTCAACGACATGAATATCGGCAGAAACTTCTTGAGAGGATTCTCCTTTCGGGGAATCAGGTAAAGTTATAATTGGAGAAGAATTCTTTGAGGATTTCTTCTTACTTTTAGAACTAACTGTACCAATCATACCTTCAGCGGCATGAGACCCTGAAGGAGCAGCAGCTATTTGTCCTTGTTTGGGTAGATCGGGAATTTTCTCATGAAGAGTACCTGACTGCGTATAGACGAGGTCAAGGTACTGAGCCTGAGCAATTACTTGCTCTTCAGTAACAACACCAGCCTTAGCTACATCTTCAGTGATCTTGGGCAATAATGATTTTACAAACCATTCTGCCAAAATTTGATCCGGAATATAAACCTTCACTAAACGTCATCTACGTCGCCACTCATGAATATGATCAGAAATATACGTGGACGTAGATTGTTTTAGCGAAGTTAATAATTCTGTGCCATTGTCGTATCTGACAGGCAACTGGAAATGAGTTAAGAAAGACGTTGGTAACTGACTGAAATTATGAAACGAGCCTCGTGGCAACTCAATGTACCATTTGGCTGCAAGACCTATGAGGGTTCTTTGGAAAAGACGTAAGCGAATCGAATCATCAATAATTGAATTAGATGCACACCAAAGGTGATAAGTCATAACATGATTCGATGGATCCTCTCCTGCCTTACCTTCAAATTTTGGAATATCACTAGGCAACTTATGAGGCATTGAAGGCCAATTCTGATAATAGAAAATAGGATCATTTGTAAGGCGCGTCAAATCAGGTAAGTCCAAAGTTGCGATGAACGGTAATTGACGGTTAGGGTCACGAAAACCTTGAGAAGCCAAAGCAGATCCAGGAGGCGGATACCCAGGATAACTAGGAATCGGATTAGCATTGGGTATTGTATAACCTCCTGGATAACCAGGATGAATCGGACCATACTGAGGTTGTTGATAATTATAACCAGGGTATGGTTGATAGCTCGGATTCTGTACATAGGGACCGAATTGCGGCTGTCCCTGGTACGGTTGATAAGTAAATTGAGGTTGACTCGTAACACCTGTACTTGTACCGGCTTGTCCTGCAGGCATCTAAACTGTAGTCTGAACTGAAGGTCCTGACTGAGGTACAGAGACTTGAGGGATTTGCATGGATACAGGGATAGCCGAACTCGAGGCTACAGACACTCCAGAAACAAGTGTAACAGGTTGAACAGACGTTGTAGCAGTTGCAGCAGTTTGGGGCGGAGTCTGAGGTGTACTAGGCCCAGCCTGCTGAACTGAACTAAGTGCAGGAGTTTGAATAGCTGGCTGAATAGGTTGCTGAGTTGAACCAGAAACCAATGGCTGACCAGGTTGATAAGGTAACTGCACATTAGGCTGCAAAGGCTGTTGATATTGGGACGGATCCCACACCATCATTCCAGGGTATTGTCCCGTAGAAGGTTGAACGTAAGGACCAAAACCTGGTTGAACGTAGGGTTGATAATAAGGTAAAGTTCGGGCTCCTTGAACAGATGGTTGACCAGAAGGCTGTTGGTAACCTTGCATTGGGTACTGCCCTTGAGGTTGATAACCTTGAGGCACGTACTGAAGTTGGGGTTGTTGAGGACCCTGAGGAGCATATTGAGTTTGGGGTTGACCTTGAGGAATGTATTGTCCTTGAGGTTGGTAACCCTGAGGTATGTATTGTCCTTGGGGTTGCCCTCCAAAATAATATGGATCCACAGTTTGTCCTGGGAAAAAGCTACCTTGAGGTTGTGCCCCGGGTGGTAACTGACTACCTTGAGGTTGCCCCCCAGGCGGTAATTGACTACCCTGAGGTTGCCCCCCAGGCGGTAACTAAGTTCCCTGAGGTTGGCCCCCAGAAGGAAACTGACTGCCTTGAGCTTGAGGATTAGGAATATTACCAGACATCATAAAAACTTGCTCTGCGTTCGACGTTTCAATTTTAAGTCCACCAAGACCAGATGATAACACGTTTTCGATGGGTTGAGGAGCTGCTCTCGAGAAAGTACCAGACAAAGACTGATATCCCGAAGGAACAGAAGGACCACCATGTAAAAATGATTCAGGCGTTTGAGAAAACATGGATGACTCACCAGCCATAATAGATGACGGATAATAACCTCTGGGTGTAGGATGAAATGGAACTCGAGGTGGATAAAAAGCAAGACTCGGATTCTCTAAAAAATCAGTTAAAGAAAGATACCAGGGATTAGTTCGAATAGGGCTGTAGAAAATAGATTCACGCTCCCTAAGATTTAACGATTGAGGGGAGTTGGGAAGAGATATGTCTTCATCTGGATTAGTAAGTTCTTCTATAGAAATTAGTCCAGAAGGAAGATTTTCAGTAATGATATTTCTAACCCTTGGTGAACCTGGATCGCTAGAAGTTGGTGAGACAAATCCTGAGGATGTTTCTAACACAGAAGATTCAGTTTCAGGCTCAGAGATTTCAGGTTCGTCAGATAATTCTCCAATAGGAGAAATATTTTCAGTGACTTCAGAAACTGAAATCGGTTCTTGAATATATTCTGTTGTAGGAATTTGATGATCAGGATGTATCACAATAGCAGAGCTTTCAGCTTCTTTTGATCTAAGTCTACGGCTACTGTGTGGTACCAAAGCTCGAAGCCCTTCAAGATGACCTGGTGTAAATTCAGGGGGTTTCCCTTGTATTCTCCGGGATTGTCTCGGCAATTCCGCCACGATGAAAAATTATCTAATCACACGCAAACAAAGAAAAATTTCAATGAAAACGCCTAAAGTCTCTAAGAAACAAACAATTGAATCACTCGCTTAAAAAATCTAAGAGTTCAAACCACACACAAATAAGTAACTTTCCGTACTAAAATCACTAGTTGGTGATGAAATCCAACTTAGTAGAGTTTTAACACGAAAAGGGCGGTTGGAACAGTTACCCCGACAACCTGCTTAATGAAACAGACTGGCACAAGGTTCTTCACATAACCATCTCGAGTGAAGAGAACCCCCCAGAGAGTCCAAGTGAGTCTAGTCGACGTCTGTTCCAGGTACAGTGGGATCTTCCCTCCACTGTCACCTTAGGAAAGAATCCTAAATATTATGGCCTCTAAGGTTACCAACTGAAACAAATATACCTGGGGGAACAGTCTACGATCCGACACACACGCAAGGGCAGAGTAACAAAGCTCAATCCCCTTGAAGGCTCCTTGAACTAATCCAAGGTTTACCGACAAGTGACCCCTGGCTCCTCGACAATGGTCTATCCGAGGTTTACCGTTTTTAATACGTGTATATCTTCTATCGTTCCCAATGAGGAAGGATTGATTACCCCACTGGTTCAGATATTATCTCGTGCTTAACTCCTTTAAGAGGAGCTTCCTAGAGCATACATGCAACAACTGGAATTCTTCCTACCGCAAGATAAATCTACTTGTTTGTTTTATCTATCTTGGAGAGTTAATTACTCCCTACTCCAAGATACTAGCCTAAGCTATGTTGGTGATGAGAGCCCTAGAAATAAAAAGATTACTAGATGAATTTTATTTAAGCATTACTTTTAAGAGCTGTTTCTTAAGTCAATGGGTGCGGAAATGAAACTTTGTATGATGTGAAGACTCGACTTCCAAAAAACACTAAAATGCAGCTATGATGATATTCAATTCTTTTTTCTTTCAATGAACTTTCTATCTAAAGAAAGAGTTAGAGAATGCAACCTTTAATTTCCTTCTTCAAACATGAAAACTAATTGAAAGAAACTATTTTGTCTTTTCAATAAACTATCAAAGCTCACAAGAAAACTCTTTTCTTTTCCAAACAAGAAACTACAAAACAATTTTCTTTCGAAAGGAATCTACAAAAATTAAAACTATTCAAAACTACAAAAACTAATCTTGAGAACTAATCTAAATTGAGTAAAAGCTTTTTAGAGTTTTTTTTTATGAATGTTTCTCTTAGTTGTTCAGCAAACTAAGAATCTATTCGTTCAGATAACAAACAGATCAAAAACACTCAAAATATGTTTTTTTCAAAACACTCAAAGAATGAAATTCAAAACTTTGAAGCAAGTTCTTTCGAAGATTTGCAAAGAAATCAAAAGGCTTAATTTCTCAACATAGGATGTTTCCACAATCAGGTCGGATTCAAAAGACAAAAAGAGATCAATGTAATCTGAGATACTGCAAATTGTCAAAAGTTTGAATCACTACAAAGACCAAGCAGGAAAAATAATCCAATCGGCAAAATCTCCTAGAAAATCATTCAAAACACTAACATTGTTGGAGTTCATACACAATGAATTCTTGATAGACACAATAACCAGTCTGGGCAGAAACCAAAGATCTAAAAATTAACCAGAAAAAGAAACCTAGAAATTTTCTAAAATTTTTACAGGGTCCGCATGTAAGCAGTGTTGACAGGTGCGGTCCCGCACTGTATTCTATAAAGGATGTGCGAAACTGCCCGCACTGTCAAAGTTATGCAGAGTGCGGTCCTAGCAAAAATTATAGAAAAACGCACGCACCCATTACACAAAGAAAGTGCGTTATGGTTCCGCATTCAGGCTGAGATTTAGGTGCGGGACCGCAGGGAATGCATAGAGAAAGTGCGATACCAATTCTTAGGGGATTTTAGGGATTTTCTTCTGATTTTGAAGCTTGATATGAGGAGCTGGTATATTAGACTTGCAAAAGGAGGAAGTATGAGTAATAATGAGCTCATACGGTTAGCAGAATGTCAAGGTGGCCAGGTTTTCGATTATGTAATCGCCTTTGGTACAACTGTTCACCTCTCCGAATTCCTGTTTTTCAATCAAAAATAGCTTTTAGTCACCTTTTTGTATTAAACGTAAACCTTTCCAATTCTATTATAATTCCTATGATGAATTACCTTTCAAAGGGCAAACAGGAGTATATTTATGGTAAAGAATGAGTAAATGTACAATAATTTCATACCTCTTTCACTGCCCAACAATTTCTCCTCTTATGATATCAATATAAATACCTATGAGATATCGTGGTATAGATTGGGTTTTGAAAATGCAATCATGGAGGTA
>CM076579.1:1025309948-1025541152 GCA_034641835.2 Pinus albicaulis | reverse complement strand
TTTCTACTTTTGATGGGTCATCCAAACGTACAGCAAGGGCTTGGGGAATGAAGCTAGATGCATTATTCCTACTACATCCAGTGGTAGAAAGAGAGGTTGTTGAGATTGGAGAACTGCACCTTGAGGGTGAAGAAAACATTTGGTGGTTCATCCATTTGAGTCATGCAAGAGTGACTGCATTTGCAGATTTTACTCAAAGTTTGATTAAAAAAATTGACTATAAGAAATCAAAGGAAGAGAAGCCTTCACGACCACTTAAGGAGACTTGTACCAGCGCTGATAAAACTATGGAGGAGCAACCATCATCATCAGCAGTTGGGGGAGCCATCACATTGGAGGAAGGAACCCTTGTAACCATACAAGATGTTCCCAAGCTTCACCAAGGTATGCATAAGTTTCCACTTTCTGTTATTTCAACACATCTTAAGGAGGGTTGTGGAAATATTCCATTGCATGACCAAGGGTCAAAACATATTGTTGATTTGGAGCAGCAGACTTTCACTGCATTGTGCAACCTTGAGTTGTTGAAGGAGAGGATAAAAAATCCTCCTGATTATTCATTATTTAGATGCACACAACCCCTCCTGAATATTCATTATTTGGAGGATAGGATGAGCTTTGTCCTAAACAATCCAATGAAAAACTATATGTTCAACATTGATCTTGAGCGTGAGAGAACAAATCCACCATTGTGGATATCAAGAACGCTTTCATTGAGCAGCAATGATGAGTTTGGGGCCCAACTATTACTAGATCATTTTGATGACCATTACACTTGTGTGACATTGGATGAGCAGATGATTGATGAGAGTCCTCTTATCTTTTAGTGTTGTAATGGGTCTTTCTTGATGAGCATTTTACACCTCTATGAGGAGAATTTTCTTACATTATACTTGGATCCCTATGGATTCAATATGGTCATTGGTGATGATCTTCACTGGGAGATCTCCAAGGGATTGCATTTCAATACCCCATGAAATGTAAAGGTAGAAATCTGATGTGGGAGGATGGTACTCTCCATGGGAGGAATACGAAGATGGGGCATGGTAGGAGACACCCACATTTGGATGAAAGGGTGTGGATGGTGAGCAAGAGGTGGGTGAGTCACCTACATATTTATGACACAGGGTAGTAGGAGGCATGGTTGCATTGGCTACTCTTGAAAGAGTTTGGCCATCATGCGATATATCCTTCTTCAAAGGGTATGTTGGTGGAAGAAACTTGGGAGGACACTTGCATCATATGGCAGCAAGGAGTTTGTGTGCATTGTGTTGATATGACATTCTTCATGTCAATCAACATATCTTCACCTCATGATTAGTATGATGGAGGTGTGAAGGGGACACAAGAGTTATTTTTGCTTTGGCTACTCTTGGGAGAGTATGGACAGATTTTTCCCCATACTTGTCATGATTTTTCGGGAACAAAGGATGGCACAATCAAAGTGCAAAAAGGCTACCCTTGAAAATTGGAGGATAAGGAGGTACTTCCACGTAGGAAGGAGATTGCCAGAGATAGTAGCATGATGGTGGATGACTTTGGCATGTGGCATGTCAAATAAGGAATTCATGGAGTGACAAGAGCCTTATCACTAAGGCCAACAGTGCTGTCACTTGGGAGTATGTT
The DNA here is from genome assembly GCA_034641835.2 of Pinus albicaulis. Classification (NCBI taxonomy): domain Eukaryota; kingdom Viridiplantae; phylum Streptophyta; class Pinopsida; order Pinales; family Pinaceae; genus Pinus; species Pinus albicaulis. The sequence continues at coordinate 1,025,539,526 of CM076579.1, read as the reverse complement.
TCTATTGATGAAGTGTTCCAAGGGGAGTATGCATCCCTCCATTTTGTAGAAGTTTATGAGGATATTCTCATGGGAGGACTCATCCATGGACCTCGCTTTCAGCCTACTCACAATGCATGGTAAGAAATGTATTTTTGTACTTATTGATCATTCCATTGAGTATTTTCATTATCTCACCATCTATGTATAGTGCACTGCTCCACAAGGGGGAAAGATTATCTTTGGGTTCCATGGTCATGCTATGACCAATGTTTGTGATGGAGGTAGCTTTCCTTTGCATGACTTTGGGAAATTATGGTGTTATTTTTATTACACTTAGTTGATATATAAGGCCATTTAATACCTCATAGTAGATGAGCAAACATACACAGCTAGTAACTTGCTGGAGGACAACTTGCCACATGATGTTCTGAAACAACAGTTGGTAAAAATGCATTGTATCAATTGGAGAAATCATTGGAACCATTGAAACTTGCACATAACCTTTAGAAATTTTCTGATTTGGATGCTATATGGAGATGATGTACCATTCATTTTGTATGAAATGGTTTGGGACAACATGGTTGATGATTTTATGGAGACGATTGTGGGAGATCTAGTATTTTTCTTGCCACATGAGGGCAACATTATTGCAGCCCAAAATCAGCAGCTACTCTACACTTATCATAAGTGGAGAGAGGGACAGTGTGGGGTAGGATCCTTTTTCTACCATGTTCAGTTATGCAGCCCACCTACATTGCAGGAGCCAAAGGTGGAGGGGAATTTTCATGAGTTACCATTTTGAAGGATGGCTCATTTTGCATGGATGATACCTTGGCGATGGGAGATTCACATGGGGATGATATTTACCAAAATATATCAGATATCATGCCTCAAGAAGGCCTCTAGACAACACATTTTTTTCTCCATTGGTGTTTTACTTCTACATGATGATAGATATTTGGGATGGTCACCAAAATATAACTTGCATACTGGGGAGGGGAAACTTGGAGATGTATTGATGAGACAAAATCTTGTTCCTTAGAGTAATTTATCATATGAGGATGCTACAAGAGGAGGAGATGAGGCTATTCAATTCTATCCTTACATCTGCTTGAGGACAAGCAACATTTGGGAGGGGAGGACTGTAATATTCCTAAATTACCATGTAACTAATTGGAATATTAATTTTTCTCTTAACATATAGTTAGATGAATAAATGGGTAGGGAGGCCCATAAATATTTTTAACAATAATAAAATCCCTCTTAATGTGAAAAGGGATCATATTCATAGCTGGAAAAAACACCCTTATGTGTGAACAAGGGCTAATGCATGAAGGTAAGGTCAAGTTTGACCAAGTCAACAGAGCTGAAATGGAGGGAGTGATTCATAAATAGAGACGACCCAATATGAATGTGGATTAGCTTAGATAGTCATATAAAGTTGGATTGAAGACCCTTAGGTGTGAAAAGGGGCTGGAGCAGGTTAAAGAGGTCAACTTTGACCAAATCAAACGACGTTGTTATGGAGGAGTGGCATTAATGATGGGACAGTGCAGTTTTGGAGGGAGATTGATTGTATGATGGTGGAAACCCTAATGAGTGGGACCCAAGGTGAGAAGTCTCACATTGTTTATAAGGAAGAGGATGGTAGCCATATGAGGTTAGCTTTCGGAATATTATTTTGATATGTATGTTTAGTCTTTTTCTTTCTTCAACTGTTTAGTTGAGATTGATGTGTTTTTTAGCACTGGGTGTTCGTGAGCAGGAATCCCACCTCTTACCTTTGAGAATATATTGGGAGAGTCCTGATCTATCATTCCACATATCTGGCATTCTAGCCAAGCTTTAGTCTTTAGCTACAATGCAGTTTCTATAGAATATTGTGTTATGTTGCAGGGTGTTGCAGTCGAGGGTTGATAAACCCACTTTTTGAGCTAGTTTTTCATAGGAGGAAGGATTACTTCTATTGGGAGATCAGTTTGGAGGGTTATTGGGCACATTTCAGATATTTTGCATCAATCCAACTTATCCCCATCATTTACAGTGCAGTTTCAGTTGGGAATTGCGTTATTTTGGAGGAAAATTTAGGAGACGGTCTTGTGGCTCTTTTAGAGCGTTTTCCTGTGGTTGAAGGGTTCAACCTTTCATTGGAGGATACCTTTGAGGTGATATACATCATATATACATTATTAAAGCCTTATATCTTCATGAGCTTCAGTTTTTAGTGACTCTTTAGTCCTAGGGCTGTAGATCACGATTTGTATTTGGATGTGTTTCAAGAAACCCTTCTCGAGTTCTCTTGGACTTGTATAAAGAAACTAGATCTCAGATTTTGAGCATTATTTATTAATATATCATCATATATATTCATCTCTCTAATTCTAGAGTATAAGCCCTCATTATACTGCGTTTTCACTTGTTGCGGTATTTCTGTGTTGCAATAGTTTTGGGGTTCCATTGTTTTTTGGCTATTTTAGGTGTGGGAGGCTTGTTTATCTCACCTATTATGATTTGTTTTTGATATCCTTTTAGATTTTTTTGTAATAATGTATAATATAAAGGATCCATGGGTTGTTATTTATTTTTATGGAATATATTTCTGAAAAATGTATTTTTTGTGCATATATTGCCGATTTCCCCATTTGGGAATATTACATTTCCTCAAACTCCTCAATTTTTTTTTTATGTTTGTTGATTCCAAAAAAATTATAAAAAAAAAAATCCAATACTACTCATTTGAAACTTACTTTAGGATCATTCACACCCTAACTTCCATGGGGTATATCTATAGAAGTATAAAAAACTAGAATTTAAATTTTTTGCCAAATGTACGTAGATGCTAGTTCTCAATTAGATCAGGAAATATATATAGAAAAAATTCCATGATGATTTTTTTGAATCCCAAAACCCTGGTTTCGTATGCTATGATACCAAATTTTATGAAATTTTCACCTTAAAATTGATAAGAAGTGAATTAATACAATCCACTTCGAAGGTGAAATCTCCTTTTACAGTGAATACAATACAAGGAAATATATGATGACCCTAAGACTACGTCTACTTGGTATGTATATATAGAAGAAAAAGGGGTACACTTATAATGAAAGGGTATAAAGAAAGGTTTAGGACTATATAAAAATATACCAATATAAATGTAATAACTTTGTAATAACCCCAACTACTAATCCTAATTCTAATATATATGTACATATGATACTTAGGTTGATGAGTCGAGTTTTGTTGAGGCCTACATGTATGTGGGTACAAATGTGTTATATTGTTTCATTATATAAATTTTGAGGCCTAAAATGGGCCTCCTAAGGAATATTATAAAATAATGGTGGAAATAATAAAATAATATTAGATTACATCATCAAATTCTGGAGGGGAAAAATAAAGCACTACTTTTTCAACTCATATTTTCAACTTATCCCCCTACAGTTTTACTCACATTTCAAGTAGGAGCACTTTTTAAATGCGGAATTTAATTCCCCCTCTAAGGAGTACTCGTGTTTCATACTTTGAATGGACCCTGCTACACGAAAAATGATGAATACATGAAAAATGTGATTACAATCATGTTTTTCATGTATTTATCATTTTTCGTGTAGTAGGGTCCATCGAAAGTATGCAACGTGGGTATGCCTTGGATGATGAATTAAATTTTTCATCAAATGAGTGCTCTTTCTTGATATTTGAGTAAAACCATAGGGAGATAAGTTAAAAAATCAAGTTAAAAAATCATTTTTATTCTTTTATTTTTCAATCTTTTTACTTTTTTACTCCAAAAATCGTGAATCATCCCCCACGTTTGACATCATCATCTTGAATCCTATTGGTTACTATGAAGTTGATTTTGGTTTTACATTTTTTTTTAGGCCCGTTTTATACCTCAAAATTTCTTTAATGAGACAATGTACATATTTTCTTTAAGCCCAATGTTCCTGTGTGTTCAGGCAAGAGAGCTGGTGCATTAAAAGGAAAATGAGCATAATATATACAATATTTAAACATGATATAATTAATAAAATATAACCATGGTTGTGGACTAGGGGATGATATTAAGAGTATGGCGAGTTAAGATTCCACGAATTGAAAGGTTAGGACGCTAGGGAGCTTGGCTAAGGCACTAAGTGAAGAAAATAGTATATTATTCCTATCCAATGTTATAAAGATAAAGTGGCTCGATATTAAAATATACTATGATATTATAATATATTATTAAAATATAAGGTAATCGGCATAGTGCTTAAAAAAATAGGATTCAGCCATTTAGTTGAATATTTTACTAATACGTCTATTGTTTGTTCTATTAGAAGAGTTATAAGGTGTCTAGCTATTATACCCTTAGGATCCTAGTTGTGTCTAGTTATAATAAAACTTCTACTTGGGTTTCCTTGAGGAAGTTTGGATCCCTGGAGGGAGAAGTGTTGGGAAAGGTGTACTTGTGTGGGCGTGGAGGATACTTGGTGACCTTTGAGGGAAGATGGAACTCCTCGAAGTGAGAATGATATAAGGTATCCCTAAATGGATCAAGTTGAAAACCATGGAAGGGTAGTGACACAAGATGATGGAATTTCGGTGAAGATAATGGGGTGCATTACCTTAGGTTGTGTGGGATGATGGGAGAAATTATAATGTTGGATGGAGGTTACTTACATTTAGTACCCTATCCTTGAACATGTTTGGTACTGGTCATGACCATAGATAGCTTTAGGTAAGCCATTGAGGTTATGGAGTCATGACCCTATCTCTATTGTGATATAATATTCAGAGATTAGGAGTAGTTTAGTCTATGGCTAGCTGGTACATCTAGGTTATGTACCTAGTTATTAGATTTTATGAGATGCATGTTCAAAACATATTTTATGAAATATATGTTATTTATGTTTTATGAATTTTTTTACATGTTATTATTTTTTACATTGTGTTTTTTGTGTGTGTGTGTGTGTGTGTTATTGTTACTTATGTTATTAATGCTAGTGGGTAGTGGAATTTACCCAGATAGGTGGTTGGGGGATGTTACAATTCAATATAGGCTAATTTGATAAGGGTTTTAGGGTGAACCTAAGGTTTTTCATAGGATTAACAATAATTTTCTAGAAGATGAATGAGTATATATTGGAGTTGGAGAGAGAGAGAGAGAGAGAGAGAGAGAGAGAGAAATGAGCTTAAGTGTGATGAATCCAAACATAATGACAGAAAATAATTTTGGAGAGAAGATTAGGTGTGTACTCTAGAAAGAGAACAATGAGATTAAGTATGATGAATCTAAACATAATGAAAAAACAATCATTTTCGAGAGAGGGGTAGGTGTGTACTCTAGAGAGAGAGGGAGAGAGAGAGAGAGAGAGAGAGAGAGAGAGAGGAATGAGCTTAAGTATGCTGAATCTAAACATATACATATTTGATAAGGTTTTTAGGGTTAACATCGGGCTTTTCATAGGATTAACAATCATTTTATGGAATATGGATGAGTATATCTTGCAGTTGGAGAGAGAGAGAGAGAGAGAGAGAGAGAGAGAGAGAGAGAGAGTGGGAGGGGGAGAACAATGAGCTTAAGCATGATGAATCCAAACATAATGATAGAAAAGTAATTTTGTAGAGAAGAGTAGATGTGTACTCTAGAGAGAGAGAGAGAGAGAGAACAATGATCTTAAGTATGATGAATCCAAACATAATGACAGAACAATCATTTTTTGGAGAAGAGTAGGTGTGTACTCTAGAGAGAGAAAGAGAGAGAGAGAGAGAGAGAGAGAGAGAACAATGATCTTAAGTATGATGAATCCAAACATAATGACAGAACAATCATTTTGTAGAGAAGAGTAGGTGTGTACTCTAGAGAGAGAGAGAGAGAGAGAACAATGAGCTTAAGTATGATGAATCCAAACATTATGGTAGAACAATGATTTTGGAGAGAAGAGGAGGTGTGCACACGAGAGAGAGAGAGAGCAACGATCTTAAGTATGATGAATCCAAACATAATGACAAAAAATTTATTTAGGAGAGAAGAGAAGAGAGAGAGAGAAGAGAAGAGAGAGAGAGAGAGAGATAGAGAGAGAGAGAGAGAGAACAATGAGATTAAGTATGATGAATCCAAACATAATGGAAGAAAATCATTTTGGAGAGAAGATTAGGTGTGTACTCCATAGAGAGAAAAATGATCTTAAGTATGATGAATCCAAACATAATGACAAAACAATCATTTTGGAGATAAGAGTAGGTGTGTACTCTAGAGAGAGAGAGAGAGAGAAAGAGAGAAAAATGAGCTTAAGTATGATGAATCCAAACATATACGAATTTGATAAGGTTTTTAGGGTTAACATGGTGCTTTTCATAGGATTAACAGTCATTTTCTGGAAGATGAATGAGTATATCTTGGAGTTGGAGAGAGAGAGAGAGAGAACAATGAGCTTAAGTATGATGAATCCAATCATAGTGAGAGAACAATAATTTTGGAGAGAAGAGTAGGTGTGTACTCTAGAGAGAGAGAGAGATAAATGAGCTTAAGTATGATGAATCCAAACATAATGACAGAACAATGATTTTGGAGAGAAGAGGAGGTGTGTACATGAGAGAGAGAGAGAGAGAGAGAGAGAGAGAGAGAGAGAGAGAGAGAGAGAGCAATGATCTTAAGTATGATGAATCCAAAGATAATGAAAAAAAAATGATTTTGGAGAGAAGAGGAGGTGTGTGCTAGAGAGAGAGAGAGAGAGAGAGAGAACAATGAGCTTAAGTATGATGAATCCAAACATAATGACAGAACAATCATTTTGGAGAGAAGAGTAGGTGTGTACTCTAGAGAGAGAGAGAGAAATGAGCTTAAGTATGATGAATCCAAACATAATGAAAGAAAAATGATTTTGGATAGAAGAGGAGGTGTGTACTTGAGAGAGATTGAGAGATCAAGAGATCGAGAGAGAGAGAGAGAGATAACAATGAGCTTAAGTATGATGAATCCAAACATAATGACAGAAAAATTATTTTGGAGAGAAGAGGAGGTGTGTACTTCAGAGAGATTGAGAGATCAAGAGATCGAGATCGAGAGAGAGAGAGATAACAATGAGCTTAAGTATGATGAATCCAAACATAATGAAAAAACATTTATTTTGGAGATAAGAGGAGGTGTGTACTCAAGAGAGGGAGAGAGAGAGAGAGAACAATGATCTTAAGTATGATGAATCCTAACATAATGACAGAACAATGATTTTGGAGAGAAGAGGGGGTGTGTGCTTGAAAGAGAGAGAGAGAGAGAGAGAGAGAGAGAGAAATGAGCTTAAATATGATGAATCCAAAAATAATGACAGAGCAATGATTTTGAATAGAAGAGGAGGTGTGTACATGAGAGAGAGAGAGAGAGAGAGCAATGATCTTAAGGATTGTAGTGTTAAGGATCATAACAATAAGCTAGGATCTAAGCATAATGAGAGAATAGAGAGAGAGAGAGAGCATAAAATCGACTAATGGTGGATTCCAACTAGTGGTCGATGACACACATCGATATCAAAATGAAGCTGAAAATGTATTAAGAAAATAAATGGGGAAATAAATATGTGAATTTGGAGAGATCTAGTGAGGTGCTCATGCAAAGAGAGTGCATTAAGATATAAATATGTTTCCATAGGTTTGTGTGACCAAGAGAGGTTAACTACAAAGAGTGATATCCATATGTGAGATGTAGTCCACATAATAGTTAGGGTGGCTATTTTGTGATTTGAAATGACTCAGATGTTGTTGTGATGTTGAATCTATGTTGAATCTTTGAAAAGGAGTGTCCAACTTATCCTAGAAAAGGGTAATAGATACAACATCCTACGTTGGTCTCCATATATGAAAAATAATTAAGTTGTTGCTAGTGTTTTAGTGCATCTCATGATTACTACAAATTTAATATAAATATATTAGCATTTAAATCATATTTAAATATATATGGTTGGGCTATGAGAATTAGCTAAGTAGGTAGCACTTACCCAAGGAAGGTGTCAATTTGTTGTATGTCCATATGATAAAGGATAAGATATTTGAAGGATGCAAAGACAATGTATATTTGGCATATGAGACATTTGTCTTTTGCACTAATGTGTTGCTAATACAATAATATGTTGGATAGATGAGACAATTGTAATGAAGAAATGATAGTGAAGCATGCTAATATTCCCTAGAAGAGGATTTTTTCTAGGAGAACGTCAAAAGGTGTGTCTAAACTAGTTTTTTTGTTGAATAATTTGTTTGTGCTGTAGAATGGAGGAATCTAGTGAAAATAGGAGGGGCAGTAGGGGTTGGTTGGAATGAAAACATAATGGGGAAAAAATTAGGAAGAACTGAATGATGGAAAATGTAATGGCTTAGTTGGGGTAAGTATGAAGATAGAAGCAACCTTAATTTTATGTGAATAATTTGTTTGTCTAAAAAATGAAGGGGAGTGTACAATAAAAGATAATCAATTTGTGTAAGTTGAGTTTTTTGGTGGTAGTAGTATGACCAAGAAACTTGTAGAAGAGGTGAATTTGTAAGTCTTACCATAATTTAAAATTGAGTAGTAACTCTAATGGGCATCATTACGTTGGTCTTTATAGGTAACATGAAGGAGCAAATCATAGCATTAATGTGGAGAATCATTGCATTCAACAATATCATAAAAAGGACTAGTGGAAAAGGTGATTTCAGAATTTTTATAATGAGGAGGTGAGGGCCATCATGTTATAGTCAACCAATATGGTGTGGAAATGGTGGGGAGTATTGGGAAACTTAAAATTTCAACAAGGGATTTGGAAACAATTTTTTTTACTATCGTTAATGAGGATGATGGTGACTAGTTGTGCTTTCACTTGACAATACTGAGTGAAGAGAGTATTTTATGAGAGTTATGATGGTTTCAAGTCATTTAAAGGAGGGAGGCATATAAAAAAATGAGGGTTGGAATGTGGGATGATTTATGGTTGAGAGGAATGGGATACCTCTAGAAAAGGGTCATCAAGATGGAAGGAAGTATCTTCCACATATATGGAACGAAGGTTGAGGCTTGGTGCATTGGAAATCTGCTAACATCATGTCAAACTTATATCTAGATAATGAGGATTAGTTTGAATTCAAATTTTTATCTAATAAACAATTATTATTTATTATCTTTGATGGCCCTTGGTAAGGGAATGTACTGGCATATGTTTAGACCCAAGGGTTTTCCTTACACCTCTCTCATGATGAATGTTGGTACATTTAACATCATGAGAATATTTACCTCATTAGTATTGACACTTTGCATAAATAATGGGTTGAATGAATTTTACATTGATTCCTAACACATGAAGGGGTTGATAAGGTTTTATATGATTTTCTCAGCAGATCTTATGGAAATCATCTGTTTGGATTGGAAATCAATTAGAATATACTGTGTGAATGATATTCCTAGCCATCGATTTCAAATATTGTGTGGAAATAATAAATAAATCTCTCTCATGTCAAGTATTTATAAAGAAAATGAACACCCATCCTACTTCTTTTTATCTTGTTTCATAGTGGGACCTATGCCAAACGAGGCATTGATGTTGACAATATGGCTTTGGTGTTCTCTTTGATGGTAACCTACACTGATGAACGTGTCAACTTACCTATGGATCATTTACTTCTTTATTTGGTTGTATATCTTCATGGATGGTCATATGTCTACTATCACAGTGGTCAGTATGGGATTGATGTGTCTTCATGTGATGTTCCCTTCATATGTATATATACTGGTTAACATGTGTGCAGTGCAGGAATGTGAGTTTTAGTGCAGGTTTGGAAAGAAAAGTTTTAGATGGTGTTTGAATGGTTGAATAAGGTTTGAATGAGATTTTTATTGATGTTATAGGTGCCACGCCTCATAAGGAATCATTACTCAAAGTTCTAACCTCACAAAATTATTTTGAACTAGTCCAAAACCTTGTTGTAGGGGAAGCCAATAGCCTCCTAGCTACATGGAATAGGGCCTATGGGTGTGGCCAGAGAACTCCTAGTTACATAGAGAAGATCATGTGGGTGCGGACATGCCTATAGTTTCAAAAATAAATAAAAAATATGCATGAAACTAGGGTCTACACACAAGAATTCGTGTGCTTTATGGATTTGATTTGGTAAATGTTTATCGTGGTTGGTTTGGCCTATGGTACTTGGAATTAAATGGTTGTAAGTTTGAGGTATTGAAGGCTCAAATAAATATATAAAGGAAGTCGATCTATAGAAATATGTGTGCCTTCAATGATAAGTTTTGTGATTTTGTTTTGACTAGGAAGCACACCAAAAGTCGAGTAGAATCAAATCTCACTAGATATGAAGAGATGAAGTAGAGGGTAGAAGATAATTCTATTATGACTATGATTGTTTACTCATTTCTTTTCTTTCAGGTCTGATGGAGATTGAATATCCTTGTAAACAATAGAATAGATCTGAGTCTATTATTGTATTTTTTCATAGGCTAATTAATTGAAGTGATTAATGATTTCAATAGTTAAATCTGCACTTTCCTTCAGAATGTATCCATTATTCTTGAATGAATGACAAATACCTCATATATTAACAAATTAATGAGTTACATAACTTATATAAAGAATATGCAGGGTTATTTGTATTCATAGATAAATTGAATGTGTATCCAGATGATATAGGAACGATGATATTCTTGGACAAATTATGCATTGAATCCTTGAAAGTTGCAAATATGTAAATTCTCATAGGTCAACTTGGCTCTTGATTTCCAAAATTTGATTTTGTTGCATAGTATGAAGGCAATTATACAATAAGGTTTTTTTCAGCTATAAATAGGTTTCTAGTTCTTTCTTTATTAAATGATGTCATGTAAAGATTTCAGTCTATCATTTCTCCTTGATTTGTCAAATAATCCGTTGATTAATATGTGTTATTATTATGAGAGAAACTTGTGCCATGTGATTTTTTTAAATGGTGAATATAGTATGCAATGACCTAGTAGACATAGTACATTGAAGTCCTTGGGTAATGGAAAGTGGAACTACCTTGTTAAGATTAGTGTAATTGAAATGTGAACATAATTGTTGATTAATAATTACTTTATGCTACTACTTGTTTGAAATCATAGATCTATGATGCCCGAAATATGCAATGAATCTAGATATTACTTTGTAGACTTGTTTTTATGCCATCATTTCTAGAAATCTAAAGTATATAAAGACTATATTTTGCAATGTTTTTTGAAGATACATATGATTTGTGAAAGATATCTTGGATGTTTTACATATATTTTATTGAAATAATGTTTACCTCATGTGAATGAGAGATGATATTGATATTTTTTTCTATGATGAATATGCTAATGATCAGTTTTAGGCTTGGCATACTCCATGGATCTATAAGGTTTTGATGACTAGGTCTTAACAATGATGTGTATCTAGTGATTTATTTATTGAAGACCCTTTAGATAGCTTAGCATGAAAGAAATTTTCTTGACATTTGATATGACTATGATTTAGTGGATCTGGCTTATTATGACAGTGATCCTTTATGTTTTTGGTTGGTCTCTTCTTCATTATTGTGATATGATTATGGCATGTGTAGAATGTTGAAAATATAGATTGTTTCATTCAATGTATTCAATTATTGGTATCGACGTCATTGGCACATTAATATTGGTTTGATATGGTTGGCATCTTATTGATAAATTGGTCACAAGTACACAGACTGCAGTTTCTTGGCTATCAATTTCAGAGACAAAGGACAAAACAGTGACACGTGGAAAGTAGTACAAGTTCGCTCTACTGAACCAGTCCATAATTAGGTCATTGTGGGAGATTGGACACAACTTTGTCTTGGAGAATCCAAATCAGGTCAGATATATGGCATTTAAAAAAGAATTCAGAGGGCTACCTCAGTGCTGAATTTTAGATATAGAAGAGCCACAATCACATAGATAATACAATTTCAATATTGAGCTCCTCAAAAGCAAGTAAAAGGTGTGTATTTTTTTTTCGAATTGCATAAGTCTTGTTTGAAGAAGCAAGTTGAATTCATTGCAAGGGCATATTGTAGAATAGATATCCGTATTGGATTATAAAATGGCCCCAAAAAATAATTCAACACCCATTAAACCTTTGGAAAGCTCTACTATGACTCATGAAGACGAAGAATTGCAACATGATCTATCAAAATTACAAGACCAAGTGCAACAAATTTCACTCTCGCAAAGAGCAACAAAAAATGAAATGAAAGTTTTGAAGAAAGGCATGGAATCTAAGATGGATGGCATGGAGGCTGGCATGGAATCTAAGATGGATGACATGGAAGCTAAGATTGATGAGAAAATGGAAAACATGAAGAAATTTCTAAAAGCAGACATGGAAGGTTTGACAAAGTTGATACAAGAAAGGTTTCCTAATGGGTAGAAGAACCCCATGATGGGAACAAAATAAATGTTAATTGTCATTTGATAAACTCTAATGTTGGTGGGAAGAACCACCATATTCCAAAGATGGATATGAGGAAGTTTGATGGAAAGGATATTGTAACATGGATACTACAGATGGAGCAATATTTTGATCTCCATAACGTGCAAAACAGACAACAGGTACACATTGCAACTTTACATTTAGAACAAAATACATTTGTATGGTATCGATGGCTTTGGTCCCGTAAAAATTTTTTCACTTGGTCAATTTTTATGGAGGAAATTATAGCACATTATGAGGATACAAAGAGAAACACCTTCTTTAGCCAATTGATAAATCTCAAACAAAAGGGTTTAGTGGCGCAGCACATTGAGGACTTCCAAAAATTGAATATAAGGGTAACTGATATTCCAGAGGAACACAGGATTGATCTCTTCATAGGTACTCTAAAGGATAACATCCAACATGAAGTTAGTGTTTTGGAACCTGATTCATTGGAGAAGGCATTCAGGTTGGCAAGAAAAGTTGAATGTAAAATTATGGTGACAAGGAAGCCTACCACTCAATTTTATAAAGAAGGAAGTGTTGCTACGCCTAGATTTCCAGAACCTACAAGGTTGACACCACAAAAATTGGAAGAAAAAAGAGAAAAAGGGCTTTGCTACAGTTGTGATATAAAATACAATAAAGGTCATAAGTGTGTTGAAAAGAAATTATTTTACATAGATTGTGAAGAAGAAGAAGAAAATGAACAAGAATAGGATACACACCAGGAACCAGCCATAGAAGAGGAAGAAATGAATCCGACCATATCATGTAATGCACTGGCAGGAATTACCACTCCTCAAACTCTCAAGATGGCAGGACAGATCAAGAAGAAAAAGGTAATAGTGTTGATTGATTCAGGTAGCACCCATAATTTTATTCATTGTAAGGTAGCCAAGGAATTAAATTGTTTCCTATACCCAGCACCAGAATTCCAAGTGATGGTTGCAAATGGAGGAACTATATATTTCTCTGGGAAATGCCATAATATCAAGCTAACCATGGGGGAATATGTATTGACTAGTCCAATGCTTTCCATTCCTATGGGAGGTGCTGATGTTGTACTAGGAGTACAATGGTTACAATCTTTGGGGACGGTAGCTTTTAATTTTTAAGAACTTTTCTTGAAATTTTTTTCAGAAGGAAAGGAAGTCGAATTACGGGGTATTGAAGGGAATCCAGGAAGGATAATAAGCTCTAATGTCATGACAAAGCTTCTAAAGAAAGAACAACGAGGCGTAATTGCACAATTATGCTCACTAGAAGTTCCAACATCAAAATCATCTATTCCTGCAGATCTCTAACAAGTCTTGGACAATCATTCCAAGGTGTTTGAAACTCCCAAAGGACTCCCACCTATTCGTGATCATGATCATGCTATTCATTTGATTCCAGGAAGTGTTCCTCCAAACATCGGGCCTTATAGATATCCTTACTTCCAAAAGAGCGAAATTGAACGTATGACTGCAGAAATGTTAGAGGTGGGTATAATTCAACCTAGTCAAAGTTCTTTCTCTGCTCCTGTAGTATTGGTACACAAGAAGGATGGATCATGGCGAATGTGTCCGGATTATAGGGAGCTCAAAAAGCTCACCATTAAAGACAAATTTCCCATTCCTGTGATTGATGAATTATTGGATGAATTACATGGAGCAATTTATTTTACCAAGTTGGATCTTCGTTCGGGATATCATCAAATTAGAATGAAGACTGAAGATATTCCAAAAACAGCATTTCGAACTCATGAGGGTCATTATGAATTTTTGGTCATACCTTTTGGCCTTACCAATGCACCTTCTACATTTCAAGGGTTGATGAATTCCATTTTCAAACCCTTCCTTAGAAAATTTGTGCTAGTATTTTTTGATGATATACTAATCTATAGCAGGTCTTGGAAGGATCATGTTGAACATGTTGACGGGGTGCTCAAACTATTGCAGGAGAAACAATTATATGCAAAAAAATCCAAATGTTTCTTTGGAGTACAAGAGTTGGAATATTTGGGTCACATTGTATCTCACGAGGGTGTTAAAGTAGACCCTAACAAAATTAAAGCCATTAAGGAATGGAAAGTCCCCACAACCATAAAGAAGTTGCGAGGATTTCTCGGGTTAACAGGGTATTATCGCAAGTTTGTTAAGAATTATGGGAGAATAGCAGCACCTCTAATAACATTATTGAAGAAAGATGCATTTTCATGGACTCCTGAAGCAACTAAGGCCTTTGAACATCTTAAAGAGGCAATGTGCCTAGCACCGGTCTTAGCTACGCCAGACTTCACAAAAACCTTTATTGTGGAATGTGATGCCTCAGGAAATGGAATTGGTGCAGTTTTAATGCAGAAAGGAAGACCCATTGCTTTTGAAAGTCGTCCAATCAAAGGAAAGTATTTACAAAAACCTATTTATGAGAAGGAAATGTTAGCAATACTGCATGCACTAAAGAAATGGTGAACTTACCCAATGGGAAGACACTTCAAGGTAAAAACTGATCATGATAGTCTTAAACACTTTTTGGAACAAAGACTATCTTTAGAAGAGCAGCAAAAATGGGTCACAAAGATGTTGGGTTATGACTTTTAAATAATCTACAAAAAAGGAAAGCTTAATGTTGTTGCAGATGCACTCTCAAGAAAGAATGAAGAGGTGGAAGCATTGCTTTATGCCATTTCTATTATCCAACCAGATTGGATAACCGAAGCAAAAGATGAATGGAAGAAGGAAAAAGATGTATGGACACTCATTCAAAAGTTGCAGCAAGATCCTAGTACATCTGATACATTTAGTTGGAAAAATGATTCCTTATGGTACAAAGATCACTTATATCTTTGTAAGAATTCCCAACTAAAAAAAAATATTCTTCTGGAATTGCACACTTCTCCTTTAGGAGGACACTCGGGATTTTCAAAAACTTACCAAAGGGTGAAGAAATATTTTTTTTGGATGGCCTTAAATCTGATATTCAAAAGTTTGTGACGGAATGTTTGGTTTTCCTGTAGAATAAATTTGAGACAATTAAGACCCCAGGACTTCTACAACCTTTATCCATGCCAAGTCAACGTTGGGAGGAGATTTCAATGGATTTTATCATAGGTTTACCTAAGTCTGAAGGAAAGAATGTCATCATGGTGGTAGTTGATAGACTTACCAAGTATGACCACTTTTGTGCATTATCTCATCCATTTAAAGCAAGTACAGTTGCTACTACATTTATGGATAGAATACAAAAGCTACATGGAAGCCCAAGGGTTATTTTGAGCGATAGAGATCCCATTTTTACTGGAAATTTTTGGACGGAGTTATTTTCTTGTTTGGGTACTCAATTAGCTCATAGCTCATCTTATCATCCTCAATCTGATGGTCAAACTAAGATAGTAAATAAATGTTTGGAAGCATATCTTCGTTGTTTTGTATCTGATAAACAAACACAATGGGTCAAGTGGTTACCTCTCGCTGAATGGTGGTATAACACTTCCTTCCATACTGCAGCAAAAATGACCCCATTTATGGCACTTTATGGATATCATCCACCATCGATCACATCATCTTTAAGGGAAAATTCGAAGGTTCAAGCGGTGGAAGATCACATCGAGCATCAGCAAGAAGTTCTCCAACTCTTAAAGGATAACCTGAATTTGGCACAAAATCGAATGAAACAACAGGCAGATCAACATCGCAGCGAGAGAAGTTTTGATGTAGGAGATTGGGTATTTTTACGGCTACAACCATACAAACAAATGTCCCTCAAGCAAGCTAAGAAGGATAATAAATTATCACCAAAGTACTATGGTCCTTACAAGGTGTTGCAAAAGATTGGTTCTATGGCATACAAATTGGAGCTTCCTGCTTCTTCGCGAGTACATCCAGTTTTCCATGTTTCATTCTTAAAAAAGGTTATAGGTGAAAATCTTCCAGTTCAAACAATATTGCCAGAACTTGATGAGGAAGGAAAAATCATATTGGAACCTGAAGCGATCATGGAAACAAGAACTCGACAGCTACGGAATCGATCAATTTCAGAGTATCTCATCAAGTGGAAGAACTTTCCCACTAAAGATTCTACATGGGAGGATGAGAATTTTATACAGAAGCACCCGGAGCTACTCAAGCGTTGAGGACAACACTTTTTTGAAGGAGAGGGGCATGTTAGGTCCCTATGTCACTAGTATAGTCCCTTATTATTGTTAGTGTAAACCCCTTATTGTTATTATTGTACCCTTGTAACCCCCATTTTGTTATTATTGTGCCCTTAAATTATTATTGTTAGGTCGGATAGGATTACATTGTGGCCCACTAGGATTACATTATGGCCCCATGGAATCCTATATATAGAAAGGAGGTTTTGTGTATTGTATCATCCAAGAATTGTTCATTTATGTATTTTATTGGAGGTTGCCCCCTCGAAGTGGCTCAGTTCTAAGGCGTTGATATCTCTTTTCTTCTATTTTTGGAGCTGGTTACACAACAGGGATCGTACCTACATAGAAGAAATTATCAGGTAAAACACTCAACTAGCAGAAGGAAGAAAAATTGAAGAAGGAATATGGAAATTGTTAGGTCCTCGTAATTTGACAGATTGGCAATGACCAAATGAACAAGGGTAACATCAAACCAGTCTTTGGAGTCTTAGTACCTAGCCTTCCTGGACTCAGAGAGGGCTCTCTCTATAAACATGTAAAGGATGTGATCTTGATTGTTTTAAGGGTTTTGATTTTAGGCTAGTTATTAGGTTTAGGGTTTGTTTGTTTGGTTGGTTGGGTAGGTGTTTTATCAAGTAGAATAGGTAGAGTGAGAGAGGTTTAGACCATTGGGATATGGAGTCTACAAAGGTCTTGAAAATTTTAATAGTAGGAAAAGGGTGTATCATAGGGAAAATCTAACAAAGTCAAATAGATCTAAAGGCTTATGTGAATGAGGTGAACAAAAAATTGTGAACATAACAGGTGCAGAAGGGCAGTTAAGAATCCTCCAACAAATACATCAACTAGAATGGTTTTTATGATTAATAAGCATCAATAAATAATAAAAAACAGGGCACACCAATAACTCTTTTGATCAAACTCTAACATGTAAGCATTAAGACAACGATCGAGTGAACTATAGAAGCCAAACAACTTGTAAATTGTCTAGTGATTTCACCTTCAAACTAAGAAAACATTTAAGATAAACATATAGCAGAGATCAAAGAAGAGGGAAATCCTAGCTTCATCAAACAAGCTATTAATACCTCAAAAGAAACTTTTTAAGATGAGCTATGGAAAATCATAAACCTCATTAGCTACACTTAATCAGAAATACTTCAAAGTAAAGACCTCAAAAATGATGTTTAAGTAATAGAAAAGAGCAGGGCTAACCATAAATCACTTTGAATTTTTCTTCATTGAATCATTTCTAAGATAAACAAGCATAAGTGGGTCTAGAGAGCAACTAAGAATTCTCTAAATGGACCTAGCAGAGGAAAACATAGAAGCAGTGAAGGACAAACAAAATTAAGGTGCCTCTAAACAACATTTCTTAGCCTAAAATTTTTGTCCTACTGCAATTGGAAGATGAAAAAAATGATAATACAATAAAACATGAACTAAATAGGAACACATCACCATTTAAGAATTCTCAAGGATCCTGCAAGAAAGCCTTCTCCAATGTCAAACAATCCAAGCCATTCAAGAAAATCAGAGCCAATTTGCCTTCAATCTCCAATTCTATGTATTACTCTCAATGATTGTCTAACCAACATGTACAAATAGGCCTCAATGCTGTATTTAACAAGAAGGGTGGACCAAAACCCTAAATAGGGTTTTAGACATCATAAATGACTCGTAAATATCATTTTCGTCTAAAGAGACCTTGCAAGGCCTAAGGCACAAAATATCTAATGAAATAAATGAAAAATATCTTCTCAACCACATTTGGCAAGAAAAATGACATTTAAACTCCCAAAAAACTCCCAAAATAACTTCTAGCGTATTTTTTTGACTTTTGTCCAAGGATGCGTCAGTGAGGTCCAAGGGCATAGTGTTTGCATAGGAAAACTGGGTCACCTTGGAGCCAAGTTTTTAAGGCCTTCCCGATGTCGGAATGGGCTCCGTGATGGCTCGTTGGAAAGCCTGGTGAGTCCAATTTCTAAAACAACCCTTGGTTTTCTTATTTGGCCTCATTTTCCTCCTAAAAATTCAAAACTCCCAAGGCTACTAATGGTGCAGCGCCAACCCTGAAAACATGGCAGAAAGGTCAAATTTTGCGTGTTTTTGGGCCCTTTGGAGAACCAAATCAAATCCAAATGACCTGAAGTTTTGTGAGGATATTGTACTTGATCTAAAAAATCAACACTGATATTTGCATCCTCTTACATGATCTCTGCTTCATTGTTGTGACCTTTACTATCTTCTACAATTTCATTTTGCTCCTCATTACTGTTAGAAGCCTTACTATTTTCATTGTCATGATTGTCAACATTATCTGGCTCACTGACATCTTGTCTTACCTCCTTGATGTCTTCTTTCTCACTACTACTTTTCTCACTCTCATCATCTTGACTGCTAGGTGGCCCATCATTGGTTTCTGCATTGCCTTCATCATCACTATGAGCCTCATTGTTATCATTTTCCTCATCATCATTATCATTTGGGTTTATTTCTTCATCATTTTCCTCATCTTCATTTACATCTACCTCCATGTCTTCTACACTACTTCCTTCATCATTGGTTTCTGCATCATTTCCCTTGTCACTGTCATGAGCCTCACTAACATTTTGGCTCTTAGTACCACTGTTGTCAACATCATCATCATATGCCTTCTGATTATCTTTTCCATTTTCTTCATTTCTATCCTCCATGTTGACATCACTACCCTTTTCTCTGCTTGATTCTTCCTCACTGTTTTCTTCTGCATCTTCACTATTTTCTTCTTCTTCAATGCCTATTTCATCATTACTCTCTCCTTCATGGTCACTTGATTGTTCATTTTCACTTTCCTCATTATATGATGCATTGGGAGAGGGTGAGGAAGGAGGGTTGTCTTTAGGTGAAGGGATATGTGTATATGGTGAAGCATGTTCAGCAGGAGATGATGGAGGAGTGGCGATAGGAGCATGAGATGATGAAAGAAAATTTTGCAGATGATGGGGTTGTGGATTTGTGAAGACCTCATGGGAAATGAAAACCTCCCATGGAATACCCTTTGTTCCAATTGATACAACAAAACCATCTTAATCAAGGAGTGATGAAATAAACTTTGCATCTGCTGTGAAGGGTCTCCCTTTTGCACAATATAAGATATCTTGTTAACACTCATGTAGAGATAGTAAGGCAGGTGTATCATCTTAACCCTAGTAAAGTGCATGAGAAATATGATATGACAGGAATACATCCTAGAGAACCTCCCCTCACATGTAAAATATTTCATGATGACCCTTATCAAGGGTGCATACCTCTCCAACAAATGTTAGAAAGGGAAGATAGATTTGTAGTTTTCTTTGTATTTGGGTTTAAGGAATGGCTCATAGTGGCTTATGTCTAAGATGGCCTATTTGAAATGCTTTTCACCAACACTAGGTATCCCAATGGTAGTAGCAATGGCATCTGATGACAGCTCAAAGTCTACCCCTGCCAGATTTACTTGTTTCTCATGCAAGTTGAAGATGAACAGTATAGTGAGCTCAGGGTGACTTTGTACCTATTTTACTCTTTCACAAAAATGAAAACAACCCACATTTTGGAAACATGTGACAGTTATAGGAGCGGAATCAAGCTCCATTGTGTTTTGAGGTTCAAACCTATTAATCCTTCCACCTTTGTGTTTATGCCTCATAGGCACTTGGCCTTCTTCGTCACTACAATTTCCTCCTTCCCTTGACATTTTTACCACTGATTTTTAAAACCATAGTTCTGCTTATGAGACTGATGTGAAAAAGGGTAATGGAATGGTGATGAAGGGAAGATTTTAAAAAGTGAGTGAGATGGATGACTCAAGGGGAAAATTGAGTAGAATGAGAGGTTTTAGAAAAACATGATGATCACCCCTGCTAATCTGTAAAAAGCTTTTCTTTTGACACCTTGCACTGATATCAGATGGATGCTAATGAAAGAAAAGATTTTTCCAATCTGTTTGTGGTTTAAGGGCTAGAGCTTTCAATCTTTGAAGGGTGACTAACCAAAAATCATTACAACCGCTTAATCTACCCCTGCCTTAACTGTTCTTTTCTTGTTTTCAGATGAGGGAGATTTTAATGACATGTATCTCATCTCCATAGGGTTTATTTATTTAACCAAATGAAAAAAACCTTAAAGAGGAGGTGATGTATTTTACTTACCCCTTAGAGATGTTTAGTGAACCCTTGGAGATAGTTTGAGGAGGACTTGAGTTGATTTGAGGGTTTGAAATGGTGTAGAGGCCCTCCTGACCAAACGCATAGCACCTAAACGTGTTGTCGGGTGGCTAAAAGCACTTTCATGTGGCTGAACATGTAGCAGTTGACAAAAGCGCAGCACCGTGCACGGGCTGAATGTGGAGTCGGGCAGCTGAAACGTGCAGCGGTGTGGCCCGTCGGGCCTGTTGGGTCGAGCTACACACAGGTTTGTGTGTTTTTTCCTAGGCCTGTTGGGTCTTCTAGGTGAAACGTGTAGTGTGTACCTACTGGTGCGCAACGCAGAGCAATTTTACAAGGTTTTTTTCGGCAAGGGTGCAACGCCCGATTCTGAATGCGCAACACCTTCGAACTTGCCTGAATTTCACCCAAAATTTATAGTCTTCTCTCCTGGAAGTTTTTAATTTCTCTGCAAGGGAATAATAAGTTGAATGATAAACAAAATTCCCTTTTATATGTTTTGGATTCAAATTAAATCATTTTTGGACCCATCTCCTAATGTTTTGAGCCTTTTCACTTTTCAATAACTCTTTTGACATTTTATGTGCAAGAGACTTGAAAACCTTTAAGGTGACTCTTCTTTCTTCTCCTTGAGAGCTTACACGCTCATTTGTCATTTTTTTTATTTAACCACACAGTAACTCCTTTAAAAACATTTCTTGACCTATACCTTGGAATTCAAAACATCTTGTGCTAGGTATGTGACTGAAAACTCTGTTTTCACTTTTCCTACTAACCCTTAGGCATGATAAACTCCCCTCTGGAAATCACTATGAATTCCAAAAATCATATTTTCTACCTTCTGCTGGTCATTTCTGATTTTTAAGAGCCCTTTAAAATACTGACTTGGTTTTCTCTTGCTCCTCAGATCATGAAAAATTTACCTTTGACTATATTAGAGAGGGCTGCACACAATGGTATTTTCAAGGCTGTCTTTTTCAATATAATTTTTAGCTTGTCTTTCTCACACTTTCTTATTAACAACCTTACAGTGTTTGTATGTAGGTTTTATAAACATGGTGAATCTTGACTTCTGTAATCTTGAGGCTTGATATGTTTTCCTTTGACACCTTTGAGACCTAAAACAAAAGGAAACATCATCACAACACTCCTTTGACATGCATTATGGAATTCAAACAATCCTTTAACTTCTTTGGCCACTTCTGATCTGCAGGTGCCTTGTAGACAGTTATTTCACCTCTCTTGCTGGCACTTGAGGCATGATAGGCTGAGCTTGGCATCTTTTAGGATGCTTCCATACATTAGCTCAAAAAACTTCTTTTACCTACACCATGGAGCTGAAACCTTCCTTTGTTCTTTTGACAAGACAAAATTCCCTTTGGACAAGTTTTGGATCCTTACACAGAGTGACATATTTAGAAACCCTTCTCTATTGTCATCATGGATTTCAAACCATGCCTTTCACCCTCTTTGATCATCTCCCCAAAACCCTAGTTGTGTGGAATGCTTGAAAACAATTATCAGTGTTGTCTTCTAAGTTCTTTATCACCCTTTCAAGTCCATTATTCTCTGTCTAGTTCACCTCACCTTTTTCCCCTTTTTATCTATAATTTCTAAGATAATTCTTCCATGTTTGGTTTCCTTGGTGTGCCTTCTTCATGTGATTTTCTACACGAGATCCTTGTTTGGCACACTGCTAGCCCAACCAGGCTTAGAAACCATAATTCTTCTTGAACACAAATTCTTCTTCTCTCTTTGCTATAAATGTCTTTTTTGAGGAGCACACCTCTTACATTACCAATTCTCTGTTGATAGTCACTTTAACACTCCTGCAAAAATGTCATAATGCACAATTGCCTTTTTGCAGAACTTGAACTTGATAAGGTGGTCTTCTTAGGAGATTTTCTAATCTTTCTTGGACAATTATGTGTTGATCTTATTTCAAATTTGAGCTAGCTTCTATCACAAGAAAAGCATTGCTCAAAACACCAAGGATGACCCTACAACCTATGAAACCCTAATGACCTATTGGGAGGATCCTTTAACTTGGTCTTTGACTGAAACCTGGTTTAGGATCTTCAAGTGTAAAAACAAATTTTTTGACAAATTGATGTATTGAAGATCCAAAATCCAATGTACTTGATTTATCTAAAGAGCCTACAGAGATATGTTTGAGACCATCAATGGTTGAGAAATCTAGTGAACTTGGAAAGGAAAGGCTATTTGGTAACCCTAGATGGAAAGTGGAGGGGTGAAGCAAAGGAAAAACATAGTGCTAAGGTTATAGGTGGGGAAATAGGATATAGATGAGTGGCACAAGCCCATGAGGGGTCTTTAAGGAGTGGTGGGTTTAACCATGGAATGGAAAAATAGTAGAATAGTGAAAATTTTTGTATAGGGATAATGAAGGGAGTGAGATGTCTAAAACTCACAATATTCATGAATCTTGTTTTTAGAAATCTAGAACCAACACTTAGTCATCTACAGATAGTAAAAATTATTGATTACTAACAATGGCTCCACTTGGGGAGGGAAACTCCTTTTTAGGAGGTGTCCAGGACCTCAGAGCTCAAATATATAAGTTTTGAAGACCATTGCCTTACTTTCACTTTACAAATTTCTTTCCTTAATTTTTTGATGTTATCTTGAAGGTATGATCTCAAAAAGTCTTAAAAGACATGATTGCTTCAACCTTATTTCTACCTACACATCATACCCTGCCTAACATTTTTTCTTCTTTTGGATGCACTTGGACTGGAAAACCCTTGACATTCTTTTCCTTTGAAATCATAAAACGAAAACTATCTACTTGTACTCTTATCACTCCCAAGAGTTCATATTAGGCTAATGAACTCTCTTATTCTCTACCTAGTCTATTTATTTTTCAAGATTAATATTTTTGACAAACTTTTATTTTCTAATCTACTGACATGAAATTGAAAACATGACTAAACCAGGATTGAGAAATCTGATTTTCCATGGGATGTGGCATTTGGACAAGCTGCACGCCGATATTATTTTTGTACAATAAAAAACTAGAAAGTATGAGGGCTATGATTTAGAATTTGTTAGGCATCCTTCTCTTTCTTTTTGGTTTAGATTTGAGCATTTAGAACCAACATCTTTTCTTCCTAATCTAACCTACTGGCAAGTCAAGCTTACATGGTTTTGAAAAGCTTTCTTCCACTATCCTATCAACAAAAATTCAAAACATGTTTAGCCATGTTTATGCTAGATGACTTAACAAGACTCTTTTCCCTTAATAGTAGTGGAATTTAGCCTTGCACACTTTCAACAACACCCTATTTTGGGTATGGGGCTATACCCATTCTTTTCCTGCCCTCTTTTACTTCTTTTTTTGTTTTTGTGTTTTTTTTCTCTTATATTACATTAAGAAATGTTATGTACAATGAATGAAAGCTTCAAACTATGAATTTTGACAAAAATAGTGCTTGAGCATCCCGCCATTGACAGGACCTCCAAATAACTCTACTCCTTCCAGATCTTGTAAAAGGAAAGCATTGTTTCCTCTAACTGAATGAATGATGTAAGGCCCCTTCTACAAATTTTCAAATTTTTCATGCTTGCCTTGGCCTCCTCTCCTTGAAAACCACTTTGGCACTCTGTCCCTTTCAAAGACCATTTTCAGGTGAACCTGGTATTCCTCATCAGTTTTAAAATAAACAAAAATGTCATCTTGGTATATCATGATGAAGTAACTCAAGTCCTCAGAAAAAGCAGTGCCCATAGGTCTTTGAAAAATGCAGGAGCATCAAAGCTAAATTTTAATTTTTCAATTGTGTAATTAAGGGGTTGAGATATTTTAATTATTTTATTAATTAATTTTCTCATTATTAATAAATTAGGAGAGAAATTATAAATATGAGGATTATTGTAAATATTCCTTAAATAATTAAGGATATGAGTGGAGTGAATTAGGTAGATAATCTAGGGATGAGGAATTTCATAAACGAGACTTACTTGAGTCCAAAAAAAGATAAATCTAAATTAGATTTTAGTTGATATTTTTGTGGAGGAATTTATGAAGTGAAATAAATCCATTATTTATGTATAAATAGGAGGGTTTTTTGAGGATGAAAGACATC
The DNA here is from genome assembly GCA_034641835.2 of Pinus albicaulis. Classification (NCBI taxonomy): domain Eukaryota; kingdom Viridiplantae; phylum Streptophyta; class Pinopsida; order Pinales; family Pinaceae; genus Pinus; species Pinus albicaulis. The sequence goes on along the minus strand of CM076579.1, from coordinate 1,025,514,673 downwards.
TGAGAGGGGTGAGAAAGTGAGGAATAAAGACAGAGTGAGAAATGGGTTGAGAGCTTTTTGTAAAGCGCCAAGAGCCAAAAGGCCATTCATTGTAATATTTGGCCAAATGTTGGAGTTTGTAAATTTCATTATATTTATTATTATGCCAGTAATTTTGTTTGGATGGCTCTCTCTCCTTTCCTATATGTATATTTTAAGCTTCAAATTGTTTTCTTAATGAAGGATTAGATGAGTGTTTTCATGCTGAAGGAAACACACTGGTTTATATTCTAGGATCTAATTTAACCCAGAATCCTGGCATCATTTTGGTATCGAAGCGAAAAGGTGCATGTTCTACATTTTGTTTTAAATCTGTAACTTGTATATCTTATTGTATATATATACTGTTTGTTGGAGCATGTAGGTGCAGGAGTTCGAATACATTGGTGAAAAACCACAAGTAATCAAGTGATTAGCTATAGCAGTAAACTACCAAAGCCACGATTCAAAATAATAATACTACAGAAACTGAGAAGTGCACTACTGGTTAGAGTCGGAACACATTTAGTAGATGGAGTTAACACCTACGACAACGTGTCAGTGTTCACAAGAGTAGTGGCATATTGTAATACCCTAGCATGGATTGTGAGCGTTCACAAGGGCAGTGTGACAAGTCTGTGGCATTGAGCGCACATAGGGCCGTGGAGTAATTACTCACAAGTATGTGATAAATATATATATATATATATATATATATATATATATATATATATATACACACACAACAACTGAATGGGTGATTTATAACAAGTCTGTGGCATTGACCACACACAAAGTCATGGAGTAATCACTCACAAACCTGTGATATATATACAATTATGTCCAACAATAAATGGATGACTTATCACTGTAACATGTCATCGCAAAAAAACAACGTGCATAATAGATCGTGCCACTATGCGGAATTTATTTTAGTCGTAAGGTTTGAAGGATGGTGGTAATTAGAAGTAGATTTAATGTTGGTTTGGCATGAGCGAAGGCTCCATATAAAATAAAATGAGTTGTTTTTATTTATGCAATTTTAGTCATGTTATACAATTGCAATGGTCCTTGGTGGACTCAACGAATATAGTAAGAACCTGGATTTTACATCGTTGGTGAAGCTAAGTTGGGCAATGTATGAGAAAATCGATGTTGTGACTTGAAGGAAGGACAACATTAAAGCGAGGACAAATGAATTGGCAGCAATATTGGCAACGTTAAGAGTGATTGGAAGGGTGTTTGCAACAAATGAAATTTGGGTTGCTAGAACTAAGGCAAAGGACGACATTCGAAGTCGGAGGGATGGAGTAAAGGTGTATCACATCCTTCAGTGAAGTTGTGTTAATTTTGGAAAATACGTATTGGTCCGAGGAATTGCAGACATCGTCCAGTGGGTCATCTGTGACATAGAAAAACTCTGCGATGAACACTTCTAGAAATGCAGTGTAATTGGTTTCGGTGACATTAGAGGTTATATACGCAGACATTTTCCATGAGTTGGTTTCCCATTTACAGTAATGACTACGTTTTGTTGTGAATTTCATAACAATTAAATCGAATTCGAAATTGTGGTGATTAGCATGTTGCTTGGCTACGACATCGAGTTATAAACTGTATTGGTTTAGGTGAGCATGGATTCAAATATAAATATTGCGTTGAGTTTGTTTGGCTCTAAAAACTGAATACATATTTGCAAAGCAACGTTTTGACATTGTTGGATGTACAACCATGTCCCCAAAGAATTTTGTCTGTATTTGTGAATGAAGCTTGCATACAAACACTGCCATAAGATGGATTTTCATATGTGTTAATAGGAGAGGAAACCGGAATTTCCATTAAGTGGTGAATATAGAATAAGTCCATCAAGTTAGAAGCGCAAATATGGACCTTAGTAAAATTGAATATCTTACTATATTAAATTGAAAGTGGGAATTGTGTTTTCCTACATCATTTTGGAATTGGGAAGTTGTAGAGTGAAGACATGGAAGCGTGAGGAATAACAAAACTCAAATTTGGAGCTATTGAAAGGGCATATTTGTTGCATTTTTGCGTCAACGTGCACATCTGGTTATCGAGACCGCATTAACCTATGATGTTGTCACAATGGAGTTGGGAGGTGATGACAGTATGAATTGGCATTCATAACTGCGTTGTTATTCTTGATGACAAAAAATATGAATTGGAGTGACGCAGCAAAATTATGAGTGAAGGGCAAAGGTATGATTGAACATGTTATGTGTTGACATTTTGGGTTTTCTTAACCAAAATCGAAATTATAAATAAGTATGTCAAAATGCGGTTCAAAATTAAAGTGAAAATGTTTCAAATGTGGAGGTATAAATGAATGGAAAAACAAATGAAAATGCACTATGCTGGGTGATATAAAGAGAAACATGAATTTTTATGTGAGCGGGTTTATTGTGCATAATGTGGGTTCTTGCAGTTTTGGTTAAGTCATCTTGGACCAAAGCTTGTAGTTGGAAATGGGAGAATTCTTTTGATTTGTGATTGAAAACATAATTGCTTGATGTTGTAAAATATTTGTTTTACCATCATGTGGCGGTATCTAAGGAGGTGATATTCAGGATGAACGTGATGTACAAGTTGTACATTATCCATCAAAGAGGTTAAAAACATGTTCTATGTATACATGTGAATAAATGTAAATTGATGTTGTATGGTGCATATAAGTGCAGGGAAATGTTTGTATTAAGATGATGAGCTTGTGAATATGCAAATATTGACCATGAAAAACATGGCATAGAATAATGGAAATCAGAGAATTGAGACTGCAGAGAGAAAGGCTTATTAAATAATCTTAACAGGAGCATGAGGTATGACAATTCAAGAAGGTATTTTTGAACATTAAAGATTGAATGGTTTATTTATTTTCACCTTAAAATAACCCTTGAAAAACCTAAATCACATTTCCACTAAAGACTTCATTATCATGTGAAATGATAAGGGAAAAATGATGATTTTTCATAAGAATGAAATATGAACGAAAGTGAAGATTTTACATCCTAAAAATCTATTAGGAGTGTATTTTCATTGGAGGATTGCATAACTTCAAATAAGCATTGTCATAATTATTGGGTTGAACCTTGAATTCAAAAAATATGTTAGAGTCGAAGTAAAGTTTGGATAGTTTGAGTATTTTCATCGAAGATGAAGAATTGGTGTAAGTCTGAAGTCAAAAAGTCGTAATATAAGTCAAAAGTATGAATGTGATTGGGTGCATGATCGGTAGAGCTCGACACCCAAATAATTGGTCATTGTAACGCATGAGTTACTAAAGTGTTTTTTGTAGCAAAGTGAAGCAAGAGAGTTGCCAGAGATTGGTTACAAGACAGAGAACCAAGAGAAGCCAAGAGCAGGAGGAGAACATACATTTTGATGAATGGAAAGTGTGAAGGATTGCTAAGAAGTGGATTAAATGAAATCCAAACGTGAACAGATGAAGTTCAAAAAGAAGAGGAAGATGACTGTCGATAGTCATTTCCGAAGATCTGATGAAGACCACAACAGAAGGAAGAAGAAGGAAAATGCCAAGGTAAATGGCATATGTGAGCAGTTGATGGATGAAGAGTACGAGCGGGAGAAGGCTAAGATATCAATTCACCTTGAATTTTTAATGGAGTTGTTGTAGGAAAATGTGAAAGGCCAGACAGATGGTTGGACCATGAGAAAGAAGGTAAAGTGGTAGAGACTACATGCAAAGAAGGAAAAACAGATAAACATACAGTTGACAGAAGAGCTGAGGAAGCTCAAGTAGATGTTGAGGTGTAAATAACTCAGAGAGGCTGAGTTAAAAATGGATGTTTCCAATTGTGGCCCAGAACAGGGTGAAATTATGGGTGGTGAGATCAATGAGGAAGATCTAATGAACTATTTGGATAGTTCAGAAGAATCTGAAGATGTGTCAGTGAGAGAAACATATGAGGCTATGAAGCCTTGCATTTTTTCTCACAGTTTATGTATGTTTGCAGGATATGCAAAAGATGGTGTGCAATCTGATGAAACTGTCACAGAGGAGAATGAAAATCTTGAGGTGGAGTCTGATGGAGAATGCCTTTCAGAGGAGAAAGGTGTTGATTTATTGCAGCAAGAAAAAATCATAAATTAATTCTTGTTTGGAGTAAGACAACAAGTTGAAGTTGTTATGAAGTGATAGAAAAATGGAAATACCAAAGAAATATTCCAAGGAGGAGGTAAACAAATTTATTTGTTTGATGAATTTGCTGACGAAATTTTACCATGTAATGGAACAGAAACCAGGAAAACTCAAGAAGATTTCCAGAAGAAGGATGAAATTGGGAATGACGATGGTGATAAAGTGCTAGAAATATTTCACATGGAATCAAATTCTTGGAACGATGGCTTAAGGAACCTAATGGAGAAGTAAAACTTGCAGAACCTGATCCAGAAGAAATTACAGTTACTATACATGATAGAGATGACATGTTTATAGAGTTGAATGAATGTTATAACTTTTCAGACAATGATGTAAGTGTATGTACAAAAAGCGACATTAACAGATATGATGTCGAAGTTAGAGAAGTTGAGAATCAGGTACAGAAAGGGAGCTGTGTCCATAGAGACAAAAAGGAGACAAAAATATTTATCCAGCAGGATGAAGATGGAAGCAGCCAGCAGTTCAAAACAGAATCTATTGAAGACCAGAAAGTTGATGATGGGATATTGATGCCAAAGCATAAAAAGAGACCAAAAGGTCTTATCTTTTTAAAACTAACAGTGTTTTGGTGAATGCAGGTACAACACCGCACGGGAGAGTTGTTGCTATAAAAGAAATCAAAGACTATAGTTTTAATCAAGAAGGAGTTCTTGATTATTTTCCACTGTAGAAAGTTGAGTATTCATCTCAGTTGGAGATGAAAGATTTTGACAAAGAGGAATTACTCCAAGGAATTGGCAGAAGAAAGTGTTGGAAAATTCGATGGAATCTGATCGACAGAGTGAATGATGAGTTACCAATTCGAGTTGATACTTCGAAGGACCAGCGGCAGAATAGAGTTTGGAATCCTGGAGGGATCAAGTCATTAGGACTTGTGTCTATTGCATTGTTACAGAAAAGCGACGGACCTCACTGACAGGAGTCTATGGAAACTTCTCTACATGGGGAGTTTGATGCAAGAGTATCAAAGCTAAATTTTCATTTTTCATTTGTGTAATTAAGGGGTTGAGATATTTTAATTATTTTATTAATTAATTTTCTCATTTTTAATAAATTACGAGAGAAATTATAAATGTGAGGATTATTGTAAATATTCCTTAAATAATTAAGGATATGGGTGGAGTGGATTAGGTAGATAATCTAGGGACGAGGAATTCCATAAACAGGACTTAGTTGAGTCCAAAAAAAGATAAATCTAAAGTAGATTTTAGTTGAGATTTTTGTGGAGGAATTTATGGAGTCAAATATATTGGGTTTCCTATGTTTTGGAAATTTGACAATACCAAAAGATAAGACAACATTAAACCACTTTGGGATCTCAGGATCTAGCCCTCCTGGATCCAGAGAGGGATCTATCTATAAATATAAATAATAATGTATCTTTAAAGGTCAATTTAAGGTATTGGGCTAGTTATAGGGCATGAGGGTTTTTTATTTGTTTGTTTTGTTGGGAAACATGAAAGAAGGGTTAAATGAAATGTAAAGGAATGAATAGTGAAGACGTTTCGGCAATGGGGAGATAATTCAAAGAAAATACAAGCTCATTGAGCGATGGGGTCATAAAAGGTTTTACTTGCAATCCCAATATCCAAGGCTTTCAAAGGGCTAGTCATCCAAATTAGAGGATATCTTAAGATGATTGTATGGGATGGAACAATAAGGACATGAATGGGAAAAACAAGGAAAATATTCCAAGGTGACCACTTCAGAGTAAGTCAATGGGACATGGCACATCTTATACCTCTATGGTCCATACTCCTAATAAGGTTAACTTCAAAGACAACAATCTAGAAATGCTCCTGATTGCTTTTAGACAGTAGAAAACACTTAATTTTAACACAGAGTGAAGCCTAAGATCAGAGAAATACTTTTAACCTTCTCTTCTTTTGACACTCAACTCAAAAGGATCTTATAAAAGCTAACTGTTGGAAAGGGAACCTAGGGGACAGGGCTGACACTAAATCTCCCTATTTCTCGATTCTTTCAGCTGAACCAAACAAGAACATCTAGGAAACAAACTCTTAATTCATACATCAGTAAGCATGGACAAACCAACCTCTATACTGGTTAAATTGTAATAAATTTGTTCTAAGATACAAAATTAGCAGAAAACATAAAGCTAAGAATGTGCAGGAAGCATTAGGGTACTTGCAGCAGTCTATCCTAAGCCAAAATCACTGTTTCTTATCAAAGAAAATGAACATAATGTAACACAGAGGGAAAACAATAACAGAGAGGGGACACATCACCAACAACCTAGATCAGGATCTGATGAACATGCTTGTCATATTAGCAGAGCAAAACTTGTCACATACATTCTTTTCCAATAGCTTGATATCATCCAGAAATCATCTCCCTGCTTATTCACAACAACTACTCAAAGAACTCTAACTCAATGAAAATAGCTTACAATCAATAATTTTCCAACAACCAACCAACATTTTCAATGTATTTTTCAGGTGTTCTTATAGGCGAATGAGTGATGGTAGTGGTATATAGGACTTAAATGATCCATTACGACAGAGGGATAAATTCTTCGAGTGCCCATTCTCCTTAATGGTTTTATATTAATTTTCAGTACCCTTTAGATGACTAAGAAGTCCTTGCAAGGTTGACAATAACTTCTAGGGTGTGCTTTTGAAGTACTTTCCTGGCTATGATGTTCTGTTTATACTCTGAGACAAGAAAGGTGGAGATTTTGTCTTTCAGGTCTTCCATACTTTATAATTAATGCACTGATAGTTGTAGGAATTTTTGTTAGAATAATGACTGCTATGGGGCTCGATGAAGAATGTAGAATGTTGTGGGAATTTATCCTTCTTAGGAAAGAATGTTATGCTGATATTAAATCACTGATATAACTTCTTTTTTTCTTTAATCACTGATTTGTATTCGATCTGTGCTTTAAAATTCATTGAGCCTCCTTGATATCCTTTATGGTCGTTGAACTGCATCTTTGTCTGTAATTATGGTTTAGGCCTCAAATACAATGCGTTGATCCCTTTAATCCTTTTTTGAAACTCTTTAAACTTCTACTGACCTATGTTTTTGAATATATAGGTGACAGGGCGCTGGAGGGTTTAAATTAGGGTCAATAACCCTGATCTTCAATAAAGCATGCTTTTAAACCTTCTCAATGATTTCTTCCTCTATGATCTTTGGCTCTGTGATAGTCTTTCTGCATTATATGTCACCTGACTGTGACTGTGGAGACTGTATGAATCCATCACTCTGTAAACCCTGTAAAACATGATAAATATGTTATAAAAACCTACGGGAGTGGGATGACTACTTCATAGGCTCGTGAGGATGGAGAAGCAGTGAGGAATAATGTAGATGTAGTGGAAAAGTGGGAAGAAAACCTTGGTAGAGTAGCTAACTAGGTCTGATTGGGGGGCTTTGGGTGTGACGAGAGATGTGGACCATTAGATCAGGATGATCTATGGTCAAGATATCTCAAGGAAGCATTTTGGGAGAGGGATGAAGGGAAAATGCAAGAGATCGCGATATAATACAGGTCGTTCGATCTCAGAGATCGACGGCCGAGATTAAATCCAAAGGCAACATTGTGGAGGGTAGCGGTATGGTGGAAAAATGGGGATGGTTTTCGCACAACAAAATGGGGGGAGGCATTATTTCGCATTTGGAACACGATATGGGTTAGCGCTCAACGCGTGGCATTTTAAAACCGATTTTATTGCACGAAAGTAGTGCACTGCGGGGAAGGGGTCAAAAATCGCATGATATCAATCACTGGCCGTCGGATCGTCACTGGTAGATCGAACGGTCTGGATAGCATGGGATAGGAGGTAATATGCATGAGTGGAAGATATGGTGGGCCATGAGGTGACGTGTGATTTTTGTAGCGTAGCAGGGGGAGGTCAGGGGATTAGGTGATGTGATGGTCGTAGATCTTCTCAGATCAACGACTAGGATTACATTGCATGATCGAGGGAAATGGAAAAGAACCAAGGGAACCGATGTTTTGCGATTGCGATGGCGGGGGCTAATTATAAGGCAAAACGTGGTTTTGTGGAAAGTGGAAGGACTGAAGGCAGAAGAAAAGGCACTTATTGCATCAGAACTTTGAAAGAGATGGAAAAGGAAAGGATCCATGCGGAATTGTGATGCAATGAGCCAAGGGCTGGTCACCACACCCAGTCTCATGCAGAAAACGGATTGGGGCTTAAGAACGAAAGCGGCTTAAGGTCTTATAGCTGAAAAATGGGTTTTTAGGCCAAAATGAAGGTTTTTCAAGGATTTTTTGGCTTTCAATAGAGGGGGGAAAGGGGTGTTTTAAACCTATAAAAGGGATTTTTAGAGGCTTAAAGGGATTTTGGAGGCTTTTAAAGGGAAATTGAGGGTTAAAATATGAAAATAAAGCATTATGAAAATGGATAAAAATGAATGAAAGGGGGAGTTTCAGAGGCCTTTGGAACAATTTTATTTGATGAATCTGGTAGGGTTTTGGGCATGCCTTTGTAGAAACAGCAGTGAAGATTTACCCTTAATGATAGAGGATACCATAAGACTTCAAGGATGATAGATTTTCAAGGAAATTTATCTCTTGAAGGCTTGATGACAAAATTAGCCACCTGCTTGCTCTGACAAATATGATAGGTGGCTAACATCAGCTCCAACTTGGGGATGACATATTCTTGAAGGTGTCAAGAACCTCAGAAATGTTCTCCGAGAGTTGATCAGTGTCTTGCACTTTGATAATGTTCTTTTATCAGCTGCTAACAAAGATGACTTAGAACTTGATATATCAACAGAAAAATATTTCCCAAACAACTCCCTACCCGTCCTACTTTCCTAACATGTTTTCTTCAAGGTGAATTTATACTTGTAGACCTTTCTCGTTATCATTTTTTATTGAAAGCAGAAACTAATCTATTTCTACCCTTATTCCTCCATGAGACCAGTTTAAATAGTTGGGCTCATAGCTTCTCTACCTAAACTAATATCTGCTAGGATTACACTGTCTGGTAGATTTTCATTCTCTATATTCTAAAACAGCAATTTAAACACAGCCAAACCAGGCTTAGACTTTCCGATTTGTTGTGGGTCCATGGCATAAAGACAGGCTACACATGAACTGAAACTTGCAGGAAATTTAAACAAAATTGTGAAGGCTTGAAATTCTGAAAATTAAAAGCATCCTTCTTTTTGTGACTCAGATTTTGAGCTTTTTAGAGTCACCTTTCTTTCTTCATTCCAACTCTAATTTTGATCCTATTAGAGTTGTTTTCTTCTTTGCTGGTTCAATTTTTGAGCATGTTAGAATCAATCCTCTTTCTTTTTCTCTGGCTCAGGTTTTGATATAATTGGAGCCATTATTTTTAGAATCCCATAGGTTCAAGATTTGAGCATGTCTGAACGTTTCTCTTTCTATTTTTTGTGTATTTTTTTTTTCTTCTTATTCTTTTTCAAAAAAAAACAAAGCAATGGTATTTACAATGGAAGTGAAAATTTTAAAATGAGTTCAGCAGAAATAATGCTTGAGCATCTTGCCATTGACAGGACCCCCAAACAGGTCTGTACCATCAAATTCTTGCAGAAAAAATGCATTGGGAACAATGGAAAATTGAATGATGTAAGGGCCTTGCCATAAATTGTCAAAATTTCCATTCTTACCCTTGTCTTCTCTCCTAGAGTCCCATTTGAGTACTTTGTCCCCTAGTTTGAAATCACATGCCTTTGTCCTTTTATCAAACAATTTTTTTATATTTTCTTGTACTTTATGAGCTCTGTTGTAGACTTCTTCCTTGTTTGTTGGAGATGTATGGTCTGATTTATTTTCCTCATCATGATATCCTCCTCTGATTGTATTTATTGGACCAATTTTATCACTGGTACCCCTAAACTGGTAGGGAATACTACATCCCCTCCATAAAATAGCTGATAGGGAGACATTCCAATATATTTCTTTGTTGTCAATCTGTCTGCCAATAAAGCATGCACTAGCTTATTATGCCATGATTTTTTATTATCTTCCAGTAGCTTCTTGATGATGTTCACCAAAATCTTATTTGATCATTTTTCTAGCCCATTACCTTGACGGTAATAAGCAGTTGAATGACCAAGTACAATCTCATACCTGTGAAAAAAATCAATCATATTTTTGGAACCAAATGCAGTAGCATTGTTAGTGATAATTTTCCTGGGGAAACCAAATCTAGATAGCATATGGTCTTCAAGGAATTTTATGATAATTGAGTCTGTGGAATTCCTAGAAGGGATGGCCTCTACCCATTTAGTGAAATAGTCAGTGGCTGTTAATATCCATCTATGTTGGGCAAATGAAGCAAGATGGATTTCCCCAATGAATTCTAGGCTCCACTGTTGAAAAGGTGCTTCAACAGTGACTGGTTGTAAAGGTAAGGGGAGGAGTTTTTTTTTGCCCTCAAAGATTTGGCATTTTTGACAAGAAACTGTCATTTTGTGGACATATTGGAAGAGGGTGGGCCAATAATAGCCCGCTCTAAGTATTTTATTGGCAGTGGTTTGCTAATAAAGGTGGCCTCCACACTCTCCATGAAACTCATGTTTGATCCGATCTGCATCAACTTCCAGCAAACATTTAAGAAATAAACCATTGGAATTTTTACAATATAAACATTCATCTAAAATGCAATAATTCCTAGCTTTCAACTTTAAAAACCTTGCCTTTGTCTTAGATAAACTAGGAGGAGAATTTAGATTGATAAGCACATGCAAAATATCAGCATACCAAGGTGAGTTTTGGAAAAGATCTTCAACAATGAGAGCTGGTAACGCTTCCTATTCATCTAATGCATCCACCATGTTTATGTCAAGAGCTTGTAAGTTAGATTTAGCCTGCAATTCTGTTAAGCCTTGACCCTTGATGAGTTTAGCGGGTTTGATTTCCAAATCATATTCTAGTATCATAGCAATCCACTTGCCTCTTTTTCCATCTAGATCTTGTGAGAAAATGTCCTTCACCACTATACTAGGCACAAAGGCAATAATATGGGAATGTAAAATATACACTCTGAAATCCTTCAAGGCCTTTACCAAGGCATAGGCTTTTTTTTCCATGATATTATATTTTAGAAGTGCATCTCTTAATGCCTTGCTAAAAAATGCAATTGGCTGCTCTTGTCCTTCTGGATTTTTTTGCAATAGGACAACAACCACAGTATGCTCTGATGCAAATGAGAAAATGAGAAAAACCTTAGTAAATCGGGGCTGATGAAAACTGGTGCTTGGGTGAGTGCATGTTTTAGTAGTTCAAAGGATTTTTTGGCTTCCAGAGTCCATTTAAATCCTATTTCTTTCTTTAGCATACTTGTCATGTTTCTAAGGAGTTCTGCAAGGTTGGGTATGAACCTCCTCAAGAAATTAATCTTTCCAATGAAAGGTTGCAATTCCTTGATGTTTCTAGGGTGACTAATTTGCAATATACCCTCAACCCTTTCTGGGTCTACTTTAATCCCTTTTTCAGATATGATATGACCAAGAATTTTACCTTCTTGGAGACCGAACAATGTCTTTTTGGGATTTAAAGATAGCCCATACCTCCTGCATTTCTCAAAGACTTTTCTCAGATGTTTAAGGTGTCCTTCATCAGTTTTGGAATACACTATAATGTCATGAAGGTAAATTACAATGAAGTACCCTATCTCTTCTGAGAATGCAAGGTCCATGGCTCTTTGAAAGGTGGCACTGGAATTCATTAATCCAAAAGGCATTTTCACATACATGAAAGTTCCCTCGGGAGTGGTGAAGGCTATTTTAAGTTGATATTCTAGGAGTACTAAGACCTGGTTGTACCCTAAAATGCCATCTAACAGAGAAATCCTCTTAGAACCAACTACCTTTTGTAGGATGTGTTCCATTTTGGGTAAAGGGTAATTGTCTTTTAATGAGGCTCTATTTAAGTTTCTAAAATCAATACACAACCTTATTTCTCCTATATTTTTCCTTACAGTCACTAGGTTAGATACCCAGTCTGAAAACCTCACAGGGATAATAATCCCAGCATCATACATTTTCTTAATTTCTTTTTCTACCAGAGGTAATTATACAGGGTTTATTCTATGCAGCTTTTGCCTAAAAGGTTTTTGGTTTTCTTTCAATGGTATTTTATGCTGGATGGTCTCTATATCATAATATTTCAAATCCTCATAGCTCCAGGAAAATACATCAGCAAAATCTTTAAATAAATCAATGTATTTCAGCTTGATGTGGGCTGCTAATGCCTTGGATAATTTGATCATTCTAGGTCTGTCAGCGCTGCCTATATTGCATTATTCAATGTTAGATTTAGTGGGTTTTATGGTTGGTTTCTTTTCCACATCATTAAAATCAAAAAGGTCTTCTATTGGGGCCAGCTCTTGGGGTATACCTTTGTCTTTGTATTGCAGTACCTCTACATCTTCCTTATCCAAGTTTATGTACTCCTCTATTTGATTTTCAAATTCTCTGGTCAGCATGTTTATTTCTGGAATAGGGAATGTTTTTTCTTTGTCAGGGGATTTTCATCCAAAAAATTTTCATTGGACTTAGATTTTGAATTAGGAAATTCAAACTCATTCTTGGAATGCAGGAAATCCTCTATCTATTTGTCACCCTAAAAGACCTACCAATATTTCTCATTATCTGGGATTGCTGGTCTGTATTTTGTTTGAAAAATGAATTGTTTGTCATTGTGTGGTCTTTGGCATGAACTAGCAGCACAAGCCAAACCATTAGCAATTATGTTTTGACTTCTAGGGACAAACACTAGCTCATATTCTACAAAGTTCTTTAACAGATCCATGGCATCATTCCTATTAGCCACTTATAATATTTTTTCAAAGCAAACAGGTGGCTAAATATGTTTTTGAGCCTTCAAGAGAAACATTTCCTTTGTAAATATATCATTCTTGAAGCCTCTATGTGTCTTCTATCCTTCAAATAATCTTTTGTGCTATTTCCATTAACGAACCCTGCTGTTTGTGAAAGAAACTGTTTTCGAAAGGCCTCCATTTTCTCCTTGTCACTCCCACAAATTCCCCATTTTTCATCCTCATTCCCTTCACAAAATTCCTCTATAATCCTTCATTTCAACCTCCATCTCATCCTAAACCCATTTTAAACCTTATATTTCCCTTTATTTGGTTTACAAGTCCCTTCTTTTGCCTACTGGAACCCCATACTAAGCCTTAAAATCCCTGTTTTTTGGCCTAAAAAACTCATTGTTACACTAAGGCCTTAAGCCCATTTTGGCCTTGGCCCTATCCCCTTTTCCGCATGTGACCCAGAGCCATAACCACGCACTAGCCATTATTTCTCATCATAATCGGAGTTTCTTTTCCCTGAATTTTCCCTTATTTCTTCCAATCTTCCAATGCGATGAGCCCCTTCTCCGTCGATCCCCGTATTAGATCTAGACCATTGAATCTACAACAACCAACGGCTAGGATCTAATCACACTCTACATTTTATTTTCTCCATTTCGCTACTCTATTAACCGCTGATTAGATCTCTGCCGTCCATTCCTACAGATCCGACCACTCCCATCTTTCTGCTAATTTACTTACCCCGTTTTCCTCTTGGTCAAAACTCCACTTTCTCTTCAAATCCCGACCATCCGATCTGCAGATCTAATGGTCCTAACTCAATCCCACCACACCTTCTACCCACGTATCTCACCTGCTATTACATTCATTCCGCACCATTCGATCAACACATCTTGATCCAACGGCCGACACTCTGTTTCGCAAAAATTTTATGCTTAAAGTTTAATGCCCAAAATTTTTACGAAATGGGCGGTATTGGGAAGAACACGTCTCAATTGATGTATCAAATCGCATTTTTTTGCGCAAAATTGCCTCGCCCCATTTTATTTTGCGAAAACCATTTCTGGTTTTCCGCTTTACCATTACTCTTCACGACGTTGTCTTTTCGGTTTTAATCCTAGCCATCGATCACTAAGATCGAACGGATCTCATATAATCTCACCTCCATTCGCTTTCCCTTTATCTGATCTCCCAAATGACTCCATCGAGCAATCTCCATCGTTCATTATTCTAATCTAACGGTCCACAACTCACGTCGCACCCAAACTCCCATTAGACCTGTTTTCGCCTTCCGCCATGATTTTAAGCCCATTTTCTGCTGAATCCAGTTTTTCCCCTCACTGCTCCTCCATCCCCACGAGCCTCTAAGTCAGCCTTCCCACTCCCACTAGTTTTTATAATGAGTTTTTCATTTTTTGCAGGTTTCAAAAGGTGGTGAACCCATACAGTCTCCACAGTCACAGTCATGGTGATATATAGTGCTGAGAGACTGTCTCAGAGCCGAAGATCACAGAAGACACCACTAAGGAGGTTTGAAAACATATTTTATTGAAATATCAGTGTTAATAACCTAGACATAAAACCTCCAGCACCTCTGTAACTAGTATATTCACACAAATAGGTCAGCAGAAAGTTTAAAGTGTAGCAGAAGAAGATTAAAGGGATCAACGCATTGTATTTGAAGCCTAATACACCTTTACAAACATAAAGGACACAGTTGAAGACCTAAAGATGATTAAGGAGGCTTAGTGAAGCCTAAAGCACACATCAAGCCATGTCAGTGGTTTAATATCAGCAGGATGTTCTTTTCCTAACAAGGAAAAGTTCCCACAACATTCCCTATTCTACATCGAGCCCATAACAGTTATTAGTCTGACAAGAAGTCCTAAAACTGTCAGTGCATTAGTTACAAATCATGGAAGACCTGAAAGGCAAATCTTCACCCTTTCTTGTCACAGAAGATAAAACAGAGTACTACAGCTAGAGAGTACTTCAAGAACACACCCTTGGAGTTATTATCAATCTGAAGAAGACCCCTAATTCATCTAAAGGGTACTGAAAGTCAATGTAAAGATATTAAAATAGAATGGGCTTTGAAAGAAATTTCTCCCTCTATTTTAATGATTCATAAGTTCTATCTACCAATACTATCACTCCTTCACCTATAAGAACCCATGAAAAATACATTGTAAATGTTGGTTGGTTGCCGTGAATTGAAAGCTATTTTACTGAGTCAGAGTTTTGTGAGTAGTAATTGTAAATAGGCTATCAGATGATTTCTAGATGATATCAAGCTATTGGACAAGAATGTATGTGACTGGTTTTGCTCTACTAATATGACAAGCATCCTCATCGGATCTTGATCTAAATTAGTGGTGATGTGTCCTTTCTTTTTATTTTTTTCCCTCTGTTTTACATCATGTTTCATCTTCTCTGATAAGAAAACAGTAAATTTAGCTTAGGATATACTACTGTAAGTACCCTAATGCTCACTGCATTTTCTTATTTTTATATTTTCTACTAATTGTGTATCTAAGAAAAAATTCAATATAATTTAATCAATCAAAGATGTTGGTTTTCCCATACTTACTTATGTATGAATTTAGAGTTTGTTTCTTAGATTTTCTTGTCTAGTTCAGTTGAAAGAATTAGGAAACAGGGAGATTTAGAGTTAGCCCTATCCCCTAGGTTCCTTTTCCATCAGTTAGCCTTTCTAAGATCCCTTTGAGTCGAATGTCAAAAGAAGAGAAGGTTAAAGGTATTTCTCTAATCTTAGATTTCACTCTATGTTTGAACTTAAGTGCTTGCTACTGTCTAAAAGTAGTTAGGAAGACTGCTGGATTGTTGTCTTCAGAGTTAGCCTCATCAAGAGTTTGGATCATAGAGTTAAAGGCATGCCCTATCCCTAGACTTACTCTGAAGTGGTCACCTTGGAAGGTTTTCCTTGTCATTCCCATTCATTTCCTTATTGTTTCATCCCATACTATCATCTTAAGAGATCCTCTGATATAGATGATGTTGTGTAACCAGCTCCAAAAATAGAAGAAAAGAGATATGAACGCCTTAGAAATGAGCCACTTCGAGGGGGCAGCCTCCAATACATTACATAAATGGACAATTCTTGGATGATTCAATTTACAAAACCTCCTTTCTATATATAGGAGTCCATGGGGCCATAATGTAATCCTAGTGGGCCACAATGTAATCCTAGCCGACCTAACAATAATAATTTAAGGGCACAATAATAACAAAATGGGGGTTACAGGGGTACAACAATAACAATAAGGGGAGCTACACTAACATAATAAGGGGCTACACTATTAATATAGGGACTTAACATGCCCCTCTCCTTCAAACAAGTGTTGTCCTCAACGCTTGATTATTTCTTGATGCTTCTGTATAAAATTCTCATCCTCCCATGTGGAATCTTCTACAGGAAAGTTATTTCACTTGTTGAGATACTCTGAAATTATTCATTTTGATACGAGATTTTGTTTCTATGACTTTGACTAGCTGCTGGATGTCATAGTTGACTTTCCGTTGTTTATTAGGATTTCACCAAAGTTGTTGTTCCTGAGAGTTGTAACTTGTTGTTGATGCTGATGTGATCTTCACTAATTTATTAAACTATATTTGCTAATATTTTAACTTTTAAAACCATCTACATCTTGGCCTGCATCAGCTTTTTTAAACCATGCTTCCATTCATCTCCTTCATCGCTTCGTAAGATCGAAATTTGTTGCACTTGGTACCGTAATTTTGATATCTCCTCTTGCAGCTCTTCCTCTTCATGCGTCATAGTATAGATTTCTGAGGGCTTGATGGGTGTTGAATTCTTTTTAGAAGGCATTTCAAAACCCAATACTAAAATATATGCTCAATAGGCCCTTGGAATCACTTCAAAATGATTCTTCAAACAAGACTTATACAAAAACAATACACACCTTTTACTTGCTTTGAGGAGCTCAATATTGAAATTGAATTATCTCTGTAATTGAAAATCTTCGATATCTGAAATTCAGCCCTGTAGTAGACCTCTGAAGCTTCTTTCAAATTCCACAGGTATGATCTAATTTGGATTCCCCAAGACAAAGTTGTGTCCAATCTCCCACAATGACCTAATTTTGGACTGGTTCAGTAGAGCGAAATTGTACGACTTTCCACGTGTCACTGTTTCATCCTTTGTCTCTGAAATTGATAGAAAATAAACTACAGTCTGTGTAATTGCAACCACTTTTTACGGCACTCCAATCCGATGCCCAGAGAGAGAGTTATTGAACTTTTCCCACGATCACCTCTTTGAGATGCAATTCAAGAGCCTGAAAAAGCACTACATTCCACAGATCATATCTCCAAAAATATTGCGAACCAAGCTCTGAAATTTTTTGACGAATTTCCTCAGGATTTCAGCTTCGCACCATATTAATTTCAGATTCTGAACCTTCGTGGAAAAAAAATTATAGTGAAAATTCCACGATGACCTGTTTAGGAGCTTGAAAAAAGACCTAACTTCCACAGATGATATCTCCGAAAATATTGCGAACCAAGCTCTGAAAGTTTTTGACGAATTTCCTCGAGATTTCAGCTTCGCACCCTACGAATTTCCGATTCTGAACCTTCGTAGAAAAAAATTTATAGTGAAAATTCCACGATGACCTGTTTAGGAGCTTGAAAAAAAACCTAACTTCCACAGATGATATCTCCCAAAATATTGGGAACTAAGCTCTGAAATGTTTAGAAAATCTTCCTCAGGATTTCAGCTTCGCACCATAAAAATTTCAGCTTCTGAAACTTCGTATAAAAAAAGTTATAGCGAAAATGCCACGATGACCTGTTTGGAGCAGCGAAACCCTAGAATCCCAAGCTCTGATACCAAATGTTGTGTAACCAGCTCCAAAAATAGAAGAAAAGAGATATGAACGCCTTAGAAATGAGCCACTTCGAGGGGGAAGCCTCCAATACATTACATAAATGGACAATTCTTGGATGATTCAATTTACAAAACCTCCTTTCTATATATAGGAGTCCATGGGGCCATAATGTAATCCTAGTGGGCCACAATGTAATCCTAGCCGACCTAACAATAATAATTTAAGGGCACAATAATAACAAAATGGGGGTTACAAGGGTACAATAATAACAATAAGGGGGGCTACACTAACATACTAAGGGGCTACACTATTAATATAGGGACTTAACAGATGACTAGCCCTTTGAAAGCCTTGGATATTTGAATTGCAAGTAAACCCTTTTATGACCCCATTTCCCAATGGACTTGTGTGCTCTTTTAATTATCTCCCAATGCAAAAATCCTTGTATACTCATTCCTTTACCTTAAATTGAACTCTTCTTTCATGTTTCCCAACCAAACAAACAAACAAAACATAAACCGTTGTGCCCCATAGCTAGCCTAACACCTAAAATTGAACATCAAACATATACATTTCTTTACCTTTATAGAGAGATCCCTCTCTGGATCCAGGAGGGCTAGATCCTGAGATCCCAAAGTGGTTTGATGTTTTCTTGTCATTTGGTACTGCCAAATCACAGGAACCACAACATAATGGCGACTCCACTGGGGAACTTTGAGTAAAACACTCCTTAAAACATCTCTAAAAACTCAAATAAGACCACATTAGCCTTAATTTGGTAGTTAATCACTGTGGTGGAACAGCAAATCTCCTTGAACATGTTAAATCACCCACCTAATGACTCCACAGTTCCTAAATGACCAAAAGACTCCACTGGTGATCAGTAGGCCTACTGATTATCTCTGTTTTCACAAGACTCCACTGGGATACTAGTTTCATCACAACATCATCCATACTAAAGGAAACACATAGGATCAAGCTTCTTCTTTTAAGGATAGCCTACCTATAAATATTGTTATACTTAACATACTGGCTTCAAGAAGAATCTATACTAGAGCTTATCCTGATCCATATCCTCCTGAAATAGTTAACAATCTCGAAAGCATTCTTTGGAAGTCTTTCACATCTAGGGATCCAACTAATGTCAGACCTATTCATAGAGATTACTGAGCACTCGAAAACCTTGCAGCTCTATTATATACCCAAATTTATCTAGATTTACCAATTAATTTACCAAGAACTAAGTCATTCAGTGGTATAGATCAGATGGACTTTGAGCCTTCAAGCTCACCACCACATAGTGGTCAACATATTAATGATAGAGAAACCCCTCCATCAACACCTCCTAATATCCATTTCATTCATAAATTGGGTCTCTCTCACCCTAAATCTGCTCAATAATTTGTTGTTGGTCCAAGCATTTCTTCCATCCATATACCTGCTGCTCAAGCCACTCCTTCCCCCCCACAAAACACTATCATGGAAGCATGGTGTGCTCCCCTAGTGTTGCCACAGCCTCTGGTTCCTTTACCAAATGACTATGAGTCTAAAATTCCCCATTTCCCTGGAGAATAATCTACCACAGCTCAAGAACATGTAACTAGGATGGAAGATGCATTTGATTATATTGAAATAGAAGATGAGACCATAAATATGAGAATCTTTGCTCAAATTTTAGGAGGAGAAGTAAAGAAGTGGTTTAAAGGCTTAACACATAATAGCATCAATGACCTTCCCTCTTTACATCTAGCTTTCATAAACAAATGGGAAATCAAAAGCAACCCTCTACAAATATTAGTAGAGTTTCAGAGTCTTAAAAGAAATCAGAGAGAGAGTATTCATGATTACTCCACCAAGTTTAATAGGGTCTACAATGCTCTTCCACCTCACATGAAACCTCCCCAAGGCATGGCCTTAGTAAAATATCCTGAAGGTTTTGATGCTGATATGGCCTATCAACTAAGGGAAAGAGACTATTCAACTCTAGAAGACATGCAGAAGGGAGCTGTGAGTCTAGAAGAAAACTTAATTGAAAAAAGTTCCAAGATGAGGGCCGAAAATAAGGTAACCTATAGGGAAGACACCACAACTTCTACGTCTGATTCCAAATTTGATGATCTAGCCAAAAACATGTATAGGCTAGAAAGAATGATGGAGAAAATGGTTGTCGAATTCAATAATCAGAATAGAAATCAGTCTCAAAACCATAACCAAAATGTTAGGAGACACTCATCCCAATAGACAAAGGGATTCTGACCAAAAAATCATACCTCCATTCCAAGAGAATTTCCTTGATGAAGATGAGGGAATAATAGAAGAGTCAGAGGGAAGTATTATAAACATGGTAGAAGTGGACAACCAAGATCACACCTTTTTCACAGAAGACAACCAGATCTCATACACACATTGGGAGGAGGAAGGGTTGGAATCTGAGGACTATAGGTTAGGATTCAAGAATTCCATCATGCAGGTCCAAGGAAAATATGATTTTAGAATAAAAAAGAACCCAGAAGCTCCCAAACAAAAAACCTCTGAAATCACTATTAAGAAAATACCAAAAAATACTCCTAAAGGGACTATTGAAAACAACAAAAAAGTAGCTGAGAGTTCTGGAAAAAACAAGGACAAAGATATCGTAACCATTGATAAACTAAGTCAAGAAACTAGTAGCACTAGCACTACAGCTAATGCTCCTGAAAAAATAGCCTCAACAAATGTACATAGTGAAAATAAACAAGTTGATTTTGCCAATAAAAAAGTGACCAACAAAACATAATTGAACCTTTCAAAGAACCAATATCCTTTCAATCTTTAGAGTGAAATTTCCAAAATCAAAATTTTTGTCCCTCTCACTGAGTTGGCCGCCCAAGATGTATATAAATGTTAAATTTTGAAAGCTTTAAAGTTAGGAGAAAATAGTGACTCTGTCAACTTAAACGATGATCAACCAACTCTCTTGTTTGGCCCAAAAATTGAAGGGAAATTTCAGGAAGTAGTAGTGCCTCCTTTCTATGTCAGTCTAAACATCCACGGAAAAATCTTACATAATTCTATGCATGATTTAGGGGCTTCACACAACCTCATGCAAAAAGTGATCATACAAAAATTAGGCCTAGAGATAACCAGACCATATAAGGATTTATATTCTTTTGACTCTAGCACAGTGAAGTGTTTGGGACTGATTGAAGATCTCTGTGTAAATTTTACCCAAATCCCAACCAAGTGCATGGTTATGGATGTTTTAGTGGCTAATGTACCTCCTAAGTATGGCTTGTTGCTGTTAAGATCATGGGGTGCCAAGCTACAGGGTACAATGCAAATGGACATGACATATGCCACTATCCCTATTTTCAGCCAGCTTAGAAGAATATATAGGGAAGCACACATGAAATTTATGGCAAGAATGATCCAGGTGGATATTGGTGGCCACCCGCCTATTCCACTTGGGCCCCCACCATTGTCTCTTTCAGTTTTTCAGTTTTGGCATAACTTACTATTTTTAGTAGTTTTTCGGGTCCTGAACTTCCGGAGCCGTTTTGAGGCCCTAAACGACGTTTTTTGGGTATTAAATTTGTTGCGATTTTGATCATCAAAATTTTCACAAAATTTGTAGTCCTCGGATAGAGCTTTCTAATGATGTATCATGTGCGTCAAACAGAGATAGTATGCCAAAGTTACGTCCCTGGGAAGTTGAAACACCAATTTACCCAAACGGGGCCCATAGTTTTGGCGCTTCATCTCCTAGGGTTAGGTTTTTGGGATGTTTAGGGTTCTCCATTGTTTCTCAATAACAAATAGGCCCTCGCGCCTCATTGTAAAGCAGTTCAGAGGTCTGTAGCCACCACATCTCTTCTCAGAGATAGCTACCAGTACCCTAGCTAGTTTTATTTCCATTGTCTGTAAGCAAATTTCAGCTCTTTGATATTAATGAAATGAAGTGTTATTTCCGCTGCATCTCTGTATTTATGGTTATGTGTTTATTCTGTTGCGTTCCTGCATAAATCCGGATCAGTGGTATCAGAGCGGTCTGCTTTTTCTCGATCCTTCTTTGCATGTCCCCAACGAGGTCGGGGTATAAGGAGCTAGGGCTTGATCTGGTGGAACCTTTGCAAGATCAGCCTCGCAAACCTCGACAGACGCCCATGGGGTCGAAAAGAAAGATGAGGGAGCAGGAGATCCTATCAAAATATTGCTCGAGGAGGCCCTCGAAAAACAAAGGAACGCGATGATGGATAAATTTGTTCAGATCCTTCAACGGCTGCCCACCGGTGGTGCATCTGCATCCAGTAGCCACTCTGGAGTTGCGACTCCTTTTAAGGTACAAGTAAATTTTGACATTCCCATATTTGAGGGTCAAATAGACGCAGATGCCGTAGATAGATGGTTGAATCTATTAGAAGGATATTTCTCTGTTCATGACTTTTCAGACCGGGAGAAGATTATTTTTGCACTCCTCAAAGCTACCCCCCATGTTAAGGACTGGTGGGAAACCTACCGTGAGAACAAGGACCAGACAGAACCCTCTCTGTTCTCGGCCGTACCAACTTGGAATTCTTTCCGAGACGCCGTCAAGGAACAGTACTATCCCGTGGGGAGCTATGAGGACAAGTACATACAATGGACCACGCTACGACAACAAAGGGATCAAGATGTGCACGAGCTGACGAATCTGTTCCATACCCTGCGCACAAAGTTGGGTATCAAAGATTCAGAGAAACATTTGGTGCTAAAGTATCGCAGCTGTCTGCACAGATACATTCAGGACGAAATGGAGTTCCTCGACATCTCCTCGCTTGGTACGGCATACCGGTATGCTGCCAAGATTGAGCAGAAATTCAAACAGAAGAAGCGAGACTTTGGATCTGTGAATCAAAAGCAAGGAAAAAGTGCTTCCAAACCGCAGAACAAAGGACAGAGCATGGCAGCTAAAGACAACCCATCAAAGCCACAAGAAAAGAACAACACCGTAAAGCCAAAGAAGGACACGGGAAAGTGGTGTGAGTTCCATAAGAGCTCCACTCACAACACAAGTGAGTGTCGGGCCAAGTAGTCGCTAGTGGCCGAGATGAGGGCTTCTGAGTCAGATGCATGCTCTGACCCCGAATCAGAACCTAAAAAGGGGAATGAAAAATGGAAACAGATTATTGATGCGGAGCCCAACGCCACTATTGCCACTACAAAGGTCCAGAAGGAGGAACCGGAAAATCCAAAGGAGGAGGAACGTCTCTTCCACTCCCAGATGTGGGTAAAGGGCTCCCCTGTACAGTTCATTGTCGACAATGGGAGCCAAAAGAACCACATTTCAGCAGACGCCGTGAAGCAGTTGGGCTTGCCGACCACAGCTCACCCACATCCATACACCATCGGGTGGCTTCACCAAGGACGAGATCTCCGCGTTAGCCAGCAGTGCCACCTTCCCTATAGCATCAAGCCCTTCACGGATGAGGTATTATGTGACGTTGCTCCTATTGATGTTTCTGATGTATTATTAGGACAACCATACTTGTGGAAGCGTCATGATGTGTATGAGTCTCGACCTCGTGCTGTTATTATTACTTTGGGAAGTAAGTTGTACATGATACCAGAGGTACCACCTCCTACGACTGTCTCTTTGGTTACTGCAAAATAATGTAGTAAGCTCATTTCCCAAACTAGGAAATTCGTTTTCCTGATGATCCGCCCCCAGGGAAAGAAGAAGACTGTGTCCACGACCTCCAGACAGGGCCCCTCTGCACGACAACAACAAATGGATAAGGTCGTGGAGGAGTACGGGGACATCTTCACCTCACCCACAGGGGTTCCTCTGCACTGCCAGGTCAAGCACCCGATTGATCTGACCCCAGGTGCGCCACTACCCAATGGACCGATCTATCGACGCTCGGTTCTGGAAAATGATGAAATCAAGAGGCAGATTCAGGAGCTGTTGCAGAAAGGTCACATCAGACCAAGTTCATCGCCCTGTGGGAGCCCGATCGTGTTGGTACAGAAGAAGGATGGGACGTGGAGACTCTGTATTGACTATCGGGCGGTGAACAAGATCACTGTCCGGAATAGGTACCCAATCCCACGGATTGATGACCTTCTGGACCAACTCCAAGGTGCAAAATATTTCAGTAAGATCGACCTGAAGTCTGGGTATCACCAGGTACCAATTGAACCCTTTGATGTGTGGAAGACTGCCTTCAAATCTAAGGAAGGCCTTTTTCAATGGTTGGTCATGCCTTTCGGGTTGATGAATGCTCCCGCAACCTTCATGAGGATGATGGACGACATCTTGCGGCCATTCACCAACTCATTCGTAGTGGTGTACTTGGATGACATTCTGATCTTTAGCAAGACTTGGGAAGAGCACCTTCATCACATCCGACAAGTCCTCCAAACACTGCGGCAACACAAGTTGTGTGCCAATTTGGAGAAGTGCACGTTTGGCATGACCCAGGTTCAATATCCGGGATACATTATTGATGAAAGGGGGGTGCATGTGGATCCAGCCAAGATCCAAGTCATTCGGGATTGGCCAGCCCCGACTACTATAACAGAGCTTCGCAGCTTTCTGGGTCTTGCTAATTTCTACCGTAGATTCATGTTGGGATTCTCTCATATCACTTGGCCCTTGAGTCAAGTCACCAAAGGAGGAGCAAGAGAAAAATTCTTTTGGTCGGAACCTCAACAGAAGGCGTTCAAAGAATTGAAAAATCGCCTCTGTTCTGCCCCAGTGCTCACCTTACCAGACTTGCAGCAGCCATTTGAGATCGAGACAGATGCCTCTGACTATGCTATTGGGGCAGTTCTTACTCACCAGGGACATCCAGTGGCATATCACAGTGAGACATTGTCTGAGACAGTTCGCAAGTATCCCACCTATGACAAAGAAATGTATTCCATTGTGCAAGCCTATCGATAATGGAAGCATTACATTTTGGGGAAGGAAACAATCATCCACACAGACCACCGGCCCCTGCAGTTCATACAGACACAAGGGAAGTTACAGAATGATCGCCATTAGAAGTGGTCCACATATCTGCAACAGTTTCATTTGAACATCAAGTACAAGAAGGGTAGCACCAATAATGTTGCAGACTGCCTCAGCCGACCACCGATCGTGGCGCTCACCACCGTGCTCAACTCTTGTGGGCACGAGAATTCTGATTGGCTGCTTCTCTATGAGAGTGACCCAGAATTCGGCCACACTTACAAGGCACTCTTGGGGGGCACGCAAGTTCCAAATTTTCACCTCCAAGATGCACTTTTATGTCACTTGGGACACCTTTGTGTTCCTTCAAGCGAGCGTGCCAAGATGATATGGGAAGCACACTATAGTCGAGTCGCTGGGCATTTCGGGGTCGAGAAAACAGTAGCAATACTACAGAAGTATTTCTATTGGCCGAACCTTCGAAAGAATGTCGAGAAGCACATCAGATCCTGCACTGCTTGTGCCATTGCCAAACCGACCATCAAGAAGCAAGGCCTATATACTCCACTACCTACCCCTAGTCGACCGTGGGAATCCATCTCCATGGATTACATGTCGGGCCTACCCTCTACTAAGAATGGCAATGACCGTGTTTTCGTGGTCGTTGACAGATTCTCGAAGATGGCCATTATGGCGGCCTGTAAGAAGAATATCACAACAGAAGCTACTGCTAAACCTTCTTTGAACGAGTATGGGTGCACTTTGGGATCCCACAGTCTATCATATCAGATCGAGATAGCAGGTTCCTCAGCACATTTTGGTCCAGCCTCTGGTCAATGATGGACACAAAGCTCACCAAGTCCACAGCTTTCCATCCCCAAACAGATGGGCAGACAGAGGTCGTCAACAGAATGATTGTACACATTCTGCGCATGTACAATTCAAAGCATCCACACACATGGGACGAGAGCCTCCCTTATGTACAACATAGTTATAATCGAGCTCTCCACAGTTTAATCGGCCATAGCCCCTTTCAGGTGGGCTTGGGATTCCAGCCACTATGTCCCATTGACGTAGCCATGCCATTTGCAGTTGCTCAGGCCAATTCAGCTCATGTCCAGTCTGAAGTTGACAAAGCCAGTAGCTTCATCGAGCGCATTCAACACATCCGCCAACAAGTTCATGATATATTGGACAGAGCCAATGCCAAGTACAAGCAACGCCATGATCAACATCAGGTGCCACACAACTTCCAGGTGGGTGACAAAGTATGGCTACATTTGCAGAAGGAGCGCCTCACTGGACCCCACCGCAAGCTTCGCCCGCTCCGATACGGGCCGTACACCCTCACCAAGGCTGTAGGGAACAATGCATTCGAGCTCAGTATTCCACCATTCCTTGGTCTGCACCCAGTCTTCAATGTGGATCGCCTTCGTCCTTACTTCCCACCTCTACTGGACACCTCGGACATTGCAGAACAACTCACACCAAATGAGTTAAATCCAGACTGCATGGAACAGGCCACCACAGATTGCATCATGGACATGCAAATCAAGAACACTCGCCAGCAGAAGATCCAACTATATCGGGTTGTCAAAGCTGGCCAACTCCTGCACCAAGGAAAGTGGTTCACCAGGGACCAAGTTCGGCAGAAATTTCCTCATCTCATGGAGGAACTTAACGCAATGGGGACCATTGCTTCCTAAGGGGGGAGGAATGATCCAGGTGGATATTGGTGGCCACCCGCCTATTCCACTTGGGCCCCCACCATTGTCTCTTTCAGTTTTGGCATAACTTACTATTTTTAGCAGTTTTTCGGGTCCTGAACTTCCGGAGCCGTTTTGAGGCCCTAAACGACGTTTTTTGGGTATTAAATTTGTTGCGATTTTGATCATCAAAATCATCACAAAAGTTGTAGTCCTCGGATAGAGCTTTCTAATGATGTATCATGTGCGTCAAATGGAGATAGTATGCCAAAGTTACGTCCCTGGGAAGTTGAAACACCAATTTACCCAAACGGGGCCCATAGTTTTGGCGCTTCATCTCCTAGGGTTAGGTTTTTGGGATGTTGAGGGTTATCCATTGTTTCTCAATAATAAATAGGCCCTCGAGCCTCATTGTAACTCAGTTCAGAGGCCTGTAGCCACCACATCTCTTCTCAGAGATAGCTACCAGTGCCCTAGCTAGTTTTATTTCCATTCTGTATGTAAGCAAATTTCAGTTCTTTGATATTAATGAAATGAAGTGTTATTTCCGCTGCATCTCTGTATTTATGGTTATGTGTTTATTCTGTTGCGTTCCTGCATAAATCCGAATCAAAGAAACCCAGAGAAGCCAGAAAATTCCCCTCTTTACTCTGTCCATACGGACCTAGAATATTTTATCCTTTACAATGATGAGTTTATAGATGAGAAAGAGCTAGAGAACACAAATTTAAACAACAGAGTAGAAGGCACAAATATAAACATAATGGAAGCTCTGGATACATAGGAAAACAAGGGAGAAACATTTGAACAGTTTGCAGAATTAGAAAATTAGGACCGAGATTGTAGAGAGAAGATTACCCATCACCATACTGACCTCAGGAAACAAGATGAGAATAAGGGTAAAACTGATAACAAATCTACAAAAAATCCTTTATGGAGCATGAGTTTTGATGGGCCTTGCACTAGAAGGAGTGCAGGAGATGGGGTATGGTTGCACAATACTAAAAACAATTATGCTGAGAGTCATGCCTTCAAACTAAACTTTAAGTGCACAAAAAACATAGCAGAGTATGAAGCTCTCCTCTTAGGGCTACATCTATTGAAAAAAATAGGAGCTAAGAGGATAGTTGTTCATGTAGACTCATAATTGGTTATTAAACAAATAAATGGAGAGTACACTGCCAAACATCCTAGGTTAAGGGCATATAGGAACGATGCCATGGATCTATTGATTTTTTTTTTAGAATATGAACTTGTGTTTGTCCCTAGAAGTCAAAACATACTTGCCAATGGATTGGCCTGCACTGCTAGTTCATATCAGAGACCATTTAGTGACAAACAAATCATTGTTCAAACAAAATATAGACCAGCAGTACTAGATAATGAAAAATATTGGCAGGTCTTTGAGGGTGATAAACAGATAGAGGATTTCTTGCTTTCCAGGAATGAATTTGAATTACCAAATTCAAACTCTAAGTCCGATGAAAACTGTTTGGATGAAGAACCCATTGATGAAGGTAAACCATTCCCTGCTACAGAAATAAACATGCTGACTAGAGAATTTGAAAATCAAATAGAAGAATGAAAGAACGCAGATAAAGTAGACATAGAGGTATTGCAGTCCAAAGACAAAGGCATACCTAGAGGACTAGCACCCCTTGAAGACCTCTTTGATTTTAATGATGTGGCAAAGAAACCAACAATAGAACCCACTGAATCTAATGTTGAAGAATGCAATATAGGCAGCAAATACAAGCCCAAAATGATTAAATTATCTAAAACCTTTCCAGCTCATGTCAAATAGAAATATTTTATTCAAAGAGTTTGTTAATACTTTTTCTTGGAGCTATGAAGATTTTAAGGCCTATGACATAGAGATCATCCAGCATAAGATTCCATTGAAAGAAAACCAGAAACCTTTTAGGAAAAAGATGCACAGAATAAACCATTTACAGTTACCCCTGGTAGAAAAGTAAATTAAGAAAATGTATGAGGCTAGAATAATAGTCCCTGTGAGGTTTTCAGATTGGGTATCTAACCTTGGGCTGTAAGGAAAAAGACAGGAGAAATAAGGATGTGCATTGATTTTAGAAACTTAAACAGAGCCTCCTTAAAAGACAATTACCCTTTACCCAAAATGGAACACATATTGCAAAAGGTAGATGGTTCTAAGAAGATTTCTCTGTTAGATGGCTTTCCAGGGTACAACCAGGTCTTAGTGCTCCCAGAAGATCAACTTAAAATGGCCTTCACCACTCCTTAGGGCACTTTCATGTATGTGAAAATGCCTTTTGAATTAATGAATGTTGGTGCCACCTTTCAAAGAGCCATGGACATTGCATTATGAGAAGAAATAGGGTACTTCATTGTAATTTATCTTGATGACATTACAGTCTATTCCAAAACTGATGAAGAACACCTAAAACATTTGAGAAAAGTCTTTGAGAAATGCAGAAGGTTTGGGCTATCTTTAAATCTCAAAAAGACAGTGTTGGTCTCCAAGAAGGTAAACTTCTTGTTCATATTATATCTAAAAAGGGGATTAAAATAGACCCAAAAAGAGTTGAGGGTATATTGCAAATCAAACACCCAAGAAACATCAAGGAATTGCAGTCCTTTATTGGAAAGATTAATTTCTTGAGGAGGTTTATAACCAACCTAGCAGAACTCCTTAGAAACATGACAAACATGCTAAATAAAGAAGTAGGAGTTAAATGGACTCTGGAAGCCAAAAAGTCCTTTGAACTGGTAAAAAATGCACTCACCCGAGCACTAGTTCTTATCAGCCCAGATTTTACCAAGGATTTCCTCATATTCTCATTTGCATCAAAACACACTGTGGCTGTTGTCTTGTTACAGAAAAATCCAGAAGGACAAGAACAACCAATTGCATTTTTCAGCAAGGCATTAAAAGATGCACCTTTGAAATATAACATCATGGAAAAATAGGCTTATGCTTTAGTAAAGGCCTTAAAAGATTTTAGAGTTTATATCTTACATTCTCATTTTATTGCCTTTGTGCCTAACATAGTGGTAAAAGATATTTTGTCACAAGATCCAGATGGAAAAAGAGGCAATTGGATTGCTATGATACTGGAATATGATTTGGAAATCAAGCCCACTAAACTCATCACGGGTCAAGGCTTAGCACAATTGATGGCTGAATCTAACTTACAAGCCCTTGACATAAGTATGGTAGATTCTTTCGATGAACATGAAGGATTACCAACTCCCACTGTTGAAGAAAAATTCCAAAACTCACCTTGGTATGCTGATATTTGTATGTTCTTACCAATCTCAATGCCCCTCTTGATTTATCCAAGAAAAAGGCAAGATTTTTAAAGTTGAAAGCTAGAAATTATTGCATTTTGAATGAATTTTTATATTGGAAAAATTCCAATGGTTTATTGCTTAAATGTTTGCCTGAAGTGGATGCAGATAGAATCAAGCATGAGTTTCATGAAGTAGAGTGTGGAGGCCATCTCTACTGGAAAACCACTACCAATAAAATCCTTAGAGCTGGCTATTACTGGCCCACCCTCTTCCAAGATGTCCAAAAAATGATAGTTTCCTGCCACAAATGAAAAATATTTGAGGGAAAAAGAAAACTCCTTCCTTTACTTTTACAACCAGTCATTGTTGAAGCTCCTTTTCAAGAGTGGGGCCTAGAATTCATTGGGGAAATCCATCCTACTTCGTCTTTCCAACATAGATTGTACTCATAGCCACTGACTATTTCACCAAATGGATAGAGGCCATCCCTTATAGGAATGCCACAGACTCAGTTATCATAAAATTCCTTGAAGACCATATCCTATCTAGATTTGGCTACCCTAGAAAAACTATCGTTGACAATGCTACTGCATTTGGTTCCAAAAATATGATTTATTTTTTCCACGGGTATCAGATTTCCCTTGGTCATTCTACTACTTATTACCCTCAAGGTAATGGGCTGGCAGAATCATCAAATAAGAGTTTGGTGACCATCATCAAGAATTTGTCAGAAGAAAATAAAAAATCATGGCATAACAAGTTGGTGCATGCTTTATGGGCAGACAGATTGACAACAAAGAAATCCATTGGAATGTCTACCTATCAACTAGTTTATGGAGCAAATGCAGTATTCCCTACCAGCTTAGGAGTAGCAGTGATAAAATTGGTCTAAGAAATACAATAAGAGGAAGATATCATGGTAAGGAGGATCAATCAGACTATACATCTCCAACAAACAAGGGAAGAAGTCTACAACAGAGCTCAGAAAGTGCAAGAGAACATCAAAACGTTGTTTGATAAGAGGACAAATTCCTGTGATTTCAAAATTGGGGACAAGGTACTCAAATGGGACTCTAGGAGAGAGGATAAGGGTAAGCATGGAAAGTTTGATAGTTTATGGCAAGGTCATTACATCATTCAATCTGCCATTGGTCCCAATGCATTTTTTCTGTAAGAATTGGATGGTACAGATCTGTTTGGGGGTCCTGTCAATGGCAAGATGCTCAAGAATTATTTATGCTAATTTTCAGTTTAAACTACTACCTCGATTGTAAATACCATTGCTCTATTTTGGTTTTGAAAAGAAAGAAAAAGTATACAAAAAAGAGAAAGGAAAGGTTCAGAAAAACTCAAATCTTGAACCTATGAAGTTCTAAAAATAATGGCTCAAATCAAATCAAAACCTGAGCCATAGAAAAGGAAAAGGCTAGTTCTAACATGCTCAAAACTTGAACTAGCAAAGAAGAAGAAGAAAACAAATCTAACGGGGTCAAAATTAGAGCTGAAATGAAGAAAGAAAGGTGACTCTAAAAAGCTAAAAACATGAGTCACAAGAAGAAGGAAGGATGCTGGTGATCTTCAAATCTGAAACCTTCAAATTTTGTTTTCAATTTCTGTAAAGTTCAATCCATGTGCAACATGGAAAATTTTAGGGGCTAATATTCGTAGGTGGGCTAATTTTCCATGGTTTTTCCATAAAAAAGATTCACAAATTTCCATTTTTTTATAAAAATGATTTGCCCAAATTTTAAAATATATAATTATTTTATGTTAAAAATCAACAACATTATATATAAAATATGTATAATATCATTGTAAATTTGAATAATTTTACAAATACATCAATAAACACTTTATAGTTTGCATATTAGGGACTGGTGAGATTCACCAATTTTTTAAACTTCAAGATAATTTTCCATCCTTAAAATTATCCCTGATGTGCAGCTTGTTTTTATGCCATGGACCCACAGCAAATTAGACAGTATAATCCTGGTTTGTCTGTATTTAAATTTATGTTTTAGGATGTAGAGAATGAAAATCTATCAGACAGTTTAATCCTGGTAGATAGTAGATTAGGTAGAGAAGCTATGAGTCCAACTGTTTAATCTGGTCTCATGGAGAAATAAGGGTATAATTAGATCAGTTTTTTCTTTCAATAAAAGAAATATGATGAAGAAGGTCTGCAAGTCTAAATGCACCTTGGAGAAAAAATGTTAGGACAGTAGGATGGGTAGGTAGTTGTTTAGGAAAATGTTTTCTGTTGATTTAATATCCATCATGTTTGTAGCAGCTGATCAAAGAAGAGAAATATGGTCAAGTAACATGCATCTGACCTACTTCCAAAGATTATATCTGAGATTCTTGACACATTCAAAAAGATTCCATCCCCATGTGGAGCCACTGTTAGCCACCTATAATATTTTTTCAAAGCAAACACGTAGCTAAATATGTTTTTGAGCCATCAAGAGAAACATTTCCTTTGTAAATCTATCATTCTTGAAGCCTCTATGTGTCTTCTATCCTTCAAAGAATCTTCTCTGCTGTTTCCATTAATGAACCCTGTTGTTTGTGAAAGAAACTGTTTTCAAAAGGCCTCCATTTTCTCCTTGTCACTCCCACAAATTCCCCATTTTTCATCCTCATTCCCTTCAAAAAATTCCTTTGTAATCCTTCATTTCAACCTCCATTTCATCCTAAACACCTTTTAAACCTTACATTTCCCTTTATTTTGTTTACAAATACCTTATTTTGCCTATCGGAACCCCATACTAAGCCTTAAAATCCCTGTTTTTTTCCCTAAAAAACCCATTGTTACACTAAGGCCTTAAGCCCCTTTTGGCCTTGGCCCTAGCCCCTTTTCTGCATGTGACCTGGAGCCATAACCAGGTGATAGCCCTTATCACTCATCGTAATCAGAGTTTCTTTTCCCCAACTTTTCCCTTATTTCTTCCAATCTTCTGATGCGATGAGCCCCTTCTCCGCCGAACCCCCTATTGGATCTGGATCGTTGAATCCACAAGAACCAACGACCAGGATCTAATCGCACTACGCATTTTCTTTTCTCCCTTTCATTGTTCTGCTGATCACCAATTAGATCTCCGCCATCCATTCCTACAAATCCGATGGCTCCCATATTTCCGCTCATTCACTTACCCCATTTTCCTCTTGGTCAAAACTCCGCTTTCTCTTTAAATCCAAACCGTCCGATCCGCAGATCTAACGGTCCTAACTCAATCCCACCACACCTTCCACCTACGCATCTCACCTGCTATCGCATTCATTCCGCACCATCCGATCAACACATCTTGATCCGACGACCGACACTCCGCTTCTCAAAACTTTCACACCCAAAGTTTAATGCCCAAAAATTTTGCGAAATGGGTGGTATTGGGAGGAACACGTGTCAATTGATGTATCGAATCGCATTTTTTTGTGCAAAACCGCCTCGCCCCATTTTATTTTGCGAAAACCATTTCTAGTTTTCCACTTTACCACTACTCTCCATGACATTTTCTTTTTCAGTTTTAATCACGGCCGTTGATCTTTGAGATCAAACGAATCTCATCCAATCTTGGCCCCATTCGCTTTCCCTTTATCCGATCTCCCAAATGACTCCATCGAGCAATCTCCACCGTTGATTATTCTAATCTAATGGTCCACAACTCTCATCGCACACAAACTCCCATCAGACCTATTTTCGCCTTTCGCCATGATTTTAACCCCATTTTCCACTGAATCCAGTTTTTCCCCTCACTGCTCCTCCATCCCCACGAACCTCTGAAGTAGCCTTCCCACTCCCATTGGTTTTTATAATGGGTTTTTCGTTTTTTGCAGGTTTCAAAAGGTGGTGAACCCATATAGTCTCCACGGTCACAGTCATGGTGATATATAGTGCTGAGAAACTATCTCAGAGCTGAATATCATATAAGACACCACTAAGGAGGTTTAAAAACATGTTTTATTGAAAGATCAATGTCAATAACCCAGCCATAAAACCTCTGGCACCTCTGTAACCAGTGTATTCACACAATCAGGTCAGCATAAAGTTTAAAGCGT
The DNA here is from genome assembly GCA_034641835.2 of Pinus albicaulis. Taxonomy (NCBI): domain Eukaryota; kingdom Viridiplantae; phylum Streptophyta; class Pinopsida; order Pinales; family Pinaceae; genus Pinus; species Pinus albicaulis. Next base: position 1,025,480,831 of record CM076579.1, on the reverse strand, counting down.
ATAAGAAGAAGATTAAAGGGATCAGTGCATTTTATTTGAAGCCTAATACAGAGTTACAGACATAAAGGACACACATGAAGACCCGAAGATTATAAAGGAGGCTTAATGAAGCCTAAATCACACATCAAGCCATGTCAGTGGTTTAATATCAGTAGAATGTTATTTTCCTAAGAAGGACAAGTTCCCACAACATTCCCTATTCCACATCGAGCCCATAACAGTTATTATTATGAAAAGAAGTCCTAAAACTGTCAGTGCATTAGTTACAAAGCATGGAAGACCTGAAAGGAAAATCTTCACCCTTTCTTGTAACAGAAGATAAAACAAAGTACTACAGCTAGAGAGTACTTCAAGAACATACCCTTGGAGTTATTATCAATCTGAAGAAGACCCCTAATTCATATAAAGGGTACTGAAAGTCAATGTAAAGATATTAAAACAGAATGGGCTTCGAAAGAAATTTCTCCCTCTGTTTTAATGAGTCATTTAAGTTCTATCTACCACTACTATCACTCCTTCACCTGTAAGAACCCATGAAAAATACATTGTAAATGTTGGTTGGTTGGTCGTGAATTGTAAGATGTTTTACTGAGTTAGATTTATGTGTGTAGTAGTTGTAAATAGGCTGGGAGATGATTTTTGGATGATATCAAGCTATTGGACAAGAATGTATGTGGCTGGTTTTGCTCTACTAATATGAAAAGCATGTTCACCAGATCCTGATCTAAACCAGTCGTGATGTGTCCTTTCTTTGTTATTGTTTTCCCTCTGTTTTACATCATGTTTCATCTTCTCTGATAAGAAAACAGTAAATTTAGCTTAGGATATACTGCTACAAGTACCCTAATGCTCGCTACATTTTCTTATTTTTATGTTTTCTTATAATTGTGTATCTAAGAACAAATTAAATATAATTTATCTAGTCAAAGATGTTGGTTTTCCCATACTTACTTATGTATGAATTTAGAGTTTGTTTCTTAGATGTTCTTGTCTAGTTTAGCTGAAAGAATTAGGAAATAGGGAGATTTAGAGTTATCCCAGTCCCCTAGGTTCCTTTTCCAACAATTAGCCTTTCTAAGATCCCTTTGAGTCGAATGTCAAAAATATAGAAGGTTAAGGGTCTTTCTCTGATCTTAGATTTCACTCTATGTTTGAACTTAAGTTTTTGCTACTATCTAAAAGTAGTCAAGAAGATTGTTGGATTGTTGTCTTTCGAGTTAGCCTCATCAAGAGTTTGGATCATAAAGGTTAAGGCATGCTCTGTCCCTAGACTTACTCCGAAGTGGTCACCTTGGAAGGTTTTCCTTGTCATTCCCATTCATTTCCTTATTGTTTCATCCCATACTATCATCTTAAGAGATCCTCTTATATAGATGACTAGCCCTTTGAAAGCCTTGGATATTTGAATTGCAAGTAAACCCTTTTATGACCCCATTTTCCAAGGGACTTGTGTTCTCCTTGAATTATCTCCCAATGCCAAAATCCTTGTATACTCATTCCTTTACCTTACATTGAACGCTTCTTTCATGTTTCCCAACCAAACAAACAAAAAAAAAATAAACTGTTGTGCCCCATAGCTAGCCTAACACCTAAAATTGAACATAAAAGATATACATTTTTTTACCTTTATAGAAAGATCCCTCTCTAGATCCAGGAGGGCTAGATCCTAAGATCCCAAAGTGGTTTGATGTTTTCTTGTCATTTGGTATTGCCAAATCTACCAAATCATAGGAACCACAACAATTCTTATATGCCCTTAGCCTGGGATGTTTGGTAGTATACTCTCCATTTACTTGTTTGATGACCAATTCTAAGTCTTCATGAACAACTATCCTCTTGGCTCCTAGTTTCTTCAATAGATGTAATCCTAAGAGGAGAGCCTCATATTCTGCTATGTTGTTTATGCTTTTGACATTTAACTTGAATCCATGGCTTTCACCATAACTGTTTTCAGTGTTGTGCAGCCATACTCTTGCTCCCGCACTCTTTTTAGTATAAGACCCATCAAAACTCATACTCCATAAGGGACTGTTTGTAGATTTGTTAACAGTTTCATACTTAATGTCATATTCATCATTACGTTGTTCCCTGGGTTCAACACTACGTTGTGTTACATTTTGTTCCTCAGGATTCTCATGGGGTTTAGGTTGATGGGTAATCTATTATTTACAGTCTTGGTTCTGATTTTCTAATTCTGCAAACTGTTCAAATGTTTCTCCCTTGTTTTCCTCTGTATCCAGAGCTTCCATTATGTCTGGATTTGTGGCCTCTACTCTGCTGTCTAATTTTTTATTCTCTAGCTCTTGCTCATCTATAAACTCATCATTGTAAAGGATAAAAGAGTCTAGGTCTGTATGGACAGAGTAAAGAGGGGAATTTTATGGTTTCTCTAGGCTTCTTACCATAAATTTCATGTGTGCTTCCCTATATAGTCTTCTAAGCTGGCTGAAAATAGGGATAGTGGCATATGTCATGTCCATTTGCATTGTACCCTCCAGCTTGGCACCCCATTATCTTGATAGCAACATTCCATACTTGGGAGGTACATCAGCCACTACAACATCCATTACTATGCATTTGGCTGGGATTTGGGTCAAATTCACACAGAGATATTTGATCAGGCCTAAGTCAAAAGAATATAAATCTTTATATGGTCCGGTTATCTCTAGGCCTAATCTCTCCATGATTACTTTTGGCATGAGGTTATTTGAAGCCCCTAAGTCATGCATAGCATTATGTAGGATTTTGTCATGGACATTTAAACTGACATAGAAAGGAGGCACTACTCCTTCTTGTAATTTCACTTCAATTTTTGGGCCAAACAAGAGAGCTGGTTGATCATCATTTAAGTTGACAGAGTCATTGTTCTCTCCTATGTTCAAAGCTTTCAATATTTGACATTTATATACATCCTGGGTGACCAAATCAGTGAGAGGGAAAACAATTTTGATTTTTGCATTTTTCTTTCGAGATTGAAATTAAATTGGTTCTTTGAAAGGCTCAATTCTATTTTGTTGGTCACTGTTTTATTGGCAAAATCAGCTTGCTGATTTTCACTATGTACATTGGTTGAAACTATTTTTTCAGGGGTACTAGCTATAATACTAGTGCTACTAATTTCTTGACTTGGTTTTTCAATAGTTCGGATGTCTTTGTCCTTGTTTTTTCCAGAACTCTCAGCTGCTATTTTGGTTCTTTCGATAGTATCTTTAGGAGTCTTTTCAGGTCTTTTCTTAATAGTAAGTTCAGAGGTTTTTGGTTTGGGAGTTTCTGGGTTCTTTTTTCTTCTAAGATCATATTGTTCTCGGACCTACATGATGGCATTCTCGAATCCTAACCTATAGTCTTCATATTATAACCCTTCCTCATCACAATGTGTATATGAGGTCTAGTTGTCTTCTGTGAAAAAGGTAAGGTATTCATTATTAACTCCCAACATGTTTATAATAATCCCCTCTGAATCTTCTATCATTCCCTCCTCTTCATCAACATAATTTTCTTGAAATCGAGCTCTGACTTGTTGATCAGAATCTCTTTGTTTCATCTAAGGTCTTCATCATTAACTCCCAACATGTTTATAATAATCCCCTCTGACTCTTCTATCATTCCCTCCTCTTCATCAACATAATTTTCTTGAAATGGAGCTCTGACTTGTTGATTAGAATCTCTTTGTTTCATCTGAGGAGATTTTCTTCTAAAGTTTTGGTTCTCATTTTGAGTTTGGTTCCTTTTTTGAGCACTTGTTTGGATAGCTAACCTATCCATCATTTTTTTAAACCTGTCCACGTTCTTCAGTAGATGATCTAATTTTGAGTTAGAGGTAGAAGGTGTAGCGTCCTCTTTGTATGTCATTCTCTTTTCAGCCCTCATCTTGGCTCTTTTTTCAATTAGATTAGCCTCTACACTAACAGCTCCCTTCTACATGTCTTATAAAGTTAAGGGGTCCCTTTCTCTAAGCTGGTAGGCCATCTCAGGATCAAATCCTTCAGGGAATTTTTCCAAGGCTGATCCTTGTGGAGGTTTCAAGTCTGGGGGTAGTGCATTATACACACTATTGAATCTGATGCAGTAATTTTTCACTCTCTCCCTAGGGTTTCTCTTTAGGTTATTGTAATCTGAAAGTATTTGGAGTGGATTCTTCCTAATTTCCCATTTGTTTGTAAATGTTTGATGTAAATAAGGGAGATCATTGATACTGTGAGGAGTTAAACTCTTAAACCACTTCTTGGCCTCTCCTCCTAAGCTTTGGGCAGAGATTCTCATCTTAACGGTCTCATCTTTTATTTCCATATAATTAAAGGCATCATTCATCTTTTCCACATGCTGTTGAGTAGTAGTGGATTCACTTCCAGTGAAATGGGGAATTTTGGATTGATATTCATTGGGTAAAGGAACCAGAGGCTGTGGTAACACTAGGGGAGCATACCGTGCTACCATGATAGTGTTTTTTGGAAGTAAAGGAGTAGCTTGAGCAGTAGGTATCTGGATGACCAAAAAGCTTGGACTAACAACAGACTGTTGAGCAGACTTAGGGTGAGAGATACCCAAGTTATGAATGAGATGGATATAATGAGGTGTTGATAGAAGGGTTTCTCTGTCACTAATATGTTGACCACTATGTGGTGGTGAACTTGGAGGCTCAACGTCTATCTGATATACTCCACTGAGTGACTTAGTTCTGGGTAAATTGCTTGGTAAATCTAAGTCAACTTGGGTATCTAATAGAGCTACAAGGTTTTCAGGTGTTGAGCTAGCTCTCTGAATGTGTCTGATAATAGTTGGATCCATGGATGTGAGAGACTTCCAAAGAATGCTTTCTGGATTGTCAACTATTTCGAGAGGATCTGGATTAGGATAAGCTCTTGTATGGATCCTTCTTGAAGCCAGTATGTTAAGTTTCGGATCCAAAAACAAGAAAGTTAGCCAAGTATAACAATCTTTAAAAGGTCAACTAGTCTTAAAAAAAAGAACTTAATCCTTGGATTTTCTTAACCATGTGTATGAAAAATTTTCTTATAGTAGTGTGGGCTACCCCAGTGGAGTCTTTGTGAAGCCAGGAATAATCAACAAACCTACTAATCACCGATGGAGTCTTTTGATCTTTTAGGAATTTTGGAGTCGCCAGATGGATGATTTCAAATGCTCAAGAAGATTTACTGTCCACCACAGTAATTAACAACCAGTATGAAGCTTGTGGGTTCTCTGAGTTCTTAGGATGTCTAAAATAGCAGTCTACTCAGAGTATTCCCCAGTGGAGTCACAATTATGTTGGGGTTCCTATGTTTCAGCAATTTGATAATACCAAAAGATAAGACAACATCAAACCACTTTGGGATCTCAAGATCTAGCCCTCCTGGATCCAAAGAGGGATCTCTCTATAAATATAAAGGATAATGTATCTTTAAAGGTCAATTTAAGGTATTAGGCTAGTTATAGGGCACGAGGGTTTTTTATTTGTTTGTTTGGTTGGGAAACATGAAAGAAGGGTTAAATGAAATGTAAAGGAATGAATAGTGAAGAATTTTCAGCAATGGGGAGATAATTCAAAGAAAATACAAGTTCATTGGGAAATTGGGTCATAAAAGGGTTTACCTGCAATCCCAGTATCCAAGGCTTTCAAAGGGCTAGTCATCAAAATCAGAGGATCTCTTAAGATGATTGTATGGGATGGAACAATAAGGACATGAATGGGAAAAACAAGGAAAATATTCCAAGGTAACCACTTCAGAGTAAGTCAAAGGGACAGGGCACACCTTATACCTCTATGGTCCATAATCCTAATAAGGTTAACTTCAAAGACAACAATCCAGTAATGCTCTTGATTGCTTTCATACAGTGGAAAACACTTAAGTTTAACACAGAGTGAAGCCTAAGATTAGAGAAATACTTTTAACCTTATCTAATTTTGACACTCAACTAAAAAGGATCATAGAAAATCTAATTGTTGGAAAGGGAACCTAGGGGATAGGGCTGGCACTAAATCTCCCTATTTCCCAATTCTTTCAGCTAAACCAAACAATAACATATAGGAAACAAACTCTCAATTCATACATCAGTAAGCATGGACAAACCAACCTCTATGATGCTTAAATTGTATTAAATTTGTTCTAAGATACACAATTAGTTGAAAACATAAAGATAAGAATGTGCAGGAAGCATTAGGGTACTTGCAACAGTATATCCTAACCCAAAATCACTGTTTCTTATCAGAGAAAATGAACATAATGTAACACAGAGGGAAAACAATAACAAAGAGGGGACATGTCACCAATAACCTAGATCAGGATCCGATGAACATGCTTGTCATATTAGCAGAGCGAAACCAGTCACATACATTCATGTCCAATAGCTTGATATCATCCAGAAATCATCTCCCTACCTATTCACAACAACTACTCAAAGAACTCTAACTCAATGAAAAAAACTTACAATCAGTGAATTTCCAACAACCAACCAACATTTTCAATGTATTTTTCAGGGGTTCTTATAGGTGAATGGGTGATGGTAGTGGTAGATAGGACTTAAATTATCCATTAAGATAGAGGGAGAAAGTCTTCGAGTGCCCATTCTTCTTAATAGTTTTATATTAATTTTCAGTACCCTTTAGATGACTGAGAACTCCTTGTCAGGTTGAAAATAACTTCTAGGGTGTGCTTTTGAAGTACTTTCCTGGCTGTGATGTTTTGTTTATACTCTGAGACAAGAAAGGTGGATATTTTGTCTTTCAGGTATTCCATACTTTATAACTAATGCACTGACAGTTCTAGAAATTTTTGTCAGAATAATTACTGTTATGGGGCTCGATGAAGAATGGAGAATGCTGTGGGAATTTGTCCTTCTTAGGAAAGAATGTTCTGCTGATATTAAATCACTGATATAACTTCTTTGTTTCTTTAATCACTGATTTGTATTTGATTTGTGCTTTAAACTTCATTCAGCCTCTTTGATATCCTTTATGGTCTTTGAACTACATCTTTGTCTGTAACTGTGGATTAGGCCTCAACTGCAATGCGTTGATCCCTTTAATCCTTTTCTGACACTCTTTAAACTTCTGCTGACCTGTGTTTGTGAATATACAGATGATAGGGCACTGGAGGGTTTAAATTAGGGTCAATAACCCCAATATTGAATAAAGCATGCTTTTAAACCATCTCAGTGATTTCTTCCTCTGCGATCTTCGGATCTGTGATAGTCATTCTGCATTATATGTCACCTGACTGTGATTGTGGAGACTGTATGAATCCATCACCCTGTAAACCCTGCAAAACACAATAAATGCGTTATAAAAACCTGTGGGAGTGGGAATGACTGCTTCAGAGGCTCGTGAGGATGGAGGATCAGTGAGGAATAATGTGGATGCAGCAGAAAAATGGGAAGAAAACCTTGCTAGAGCAGCTAACCAGGTCCGATGGGGGGGTTTGGGTGCAACGAGAGACGTGGACCATTAGATCAGGACAATCTACGGTGGAGATCTCTTGATGAAGTGTTTCAGGAGAGGGATGAAGGGAAAATGCAAGAGATCATGATATAATACGGGCCATTCAATCTCAAAGATCGACGACTGCAATTAAAAACGAAGGCAATGTTGCGGAAGGCAGTAGTATGGCAGAAAACCGGGGATGGTTTTCACGCAAAAAAATGGGTGGAGGCAGTATTTCACATTTGGAATGCAATATGGGTTAGCGCTCGATGCGTGGCATTTTAAAATCGCTTTTATAGCACGGAAGTAGCACACTGTGGGGAAGGGGTCATAAATCGTGTGATATCAATTGTTGGCTGTCGGATCATTGCTAGTAGATCGGACAGTGCAGATAGCACGTGACGAGAGGTAAGATGCACAGGTAGAAGATATGGTGGGCCATGAGGTGACATATGATGCTTGTAGTGTAGCCGGCGGAGGTCGGGGGATTAGGTGACGTGATGGTCGTAGATCTTCTCAAATCAACGGCAGGATTACATCGCATGATTGGGGGAAAAGGAAAAGAACCAAGGGAGCATTTTATGATTGCGATGGTGGGGGCTAATTATAAGGAAAAACGTGGTTTTGTGGAAAGTGGAAGGACTGAAGGTGGAAGAAAAGGCGCTTATCACATCAGAACTTTGAAAGAGACAGAAAAGGAAAGGACGCATGCGGACTTGCGATGCAATGTGCCAAGGGCTGGTCACCGCACCTGGTCTCATGCAGAAAAGGGATTGGGGCTTAAGACCGAAAGGGGCTTAAGGCCTTATCACTGAAAAATGGGTTTTTAGGCCAAAATGAAGGTTTTTCAAGACTTTCTTGGCTTTTGGTAGAGGGGGGAAAAGGGGTGTTTTAAACCTATAAAAGGGATTTTTAGAGGTTTAAAGGGATTTTGGAGGCTTTTAAAGGGAAATGGAGGGTTAAAAGATGAAAATAAAGCTTTATGAAAATGGATAAAAATGAGTGAAAGGGGGAGTTTCAGAGGCCTTTGGAACAACTTTCTTTGATGAATATGGTAGGGTTTTGGGCATGCCTTTGTAGAAATAGCAGTGAATATTTACCCTTAAGGATAGAGGATACCATAAGACTTCAAGGATGATATATTTTCAAGGAAATTTATCTCTTGAAGGCTTGATGACAAATTTAGCCACCTACTTGCTCTGACAAATATTATAGGTGGCTAAAAAAATAAATCCATTATTTATGTATAAATAGGAGGGTTTTGTGAGGATGAAAAACAACTTAGAGGGGTGAGGAAGTGAGGAATACAAAGAGAGTGAGAAACGGGTTGAGAGATTTTTGTAAAGGGCCGAGAGCTGAAAGGCCATTCATTGTAATATTCGTCCAAATGTTGGAGTTTGTAAATTTCATTATATTTATTACTATGCCAACAATTTTGTTTGGATGGATCTCTCTCCTTTCCTGTATGTATATATTAAGCTGCAAATTGTTTTCTTAATGAACGATTAGATGAATGTTTTCATGTTGAAGGAAACACACTGGTTTATATGCTAGGATCTGATTTAACCCAAAATCCTGGCATCATATTTGAAAAGAAACCCCTGCATCCATTAACCCAAATATAATTTTTTCATGCATGTAGGTGCCCCAAGGTGTCATGAGAGTAGTCTTGTGTAGATCAGTTGGAAGCACTATCACCTGATTGTAACCTGAAACACTATCAAGAAATGAAATCTTGTTAGAACCTAACACCCTTTGGAGTGTATGATTTATCTTAGGTAAAGGGGAACTGTCCTTTGTGAAGGGTGTGTTTAAGTTTCTAAAGTCTATGCATAACCTAAACCCACCCGTTTTCTTTCTTACTGACACAATTTTGCCCGAAAGGTTTCTGGTTTTCCTTGGGAGGAATCCTATTTTGAATAATGTTTGTGTCATATGGTTTCAATTCATCCTCCCCCTTTGCAAAAACATCTTTAAATTATTTTCACAACTCTATGTATTTCTATTTTATATGAGGTGGTAGAGTTTTGGACAGCTTGATCATTTTGGGTTCTCTTATGCTGCCTATGTTCCATTCTTCTACATAGGTCTCGGTAGACTCCATTTTTATTTTCCCTAGCAACCTCATTAAAGTCAAACACCTCTTATGAAGGGATAAAACCTCTTGGTGATGAGTTATCTTGGTATTGCAATACCTTAAGGTCCTTTTGATCCGGGTCCCTAGAAAATTCTGCCTCATGAAAGTGCTCTAATAGATTCACAACAACAAAAGGAAATGGTTTTGTTTTGGGTGTTTGTTCTTGATTTGGGAAATCTTGTTCATGCTATAAGATTGGTTTTGGTATTGCAAATTTATCCTTAAGTTGCAACAAATTAAGTTTAGCTTCACCATTATGTTGTTGTTCAGGGCTTCTAGAGTCTTAGCTATTGAGTTCTTCATTTTGCATTAGGTTTGACTGTTGTGGGATGCCTAGTTCTTTGTCAATTTCATCTACTTTTTCATCTATTTCATCTTCATTATACAAGATAAATGAGTCCAGATCTTAATGGGTAGAATAAATAGGGGTGTTGTTTGGCCTGTCTTGGTTGCTAACCATATATTTCATGTGTGATTCCCGGTATAACCTCATTTTTTGGTTAAAAACTAGGATGGTAGCATAGGAAATATCCCTTTGGAGATTCCCTTGAAGTTTGGATCCCCATGATTTAGATAGGAGCATGTCATACTTTGGGGGAATGTCAACAACCGATATATCCATGAATAGACTCTTAGCAAGTATTTGAACTAGATTGACACACAGATCCTTGATTAGACCCAAACATTTGACTCTACTTAAATCGAAAGAGTACAAGTCGTTGTAAGGTTTGGTTATTTCTAGGCCTAATCTATCCATCACCACCTTGGGCATGAGATTTTGTGAGGCACCGGAGTCTAGCATAAAATTGTGCACGATTTTTTCATGAATATTTAAGCTAACATAGGAAGGAGGGACAACTCCTTCTTGATATTTTCCCTCTACCTCAGGTCCAAACAACAACTTAGGTTTGTAATCAATCAAGTTTAGAGTGTCGGTGTCATTCCCTATGTTCAAAAATTTCAAAACTTGGGACTTGTACACATATTGAGATACCAATTCAGTAAGAGGTATGGTTATCTTGATTTTGGAAATCTCTCCCTTAAAATTGAAAGGCGTTTGTGTTTTGGGCATATTTACATCAGTTTTATCAGCCATGACTTTTTCTGCATTTTTAGTTTGCTGATTCTGATTTGGAACCTTAGTCAAAAGAGTTTTTACAGGGCCACTAGTAGATGTACTAGGGAACTTGGGTCACCATTATGTTGGCTATTTTTGTCTTTGTTTGGATCAGGTTTCTTAGCTATGGTGTTTGTATTCTCCGTTTTTTTTTTAGGAGTGTTTTCAGGGGTCTTCCTAATAGCAGTGTCTACTTTGTTTTTCTTGGAGGATTCTTGGTTTTTCTTGCTCCTAAGGTCATATTGACTATGAACCTCCATTATGGCATTTTCAAATCCTAATTTATACTCTTCAGAATACTCATAATTTGTTACAGTTTGATTTGAGGAAAATAACACGTGTTCTTCTTTAGTGAGAAAAACATCATCTTCATTATTAGAGCCTATCAAGTTTACATGGTTTTCTTCCAGTTGCTGAGTTTCTCTCTCCTCTTCATCTACATAGTTGTCTTGGAAGGGAGGCCTGATTTTTTGATCATTATCTCTTTGTCTAATTTGGGGAGGGTCTCTTCTGAAGTTTTGATTTCTATTTCAGTTTTGGGGATTTTCATGGTTTTCCCTAAGAGATACTCTTTCATGCAAGTTGATCCTCTCCATCATTCTTTCCATTACCCTCACTAGATTTTCAATCTTGGAATCAAATGTGGAGGCCATGGTTTCATCTTTGTATGTGACTTTATTTTTTGACCTCATCTTATCCCTCTTCTCAATAAGGTTGGCCTCTACACTCACTGCTCCCCTTTGCATGTCTTCTAAAGTTAGGGGGTCTCTTTCTCTCAATTGGTAGGTCATGTCTAGATCACATCCTTCTGGATATTTCACTAGTGCTAGGCCTTGTGGGGCTTTTGTGTGAGGTGGGAGGGCATTGTACACACTATTGAACCTAGTACAATAGTCTTGGACATTCTCCTCGACATTTCTCTTAAGGTTGTTATATTTTGAGAGGATTTGGAGAGGGTTTTTCTTAATCTCCCATTTGTTTATGAATGTTTGATAGAGGGAAGGGAGATCATCTATGCTATTAGGAGTTAAGTTTTTGAACTATTTTTTAGCTTCTCCTCCTAATATTTGTACAAAAATAATCATATTTATGGTCTCTTCTTCTATCTCTTGATAGTCAAAGGCATCATTCATCCTATCTACATGATGTTGGGTAGTGGTCGATTCAACTCTGGTAAAGTGAGGAATTTTGGATTGGTAGTCTTGAGGCATGGGCACTAAAGGATGGGGTAAAACTAATGGGGCAAACCATGCTGCCATGATTGGAAGTAAGGGAACCCAAGGAGGGTTTGTGAGAGGGGGGTTTGTGAGAGGAGGTGGAGGATGAAGTCAAGTGGTTTGCACAGTGGATGTGCGAATAGGGGTGGTAGATGTACTCGGACCAGTAAACTGAGATTGAGCAGATTTGGAATGGAAAAAGACAAATTTTTGGAGAAGCTGAAAATCAGGAGGAGTGGAAGGAGAGGCTTCTATACTAGGACTCTGCTGCAAATATATGGGCTCAAGGTCTATCTAGTCTATCCCACTTTGAGAATTATTTCTAAAAAGGTTCTTTCTATGGTATAAGTCAAATTGTGGATCTAGCAAGGCTGTGAGGTTTTCAGGGATAGAATTTGCTTTGTGAATGGTCCTAACAGTAGTTGAATCTTGGGCCCTAGAAGTTTTTCCAGAAAATATTTTCTGGGTCATCAACTATGGTAGGAGGGCTAGGGTCAGGGTGAGATCTGGTGCTAATACTTTTCAAAGACATATTTTAAACTCAATAATGCAGAGAGGCTGAAATTTTAGGAGTGTCTTGAAAACAGAATTGTCTACAAGGATACTAGGCTCACAGAAAGAGTGACTGTGCTTTAGATTGCCATGACTGATTAGTGCATTCCCATGGGAGTCTATGAAAGCTAGTGAAGTTAGTAGGCCTACTAGAGGCTAGTGGAGTCGCTAGGTGGATGTTTTTTACTGTTTTGAGGATATGTACTTGTGGTCCACCACCAAGAATTGACAAAACCCAATCTAGAGATGTTTTTTGGGGTTTTCTAAGTTTCTTTATACAACACTAATATTTTAATGAGTTTTCTCTAGTTGATACATCATCTTGCTAGTATGGTGAAACAATTATATAATACTCTTGGCTAACACTTGATTTTCTAATTTTGATAGAGGTTTTCTGAGTTCTTTAAGGATGTCTAATGTTGTTAATCACTCAGGTCCCACCATGATCACCATTATGTTAGGTCCTTGTAATTTGGGAGATTGGAAATGACCAAATGAACAAGGGTAATATCAAACCAGTCTTTGGAGTCCTAGGACCTAGCCTTCCTAGACTGAGAGAGGGCTCTCTCTATAAACATGTAAAGGATGTGATCTTGATTGTTTTAAGGGTTTTGATTTTAGGCTAGTTATTAGGTTTAGGGTTTATTGTTTGTTTGGTTGGGTCGGTGGTTTATCAAGCAGAATAGGTAGAGTGAGAGAGGTTCAGACCATTGGGCTATGGAGTCTACAAAGGTCTTGAAAAGTTTAATAGTAAGACAAGGGTGTATCATAGGGAAAATCTAACAAAGTCAAATAGATCTAAAGGCTTATGTGAATGAGGTGAACAACAAATTATGAACATAGTAGCCGCATAAGGGAAGTTAAGAATCCTCCAAAAAATACATCAACAAGAATGATATTTATGATTACTAAGCATCAAGAAATAATCAAAGACATGGCACACCAATAAATATTTTGATAAAAAACTACCATGTAAACATTAAGACAATGATCTAGTGAACAATAGAAGGAAAACAACTTGTAAATCTTCTAGTGATTTCACCTTCAAGCTAAGAAAACATTTAAGATAAAAATATAGCAGAGATCAAAGAAGAGGGAACTCCTAACTTCATCAATAAATCTATTAAGACCTTCAAAGAAAATTTTTAAGATAAGCTATAGGGCATGGCAAATCATAATCCTCATTAGCTAAACTTAATCAACAATACTTCAAAGTAAAGACCTTAAAACCAATGTTTAAGTAATAACAAAGAGCAGGGCTAACCATAAATCATTTTGAAATTTGCTTCATTGAATCATTTATAAGATAAAAAAGCATAAGTGGGTCTAGAAAGCAACTAATAATTCTCTAAATTGACCTAGCAGAAGAAAACATAGAAGCAGTGAAGGAAAAACAGAACTAAGGTGCCTCTAAACAACATTTATTAGCCTAAAACTTCTGTCCTGCTCCAGTAGGAAGATGAAAAAAATGATAATACAAGAGAACATGAAATAAATATGAACACATCAACATTTAACAATTCTCGGGGATCCTGTAAGCAAGCCTTCTCCAATGTCAAACAATCCAAGCCATTGACAAAAATTAGAGCCAATTCGTCTTCAATATCCAAGTCTATGTATTACTCTCAATAATTGTCTAATAAAAATGTACAAAGAGGCCTCAATGTTATATTCAACAAGAAAGGAGGACCAAAACCATAAATAGGGGTTTAGACATCATAAATGACTCCTAAATATCATTTTTTTCCAAAGAGACCTTGCAAGGTCTAAGGCACAGAATATCTAATGAAATAAATGAAAAATATCTTCTCAACCAAATTTGGCAAGAAAACTGACATTTAAACTCCCAAAATAACTTCCGGCATATTTTTTTGAATTTTGTGTAAGGACGCATCAGTGAGGTCCAAGGGCACAACACCTGCAGGGGAAAACTGGGTCACCTTGCAGCCAAGTTTTGAAGACCTTCCCAATGTCAGAATCGGCTCCGTGATGGATCGTTGGAAAGGTTGTTGAGCCCAATTTACAAAAATTTCCTTGGTTTTTTTATTGGGCCTAATTTCCCTGCTCAAAAATCAAAACTCCCAAGGCTTCTAAGGGCACAGTGCCAACCATGAAAACATGGCAGAAAGGTCAAATTTTGCATGTTTTTGGGCCTTTTGGAGGACCAAATCAACTCCAAATGACCTAAAATTTTGTGAGCCTGTTGTAATTGACCTGAAAAATATAAAAATGTAAACCATTTCTCCTGAGGATGCCCTGAGAAAAGGCGCAGTGCCAAGGGCATTGTGCCCTTGGCCCTTAAAATCAATCAAAAAACCAAAATTCTCAAAACTTGCCAAAATTTTGCAATTATTTTCCTCATGGTGTGTGGGATGCCCGTATAGAAGCATCAACTAGGATTCCAAGGTTTTTTTGGTCTTTTTCCTCCTTGAGTGCTTCAATTTTGGCAAGGGCTCTTTTGAGCTTGGCCCTTGCAATTTTATTTTTGAAGGCATACTGTTTGACGATTTTCTTCTGAAGGCCAAGATCTCTTTGTGTCTTGGCTAGTTGATCCTCCAAGTATGTATTATCTCTCTCCAACCAAGGCTCTCGATCATATTCAATCTCCATGGAAAGCAGCTCACTTGGAGTGAGTTTCTCTACCTATGATGTTTCTTTCTCCCTCTCTTTGGCCAAGGCCTTCCTTAAGCCCATTGTTCTTGGAGTTCTTCTAGATACCTGCCCTTTTTCATCTTCATTCTCATCAAAGAAACCCAAGACCTCATCAAGCCTAACTTTGGTCCTTTCAATGTCTTTCTGGGCTCTGATTGCCCTGACCTCATAAATGGATTTTTGTGCCTCCAAATGCTTGTTCTCAGTCTCATAATAGTGGATGAAATTCCTAGACCTAGCTAGGTTGGTTTGCAAATCCTTGATTTGGGAATATTTACCTTTGAGCAGCATTCTTGTGACCCTTGCCTCGTTCTCATCATCACTGCCAAGATTAATGATTTCAAATTCCCGCTCGATCTCATGTTGATCTTCTTCTTTTTCCTTTATGACCTTATTTTTTCCTTTGTCTATATTCTTGGCTGAAGTGGAAGGCATGGCCCCTTAAATTTTAGAGGCAGCAAACACATGCCTACTTCCTCTTTGATAGGTTAAGGAAAAAGGTTCAATTTTAATCATTTTGGTGCCTTCACCATGGTTTCAATATTGATTGTCATCATCAGTGATATCCTTGTTGTCCTTATGGCTTTCATGACTGCTCTCATGGCTGCTTTCATCTTTCTCCATGCTATTTGCTTCACCACTGATTTTTGCACTGTCATTATCTTTACTGTTTTCCTCTGCCTCACTGATATTTGTGTCACTGATATCAGCCTCAATTTATTCTTCTTCATTGCTACTGGAATCTTCATTTTGTTTACTGACTTATGGGCTATCATCATCACTTATATTGGCATCATTTATATCAACCTTACCTTCATTTTCTTGACTGCTAGGTGCTTCATCATTTGTTTCTACATTGTCTCCATCAAAACTGATATTTGCATCCTCTTCCATGTTCTCTGCTTCATTGTTGTGACCTTTACTGTCTTCTGCACTTCCATTTTTCTCCTCATTACCGTTATAACCCTTACTATTTTCACTGTCATGGCTATCACCATTATTTGGCTCACTGCCATCTTGGATTACCTTCTTCCTGTCTTCTTTCTCACCGCTGATTTTCTCATTCTCATCATCTTGATTGCTAGGTGGCCCATCATTTTTTTTTGCATTGCCTTCATCATCACTATGAGCCTCACTGTTATCACTATCATTATCATCATTATCACTTGGGCTTCTTTCTTCATCATTTTCCTCATCTTCATTTACATATACCTCCATGTCTTCTACACTTCTTTCTTCATCATTGGTTTTTGCATCATTTCCCTTGTCATTTTCATGAGACTCATTAACATTTTTTCTCTTAGTACCACTGCATTCAACATCATCATCATCTGTCTTATCATCATCTTTTCCATTTTATTAATTTGTATCCTCCATGCTGACATCACTACCCTTTTATCTTCTTGATTCTTCCTTACTATTTTCTTCTTCCTCTTCACTATTTTCTTCTTCTTCAATGCTTGCTTCATCATTACCCTCTCCTTCAGGGTCACTTGATTGTTCATTTTTATTTTCCTTATTTCCTGACGCATTAGGAGAGGGTGAGGAAGGAGGGGTATTGAGGTGAAGGGATAAGTGTATATGGTGAAGCATATTCAGTAGGAGATGATGGAGGAGTGGGGATAGGAGCATGAGATGATGAAGGAAAATTTTGCAGATGATGGGGTTATGGGTTTGTGAAGACCTCATGGGAAATGAAAACCTCCCATGGAACACCCTTTTTCTCTGATTGATGCAACACAAACATCTTAATCAAGGAGTGATGAAATAAACTTTGCATCTGCTGTGAAGGGACTCCCTTTTGCACAATATAAGACATCTTGGTAATACTCCTGTAGAGATAGTAAGGCAGGTGAAGCATCTTAACCCTAGTAAAGTGCATGAGAAATTTGATATGATAGGAATACAGCCTAGAGAACCTCCCCTCACATGTAAAATATTTCATGATGACCCTCATCAAGGGTGCATACCTCTCCAGAAAATGTGAGAAAAGGAAGATAGATTTGCAGTTTTCTTTATATTTGGATTTAAGGAATGGCTCATAGTGGCTTATGTCTAAGCTATCCTATTTGAACCAATTTTCACCAACACTAGGTATCCCAGTGGTAGTAGAAATGGCATCTGATGACAGCTCAAAGTCTACCCCTGCCAGATTTACTTGTTTCTCATGCAAGTTGAGGATGAACAACATAGTGAGCTTAGGGTGACTTTGTACCTATTGTAATCTTTCACATAAATGAAAACAACCCACATTTTGGAAACATTTCATAGTCATAGGAGAGGCATCATGCTCCAATGTGGTTTGAGGTTCAAACCTATTAATCCTTCAACCTCTATTTTTATCCGTCCTACACACTTGGACTTCTTCTTCACTACCATTTCTTCCTTCCCTTGACATTTTTACCATTGATTTTGAAAACCATAGCTCTGATTATGAGATTGATGTGAGAAAGTGTGATGGAATGGTGATGAAGTGTAGATTTTAACAAGTGAGTGAGATGGATGAGTGAAAGGGAAAATTGAGCAGAATAAGAGGTTTTAGAAAAACTTGATGATCACCCCTGCTAATCTGTAAAAAACTCTGCTTTTGACACCTTGCTATGATATCAAATGGATGTAAATGAAAGCAATGAGTTTTCCAATATGTTTCTTGTGTAAGGGCCAACTATTTCAAGCTTTGATGGGTGACTAACCCAAAATCATTGCAACCACTGAATCTACCCCTTTCTTAACTGTTCTTTTCTTGTTTGAAGATGAGGGAGGTTTTAATGACATTTATCTCATCTCCTTAGGGTTTATTTCTTTAACAAAATGAAAAAAACCTTGAAGAGGAGGTGATGTATTTTGATTACCCCTTAGAGATGTTTAGAAAACCCTTGGAGATAGTGTGAGGATGCCTTGAGTTTATTTGAGGGTTTGAAATGGTGTAGAGGCCCTCCTAGCTAAATGCGCAACACCTAAACATGTTGTTGGGTGGCTGAACGCACTGTCGAGTGGCTAAAAATGCAGCGGTTGGCAAAGGTGTAGCGCCTTGAACGGGCTGAACATGGAGTCGAGCGGCTGAAACGTGCATCGGTCTAACCTGTCGGGCCTGTTAGGTCGGGCTGCATGCAGGTTTGTGTGTTTCTGCCTGGGCGTGTCAGGTATTCTTGGTGAAACGCATAGTGCGTACCTATAGGTGCACAACACAGAGCAATTTTACAAGGGGTTTTTAGCAAGGGCGTAGCAGCCTATTCTAAATGTGCAGCACCGCCTTAAATGCACAACGCCTTCGAACTTGCACGAATTTGACCTAAAATTCACAGTCTTCTCTCCTGGACATTTCTAATTTCTCTGCAAGGGAATAATAAGTCGAATGATAAAAAAAATTCCCTTTGATATGTTTGGGATTCAAATTAAATCATTTTTGGACCCATCTCCTAATATTTTAAGCCTTTTCATTTTTCACTAACAATTTTGACATTTACTGTGCAGGAGACTTGAAAACCTTTAAGTGACTCTTCTTTATGATCCTTGAGAGCTTACACACTCATTTTTCATTTTGGTGATTTAACCACACAGTAACTCATTTAAAAAAATTTCTTGACCTGTACCTTAGAATTCAAAACACCTTGTGCTGGGTATGTGACTAAAAACTGTGTCTTCACTTTTCTTACTGACCCTTAGGCATGATAAGCTCACCTCTGGCAATCACTATGAATTCCAAAAATCATATTTTCTACCTTCTACTAGTCACTGCTGATTTGTAAGAGCCCTTCAAAATATTGACTTGGTTTTCTCTTGTTCCTTGGATCATCACAAATTTATCTTTCACAATCTTAGAGAGGGCTGCACATAGTGGTATTTTCAAGGCTGTGTTTTTCAATATAATTTTCAGCTTGTCTTTCTCACACTTTCTTATTAAAACCTTATAGTGTTTGTTTGTAGGTTTGCTAAAAATGGTGAATTTTGACTTTTGTAATCTTGAGGCTTGATATGTTTGCCTTTGACACCTTTGAGACCTAAAACACAAGGCAACATCATCACAACACTACTTTGACATGCATTATTGAATTCAAACAATCATTTAACTTATTTTGCTACTTCTGATATGCAGGTGCCTTGTAAACAATTATTTCACCTCACTTTGCTGGCACTTGAGGCATGATAGGCTGAGCTTGGAAAATTTTAGGATGCTTCCATACATTAGCTCAAAAAAATTCTTTAACCTGCACCACGGATATCAAAACTTCATTTTTTCTTTTGACAAGACAAAAATCCCTTTAGAAAAGTTTGGGATCCTTACTCACATTGACATCTTCAAAAACCCTTCTCTGTTGTCATCATGGATTTTAAGCCATGCCTTTCACCCTCTTTGATCATCTCCCCAATACCCTAGGTGTGTGGAATGCTTGAAAAAAATTATCAGTGTTTTCTTCTAGGTTCTCTATAGCCCTTTCAAGTTAATTCTTCTATGTCTAGTTCACCTCACCTTTTTCCCCTTTTTATCTATAATTTCAAAAATACTTCTTCCATGTTTGGTTTTCTTGGTGTGCCTTCTTCATGTGATTTTCTGCACTAGATCCTTGTTTGGCACACTGTTGGCCCAACCAGGCTTAGAAACACTGATTCTTCTTGAACACAAATGCTTCCTCTCTCTTTGTTGTGAATGTCTTTATTGAGGATAAGGCCTCTTACCTTATGAATTCTCTATTGATAGTCACTTTAACACTCATGTAGAAATGTCAGAATGCACAGTTTCCCTTTTGCAGAACTTGAACTTGATAAGGTGGTCTTATTAGAATATTTTCTAATATTTCTTGGACAACCATGTGTTGATCTTCTTTCACATTTGAGCCAGCTTCTAGCATAAGAAAATCATTGCTTAAAACACCAAGGATGACCCTACAACCTATGAAACCCTAATGACCTATTGGGAGGATCCTTTGACTTGGTCTTTGACTAAAACCTTGTTTAGGATCTTCGAGTGTAAAACAAAGTTTTTGAAAAATTGATGTATTGAAGATCCAAAATCCAATGTACTTGATTTATCTAAATAGCCTATAGATATAGTTTTTATACCATCAATGTTTGAGAAATCTGGTGAACATGGAAAAGAAAGGTTATTTGGTAACCCTAGATGGAAAGTGGAGGGGTGAAGCAAAGGCAAAACATAGTGTTGTGGTTATAGGTGGGAAAATAGGATATATATGAATGGCACAAGCCCATGAGGGGTATTTAAGGAGTGGTGGGTTTAACCATCGAATGGAGAAATAGTAGAATAGTGAAAATTTTGGTATAAGGATAATGAAGGCAGTGAGATTTCTAAAACTCACAATATTCAGGAATCTTGTTTTTAGAAATCTAGAACCAACATTTAGTCATCTACAGATAGTAAAAATTATTGATGACTAACAGAAATAATATAAGGAAAAGGAATATCAGTGTCAAATACTAGAGGATGAAGTAACTTCATTGAGAAATGAACCTAGAAGGAAGGTAACTAAAGAAGTTGCAAAAACTAAGGATCTTGAACAAATAATTATTTATTGCAAAGGAATATGAGTATAAATCATGCCTCTTAAATATGATCTTGAAAAGTAAAATAATCGATATGATGAGATATTTCAAGTATTTGAAGGACAAGAAAATGAAATTAAAGGAGATATCATTGAGTTAATAAGAAAATTGGAAAATCTAATAAGTGAAAAAGAAGTTGATGTAAGTATGTTGGAAGGTAAGTTAGCCAAAAAGAATAAGAAAATAAGATTTCAAGATAGATCAAAGATATTGGATAATATTCTTAACAATCAAATATCCCCTTCCATCAAATCAGGCCTTGATTTGCATGAATCTATTAAAGGAGAATCTAATCCATAAGAATATGCAAAAAATTCAAAAGACAACAAATAAAAATATAAAAATGTAGGCAAGGATTTAAGAAGCCAACTAGACCAACAACCAAGGAAATAATTTTTTTGAAGGAAATCATTTTCTCCCAATAATAGAAACAAAAATTGATTCACTCCTTTGGTAAATTATATTGAATGTTTTATCTTTCATAGCTATGGACACATTGCATCCAATTGAAGAAGTAAATTCATAGAAAGATAATTAGCTCCTACGTACTCAGGTTTCTATAAGGGATATTGATTTTATTGAAATAGATTTGGTCACAAAGATATTGATTGCAATAGGAGAAATATGAAGTAGAAATATTTTGATTCTCTTGTTCCCTTTTATCGTCATGTAAGGTTTTATACATGTAACAAGTTTGGATATGTAACAAAAGAATGCAAGAACAAAAAAATGAATCCCTTCAGACAACAAGTAGGCTCCCTCAAAAGAAATCAACTAGATAAGAAATTTGGATCCACCATCACTTCTCATATTAAGAAGAAGGAAGAAGAACAAGGAACTTGTGGCATTGATTTTTGTGCATTTGAAGAAGAATATAAATGGTACATTGATAGTTGATGCTCTCATCATATGCATGGTAATAAGGACAAATTTATCTCCCTTAAGAGAAACAAGAGTGGTAAGATCATTCTTGGAAATGGTTCATCTACAAATGTAGCTGTGATGGGCTAATCTTGATGTTAAGAATATAGAAGTAGCTAATGTATTATTGGTTGAAGGTATAAATCAAAAAATTCTAAGTGTAAGCCAAATATATGACAAAGGAAATGTAATTATATTTACATAAACATGATACAAGATCATATAAAAATACAATGGAGAAGTCATAGAAAAAGGACACATAAATTTAGATAAATTATATGTACTAACAAATAATACAGGTAGAAATAAGAGGTATAACTCCTCTCTTCAAATTCTGAGAAAAAATAAATAGTCCCCACTAGAGCCTATTATATCTATTGTTATTTCTAAAGGGACTGCAGAACAATTAGGTCCACAGGATCTACGATGCATAATATTAGGGGGGAGACTTGCATTGATGATTATTTCATATATTGGTCTTTTTGATGATGATTTATGTTACTAATGGTGCATATGTATGACAGGTTCAGGGGAAGCATCACATATGTTTCCAAAAAATAATTGTTGGCATTATTTTTGTGATTGTTGATTTATCCACAGGTTTAAGGGGAGCATCACTTATTAACTCCTCTTATCTAAGGTATGGTTATTGATGTTGTGATCGTTATTATTATATTGAACAGTTTCCTTATATCCATTAATGGTGATTGGAAAATGAGTTGTTTCTATTGATGTTCATATATGTAATACTATAGATAGTCAGATGTTTACTATCACTATGGTTAGTAAAATATTAATATGTCTTTATGTGATGTTGTTTTCATATGTCTATATAATGGTTAATAGGTGTGCAGTGCAAGACTAGAAAGACAAGTGTTGTATGATGTTTGAATGGTTGAATAATGTTTGAATCATATTTGGATTTATGTTATAGGTTCCACACATCATAAGGAATCATGAGTCAAAGTTATCACCTCATAAAAGTGTTTTGAACTAGTCCAAATGCCAATTGTAGGGAAGTAAGCCTGTGAGGGCATCCAGAAGCCTCCTAGCCACACGAAGGAGGACCTATGGATGCAACTAGAGACCTCCCAACTACATGGAGAAGATCCAGTGGGTGTGGCTAGGCTTGTAGTTCCAAAAATAAAATATTGTGCACGAAACCAAGGTTTTACCCACAAAACATTGCCTCCCGATGGATTTGATTTAGTCAATGTTTAACATGTTTTGTTTATCCTGTATTATTGGGAATACAATGGTCATAATTTTTAGGTATTTAAAGCTAAAATAAATATAGAAAGGAAGTTTATCTAGAAAAATATGTGTTCCTTCGATGATACATTTTTTTATTTGTTTTTAGCAGGAATTGCACCAAAGGGTGAGTAGACTCAAATATCACTATATCTGAAGACATGACATAGAGGGTAGAAGAGAATTATGTTACAAATATTATTTTTAACTAATTTCTATTATTGCATGTATGATGGAGATCAAATATCCCTGTGAATAACATAATATCTAAGTTTATTATTGTAGTTTTAAGAGATTAATTAACTACAACGATTAATGATTTCATTATTTGAATTTTCACATGCCTTAATAATTTATCCCTTGTTCTTGAATTAATGATGGATACATAATATACTAAAAAATGAATGAGTTACATAAATTATATGAATAATATGCAGGGTTATTTGTATCCATAGATCTATTAACTAGTAGAGAATTGAATATATATTAAGGTGATAAAGGAATGATGATAATATTGGACATAGTATGCCTTGACTCCTTGCAAGTTGCAGAGATATAAATTTACAGAGGTCATCCTTGTCTCTTGATCTCAAAAATTTGAGTTTGTTGTAGAGTAAAAAAGACAATTGTGCAGTAAGTTTTTTGCAGCTACAAAGAGGCTCTTAGATATGTGTTTAGTAAACGATGTCATTTAAATATTTGAATCTAACAATTCTTATTGATGTGTTGAAAAATACCTTATTTATGCATTAGGACTATGAGAGAAATTTGTGCATTATGTTGTGTCTAAATGGTGAATATAATATGTAGCGAACTAGTAGACATAGTACAGTGAAGTCCCCGTGTAATGGAGAGGAACTCCCTTGTTAAGGTCGGTAGAATGGACATGAGAACAAAATTGTTGATTCATAATTCATTTTGATGCTACTTGTTTGAAATCAAATATATCTGATGCCCACAATATGCAGTGAATACATAGATTAGTTTGTATAATTTTTTTGATGCCATCATTTCTAGAAATATGAAGTATGGAAAGACTATCTTTCGCAAAGTTGTCTGAAGATACATATGCTCAGTGACAGATTTATTGGATGTTCAAATCATCTTTGATTGAACCAATGTCTATATCATGTGAATTAGAGATGGTATTTTTGTTGTTTTCTATGATTAATATGTTAATGATTGATTTGGGGCTTGGAATAATCCATGGATATATAAGGTTTTGCTGATGACATCTTAACAATGATCTAGATATAATGATTGCTTTATTGAATAATCTTGAGATAGTTTGGCATGAAATACATTGGCTTGAAATTTGACAGGAATATGATCTAGTGGATCTCGATTATTATGATAGTGGTCCTTTCTGTTACTACTTCTTCTCTTCTTAATTATGGTGATATGATGATGGATTATGTAGAATATTGATAATATAGATGGTTTGTTTCAATGTATTCAATGATTAGTATCAACATGATTGGGATATTTATTTTATTTGAATGAAATATTGTTGATATCCAATAGTTTATGATTGGCTTTGTAATTGGTTTAGTATTGGCATTATAATTGGAACAATGGTATTTAATATTGATGTTACTTTTCAATTATTCATTTTGGTATCTTGATATCATCTCATTAGAGGGTATGGGTCAATTTTTAAAATAGTTGAAATTTTTCCTGCATGGTTGGATCATTGGTTGATAGGTGGATCCAGTATGAAATGTTGTGAAACAAAGTCCATGAGAAGCTGAGGGTTGGAGCCTTCAGTGAGGGGGTAGGTGCCCCCTTCCAGTAGGATCCGATAAACAATACTAGGGGGATGTAGCTCCATTACAATGGGTGCTATAGAATGAGTGGAGGTTATATCCTTCTGTAGGTGGGTACCTTTTTGCTGGAAAGAGTCTATGCTAATAGAATACCATGATGTAATGAATTATTTACCATTATAATAAGAGAAGAAGGCAAAAAGATAAAAATGGTGGTTTTTACCCACATTGATTTTCCACCTAGAATCTTGGTGTCAACTTGTGTTTATGTGTTAATGTGCTTTGATTATTATGCCCTTACTTTTAATGTCACTTATGGTTCTTCCACTAAGATATGGAACTTTGATTAGATAATGAAGTAATTGATCATATGAATTTAAATGGAATCATAAATTAAGTAATGTTTATTTAGGAACTAATTACTAATTCACCCCCCTCCCCTCTCATTTTTTCTAACAATTGATTTTATGATGTGTGATACAAATTTTCCATAAATTCATAAGTATAATATTGTGGTGGTAGATTACTTCACTAAGTCAGAAGAAGCCATGCCTACCTCTCAAATTATATGAACCAATAGCTTTATTCATATTAAATCATGTCATCGCTATGTTTAGTCTTCCTAGAGAGGTCATCCTATATAATGACACAGTTTTTTCAAAATAGAATGATGATTGTATTAGTAGGAAATATGGTATTATAATAGGAATGAGTTAGTTAGGGTAAGTACAAGGGTATATGTAGCCTTCATCTTATGTCAGAATGTTCTTCATATGAATAATGAAGGAGAGTGTACTATAAAAGATAATAATTTATGTAAGTTGAGTTATTTGTCAGTAGTATTATGACCAAGGGACTTTCTATAGGAGTTCAATTTGTAAGTCTTACCATAATTGTAGAGTTATTAGTAACTCTCATGGTATCATAAAGATAATTATGTGGGTGTTGATAGGTAATATGAAGGATTAAATTGTAGTATTAAAGTGGAGAATCATTGCATTCAATGATACCACATAAAATACTAATGGAAAATATGATTGCATAAGTTTAATAATGAGGAGGTGAGGGCCATCTAGATACACTCAACCAAGACAATGTGGAAATGGTGGGGAGTAGTGGGAAACTTAAAATGTTCAACAAGGACTTTGGAGATGATATTTTTTTTTTACTATTGTTATTGAGGATGGTGGTGACAAATTTCTCTTTCACTTGAAAATTGTGATTAAAGAGAGTATTTGGTGACAGTTATGAATTTTTCGATTCATTGAAAGGTGGGGGGAATCTACAACATGATGGTTGGAAAGTGGGATGATTTTTGGTCAAGAGTAAGGGGATAACTCTAGAGGAGGATCATCAATATGGAATTAAGTATCTTCTACATATAATTATTTAGTTGGGGTGTGGTGATTTTGGAATCATTTGAGTACATTCCTAACTTAGCTTAAGACAATGAGGATTAGTTTGAATTATAGTTGTTAGCTAATGAGAATTTATTCTTTATTACCTATGATGACCCTAGTTATGAGGACATATTGGAATAGTTCTAGAGCTAAAGGTTTATTTAAACCTCTCTTACAATGATAATTGGTACATTAACCCTCATGAGAAGATTTACGCCATTATTGATGAAAATTTATATCGTTTATGGGTTGATCTTATTTTCCATTGATTCCTAACACATGAACAAGTTGAGATGGTTTTAAATGATTATCTCAGTGGAACCTATGAAATCATTTATATAGGTTGGAAATATATCATAATATATTTCGTAAAGGATATTTCTAGCCATCCATTTCAAATATTGTGTCGAAGTAGTAAATGCATGCCCTTCATGCCACGTATTTATAACAAAAATGAACACCTTTCCTACTCCTTTGTATCATGTTTTCACAATTTGTCCCTTTCCAAATGAGGTATTGGTTTTATTATGTGTCATGTAGCTTTTAATAATGGTCATAAATATATTGTTGTGTGGTATACTACTTTACTAAGTGGGAAGGATTCATTGATACCTTTCAAATGATAATGAACCAATAGCTTTATTCAGATTTAATCATGTCATCACTAGTTTTAGTGTTCCTAGAGAGATCATCATATATCATGACACTCTTTTTCAAAATAGAATGATGATGGTATTAGTAGGAAAGATGTTATTGTAATAGGAACACTCATCCCCTACTATCTTAAGGAAAATTGGAAAGTTGTAATTTTTGACAATTTTTTGAAAACCATACTTTGAGGATAAACAACAAAAGAAAATCCATTGACATTTCATTCTATTTTTAACACGTTGATCATATTCGACCCTTAACAAAACTACATAAGAAATTCATCCCATTCCTACTTGTGCATGGAGTGAATATAGTATTTCTAATTGAGCATAAAAATCCCTTGTTGAAATTATGTATCAATCCCTTACCTAATAAAACAACTGAAGAATAATGTTTCATTTATTTTGGATTTCTTTATGAAAAATATGAAGATGTGGATACAATGAACAAGCACGCAAAAATAATGTAATTAAAACATACCATGAAATTTTTTTCCATCCTCTAATATTTACCAAAGAAGACTTAGTGTGTTTCTATGGACAAGATGATTATAAATTTAGGGTAGATAGGTTCAATCCTATGTGGCACAATACTTACATAGTGAGATGTGTCATAAAGGAAGGGTCTTGTCAGTTCAAACATTTTGATGGAAATATTTTGGGAGAACCCCACAATGGGCTCGATATTAAGTATTATGTTAAAATAGTAATGTAGGGGTGATACCTTTATACATGTTGTATATAAGTAGTTTGAATTTAGTTTTATTTTTATTATATCGATTTCTAGTCTTCAGTTATTATTTTTTGTGATTAATTAGTAGATGTTATTGGAAACATGAAGTTGTAGATTGTAGATGGTGCTATTTATCACACTTGACACATTGCTTCTACAACTTGGGTGATTTATTCTCCCATAAGCTAGCTAGTGAAATCAAGTGGAATTTACCCTAGTCCAATGACCAAAAATGTCATTGAGTATAATGTATTTATTAGACTTCATTCAAAGGTCCATACATTTGGAATTCATTGTACTATGGTTCACCTAGATTCACATTTGGTAGTGTCAAAATTGAATAATTTTTTTGTGTGTGTGGGATGCTACATTTATTTTGAAGTCTCTAAAGGTGAGACACCTTGATCATTATTTTTAATATATTACACATAGTCATGTTCTAAGAAGTTTTGATGAATTAACTAATTCAATGTGTAATTATGTTTTAGATTAATATTTTTCATATTAATCCAAATAAAATCATAGATGTATATAATCATGAAATAAAAATTCGCATCGATTTGGAACATATAAGTATATATTAAATAACATTAATACATATGCAATAATACAACATTTCATCGTATCCAATATTATATTATTTCATATACATAATTAGGCTATATATTATTTTGTAATATGATGTAATTATATGGTCGTTGGTTGAACAAATAAATACTATGAGGACTAATCCTTATAGTCTATTGCACCATGTGTTTCATGGTAACATAATATAAGAATGGTCAGTTGTCGTGTAAGTCCTACCCATAGACGTATTACTCCAACAACATGTTTTTGGATTCACTTTGGTATATTCTCAACCTGAGTCATCAGAAACATAGTGCTCAAGGTCTCAAGGTTGTTATGAATATCTACAAGCACTCTAGAAATTTCCATAACATTGCCTCCATTGGCTAGATCATTCTCACCTCAACATTAGTTCATGAGGAACCCATTAGGTCTCTCTAGGACAACTTCTCAACTATAAATTTTTTTGTTAATGACTAGCATATAGTGTGTGTATGTACACACAAACACACAAAATGTTATATCATTAATAAAAAATATGATAATTTTTATTATATATAATATATATACACTAGCAATGGCTAGTTTTCATGGAAGTCATACCACATATGTTGTACTCCCACAACATGTTTTTGGATTCACTTTGGAATATCCCTAACTTGATTAAAGCCCATTATAGTGATAAAGCTATCAAAAATACGTTTAATATTTCAAATAAATCTAGTAGTTTCCATAACATAAGCTCTATTGGTTGGATCATCCTCACTTCTAACCCATTAGGGGTCTTTGGTCCTACTTCTATATTATAAGTTATTTTTTTAATGAATTAAAATTTAGTACGTGTGTATATATATTCCTGTAAAAGTTATAAATTAAATATGATAATATGTAAAAAAATCATAGTGTATTTCTAAACAACCAAAAACATCATAGTGTCTCATTGGTCCTAAACAAATAGAAATAAAACCAAATCCAAATGAAATTTGATTAAGGAATAAGGATAGTCACTAATGGAGATGATGTGATTATACCACTAATCAAGAAATATTATTTTGAAATAATTCATGATTGTTTCTCCTCCCATCCTATACATCATGTCATTCCATAGATTCATCTTGGGCACCCTTAATACACTCAATTGAGGATGTGGTGGCACACACTTAGGACTTTCTTGAAGAAAAATATCAAAGGATACTTCCACACTAAGATATTTTCTATTTACTTAGTCTATGATAAATGAGTTGGGCCTTCATACTACCTAATAGCATAATGCAGTAGTAAAATATAATAAATCTTAGACACTCCTCTCTATAATGTAGTAGGGAAAAGGATACTAAAAATGAGTAGGTGGATATTGAAATTTGAGTCAAACAAAGTAACATGATTTTGATGTGTAATTCAACAATCTAAGTAATGGGGACCTAGTTGCTTGTTTTCCATGACCTTTTAGAATACTATATTTTAACATACTTAGTCATGGTGTGAACTCTTCCTCCTCATCTACTAGCACTTAAGATCACTAGCACACCTTGCTAACATAATTTCCTCGTGATCTCATTCTCCAACAAAAATAAGTTTGATTAGGATCCTAATACCTAATTAGAATCCATATGAACTATTCCTAAAATTGTGTATTCAGACACCTTAAAAACACCAAGACTCGTCTTTATCATACTACTTCCATTGTGGATCTCTCTCTCTCTCTCTCTCTCTCTCTCTCTCTCTCTCTCCTCCCCCCCCCCGCATCTCTCTCTCTCTCTCTCTCTCGTACACACCTCCTCTTCTCTCCAAATTCATTGTTCTTTCATTATGTTTGGTTCATCATACTTAAGCTATCGATTACACACTTCCACTTCTCTAGTAGTTAAGATCACTAGCACACCTTGGTAACATAATTTCCTCGTGATCTCATTCTCCAACAAAAATAAGCTTGATTAGGATCCTAATACCTAATTAGAATCCATATGAACTATTCCTAAAATTGTGTATTGGGACACCTTAAAAACACCAAGACTCGTATTTCTCATACCGCATCCATTGTGGAGGGATAATTAAGGGAATTGTTACTCTCTCTCTCTCTCTCTCTCTCTCTCCCTCTCTCTTACAAACTTCCTATTCTCTCCAAAATTATTTTTCTATCATTATGTTTGGTTCATCATACTTATGATCTCTCGTAGGCACCTCCTCTTCTCTCCAAAATCATTGTTCTGTTATTATGTTTGGTTCATCATACTTAAGCTCTCTCTCTCTCTCTCACACACACACACACACACACACACATAATACACACCTCCTCTTCTCTCCAAAATCATTTTTCTGTCATTATGTTTGGTTCTCTCTCTCCCTCTCTCTCTCTCGGTCTCGAATACACACCTCCTCTTCTCTCCAAAATCATTGTTCTATCATTATGTTTGGTTCATCATACTTAAGCTCATTTCTTTCTCTCTTTCTCTCTCTCTCTCTCTCTCTCTCTCTCTCTCTCTCTCTCTCTCTCTCTCTCTCTCTCTCACCTCCTCTCCTCTCCAAATTCATTGTTCTTTCATTATGTTCTCTCTCTCTCTCTCTCTCTCACACACACACACACACACACACACACACACACACACACACACACTCACACACACACCTCCTCTTCTCTCCAAATTCATTGTTCTTTCATTGTGTTCTCTCTCTCTCTCTCTCTCTCTCTCTCTCAATACACACATCCTCTTCTCTCCAAAATCATTGTTTTGTCATTATGTTTGGTTCTCTCTCTCTCTCTCTCTCTCTCTCTCTCTCTCTCTCTCTCTCTCTCTCTCTCGGTCTCGAGTACACACCTCCTCTTCTCTCCAAAATCATTGTTCTCTCATTATGTTTGGTTCATCATACTTAATCTTATCTCTCTCTCTCTCTCTCTCTTTATCTCTCCAAATTCATTGTTCTTTCATTATGTTTGGTCCATCATACTTAAGCTATCAAGTACACACCTCCTCTTCTCTCCAAAATCATTGTTTTGTCATTATTTTTGGTTCATAATACTTAATCTCATTGTTCTCTTTCTTTGCAAGTAATGGCCATAATGAATATCCCTACACAATCAAAAAATAAATTTAGAGTTAGTGGCATTTTTATAATTTTGATTTTATCGATTTTTGAGTGGGGTCATGCTTATTTATTCTAATAGTAGTGGCATAAATCAATATATTATATAAGTTTTCAACATCAATACTTTAATTCACATTTTCTATAATGTGTTATGTGCCTTACTAGCCATCATTATCGGGGAAAATTTTAAGGATGCAAGTTCATCTTAAAGTTTAGAAAATTTGGCGAATATTACTAGTCCCCAATATGTAAATTGTAAAAAAATTGATGATATTTTTGTAAAAATATGTAGGTTTCTAATTATTTTATATTAGTATATATAATTTTTTTGCGATTTTTAGGGTAGAAATTTTTTATATTATAATATTTGGGCAAATCAATTTTTATAAAAACAGAAATTGGCAAATTGTTTTTGGAAAAAGTGTCGAAAATTAGCCCACCTGTGAATATTAGCCCATAAAATTTTCCCTGATCATCATTATCAATGGGTTACCTTGCGTATATAAAAAATATACAATAATGACTCTTGATCAAATTGTTTCTCCTATATTTGACTTCAAATCATTTCTTCACATGGTTTAGATTCATATATTCAATGAATTTAGTTATATAATTTGGATTATAGTAACTTATGTTTTTATGTTATTAATTAAGTTGCTTATTAGTATCATCTATCGATACTAACTTTTGTACTTTTTGAGAAACAATTTTATTACGTAGTTCTAATTATTCTCCTAGTGTATATGGATCTATAGATCCATGGTGTATATTCCTATAGCTATAATAATATTTTGATGTGGATCCACCATATCTATGTGTGTATGTGTGTGAATGGATTCTATGTATATTTTAATAGTGTATTATATATGTTTATGATGCTTGTTTTCACTTGAGCAAGGGTATGCCTGCCATTGGGAAGAGAGTTATCATATGTTTTGTTTTTTCTTTGTATAAACCTTTTCAATATTGTCTTTGTTAGAATCTACCTAGTTTTACTTGTTTTATTTCTCTATACTATTGTAATGCATTTATCCACTAGCTTCCCTTATTACCTCATACATAATGGGGGATATTTTATAGTTGTATTTGTTCACTCCTAATAAAAAATTCCTTGTTAGCCATTCAATTTTACTTGGGAATTATTCCTCCTTTTGTTGCATACATTTTTCTTTCATTAACTTCATGCTTGCAATTTGTCTTCAATTAAATCATCGACTTCCTACTAAAATTTATCAAATGTGAATGTGCCCTTAAAAAAGTTTGAAATAAATAAATGTGAATTGAATACACACTCTTAAGTGAATATCATATATCTTGTACACATTTACACACTCCAAGATCTCCATCCCAAATTGTCTTAACTACATTACCTTAATATAAATATGAGTTATTTTTTGGGAGAAGGGATAATAACAATGTTAGGTCCCTATAATACTAGTGTTTCCCCTTATTGTTATTGTTAGTGTAGCCCCCTTATTGTTATTTTTGTGCCCATGTAGTCCCCATATTGTTATTATTGTGCCCCATAGAAGCCCACTCTTTTTATTGTTGTCCCTTACATTATTATTGTTATGTAGGCTCTAATTATATTGTGGTCCCTTAGACTCCTATATATAGAAAGTAGGTTTTTTCATTTGTATCATCCCAGAATTGGTCATTTATGTAATTTAGAGGAGGTTTCCCCCTTAAAATGAATAATTTTTAAGTCATTTTCTATCTTTTGTTCTATTTTGTGAGCTGGTTGCATAACATTTGGTATCAAAGCTTTTGATTCTAGGTTTTGGCTTCATAAAATAGGTCATATTGCAATATTCACTATAACATTTTTTATACAAATTTTCAGAAGATAAAAGTGAAACCTCATAGATTCGCAATCTCGGTGAACCTTGTGCCATAATTTCAAATCTTGGTTCAGTATATGTTCGGAGATATGATATGAGGAAGTTATGTTTTTTGCAGGATTCTGAATTTCATACAAATAGGTAACCAGAGGAAAATCATCATAACTTTTGTTTCAGACATCAGATTTTAATTTTGTCAGAAGTGGCCAAAATTACATGGAATTTAGTTTCTTGTGTGTCAATTACATAGCTAAAGGTTCAAATCGTGATATGTGGCAAGTCGTAAAACTAGTCCATAATTAGTTCACTGTGGGAGATCAGGCATAACGTTATCTTAAATAATCCAAATTAGGTATGACCTATGAAATTGGAAAGACAACTCATAGGGATACTATAGGACCTAAGTTAAAATATTTGGGATCCAAAATTACATAGATACAACAAATTCTATATCGAGCTCGTACAAAGCAAATAAAAATGTGTGAATTGCATAAGTTTTGTTTGAAAAATCAGTTTGAAGTGATTCAAGGGGCATAATGAAGCATAAATATCATTGTTTCATTCCAAAATAAATCAAAGAAAGAAAACAGAAACACGTAGTAAGAAACTAGGAAACTCTACTATGACACATGAAGAAGAGGAAGAAATGAAACATGATATATCAAAATTATGAGACCAAGTGCAAAAAATGTCGCTCTCGCAAAGAGTAACCAAAATTGAAATGGATGGTTTAAATAATAGCTTACAAAAACATGGAAGTTTTGATGAACGGTTTAAAATCATACATGGAAGGTTTGAATAATGGTTTAAAATAAAACATGAAAGGCTTGAAGGAAGGTTTGACAAAGTTGCTACAATAAATGCTTCCTAATGGCGAAAATGTATTATATGAAACTCATGATGAGAACAAAAGAAATGTTAATAATGATTTCATAAACTCTAACATTAGATTGAAGGGCCACCATATACCAAATATCAATATGGGGAGTTTTGATGGCAAGTATCCGATAACATGGATACTACATATGGAGCAATATTTTGATCTCCATAATGTGCAACACACACAAAAGGTACACATTTCAACTTTATATTTAGAACCCAATCAATTTGTATGGTATTGATGGCTTTTTTCTCATAAACCACTTATCATTTGATTATTTTTTACAGAGGAATTGATATCACGTTATGAAGATACAAAGAGAAACACCTGCTTTAGCCAATTGATAAATCTCAAACAAAAGGGTTCAGTGGCAGAGCACATTGACAACTTCCAAAAATTGAATATAAGGGTAAATTATATTCCAGAGGAACATAATATTGATGTATTTATGGGGAATTTAAAGGATAAAATCCAACATGAGGTTTTCCTTTGGGAACCTAATTAATTGGAGAACACATTCAGGTTGGAAAGAAAAATTGAAAGCAAAATTATGGCAACAAGGAATCCTACCACTCACAAGTATAAAGCTGGAATTGTTTTTGCTCCTAACCTTCCACAACCTACAAGGTTGACACTACAAAAATTGGAATAAAAAAGAGAAAAAGGGCTTTGTTACAGTTGTTATGGATGTAGAAATTTAATACAAAATATGTATTTCCTAAATTATCCTTATCTAACAATTATATGCCACTATTAAATAGAGAATCGATTCTACAAAATATTTGTGGAATTTGAAACACAATCGCCAATCACAATATCATGAATAAATATCAATCACACATAACACAGATAATTTACCCGGGGAAACCATATCGATAAAAACCCCACTATCTTCTATTATGTATTATATCATGGATCATGAAACAATTACATACAAATCTCTGCTCCAAGAGCTCTCAGTACAATAGCTAACTGTCTCACACTATCATAAAAAAATTGGCAAGTTCCTTAGCCAATTTAATGTCTCCAGCCAACCTGCCTCTACTGCACAATCCCTGATGGTCAAGAAGATATGGATGATCGATACTTGTCTACCTTGACTACGAAATCCTCATAGGCACATCCAATGTGCGTGTGGTTTCATGTGTGCAACCACTAATGTCACAAATGATAGTAAATCTGTCCCTTTCACCTACATCTCAACTTGGTCTCCACTAGATCTGACATGCATGTGGTTAACAGTAGTAAATATTTATTTGCATGTGAGGCCAATGATTTTGAATTAATTAAAAATTAATTCACTTGATCTCTCACTAGTGTATCTTCATTTACAACTAGCACAACTGAGTTTAACTCACTTAACTGAGTTAAACTACTTTACAACTTTCATAACTACACTTCCAACTCTGTTACAACTTTGAACCACTAAGTTACAACTAATTCCACTTGCATGTCCCACCAACCAACCACTTAACTCGAAATTCTCTTAGCTAACTAATTTCCACTTCAGTTAACTATTTCCAAGCTCCCATTGAGAATAGATTATTGTTTATTGTCCAACTAATATTAAGGGATAATAATAGTAGACATGCATCTACAAATAGAACTTGAACATACATCTATAAATAGACCTCATCTATAAATGGAATTTTCTCATGCATCTATAAATAGACATCCACCAAAAAATAGCCTATGTGGGCCCCACCTAGTGTCGGTGCTCAATTTTCACTAGGATCAAGGATGTTGTTTCCGGATGCCAATTTCACTATTTCTTGTTGCAATATTCAACACTCCCTCTCAAAAATAAAGGAATGTATTTTCATTCGACATGAAACTCCATGCATGCGCCCTACACCTTTTGCATGCCCCATGCAACTCCATGCATGCACCCTGCAACCTTTGCATGAAACATTTCTAAAACTGAAAAGCCTCCAAACAACTGAATCGGTGGAATGCATCTGTCATCAAAGTATTCTAACTTCTACTGGTACCAACTGCACATGTCTTCTAGATCCACTGCATTTTTGACCTCTGCATCCATGCACTCTACACTTGCTGTCAAATCTGATCCGCACTCCAGTATCTGACACTGTCACTTTGATTTCATGTCCGAACAACATTTCACTGCATCAATCCAACTAATCCCAATACTGTTTCTTTATGGGCTCCTCATATCTAGGTTCAATTCATGATATCCACACCATCTCAGTGAATCATGCCCATAAATGTTTTGGGATTATTCATGCATGTTGCCCCACCTCTCACCTGGTGGTATAACTGAATGCACTCCCTCTGCACATCTTGCACGAAATTTATCTACATGAATGGTTTCTCCCACTCCATGATCGTCTGCATGTGGCTTCTCCACATTTTGAGGTTCACTCTTACCTGCATGCAAATCCAGATCCATATCAAGGGTCAATTTCATGGCTTTCTCACACTTCCCAACAGAAGGAAGCTCTGTAGAAATCCCATCTACATAAATTCTATAGAGATTCTTAACTCTAAACCCAACCTTATTGGTTTTACTTGTTGCTTTGTGTCACAAGAAAAATTTCCCTTCACTAAAGACAACATCATAGCCTCTATCCTCTAACATTGTAACTGAGACTAAATTTTTCTTCAAACCTGGTACATGCATTACATGTTTTAAATGAAAGGGTTTACCTGATGCCCTATGAAAGGTAATGTTACCAATGCTAGTCGTATTGTATCATCCATCATCGCCCAACTCAATATGCATCTGGATACCTTTCTCCTCCAAGTCATTGAAAAGTTTCTTATCTCCCGTCATGTGAAAGGAAGCACCACTATCCAAGTACCACCCTGATCCCAATGCACTTGACACCATGCATGCAATCAATGAGAAGTCAAGATAAAATTGCGAGGTGATGCTGCCATAGCAGCAAAAAACCACATTCTCCATGTAAAAATGCATGTCGCATTCATTACCCAAAATAATCCTCAAATTGAGACAAACTCTAATGCAGAGGCTATTTTCCTTTCTCATTTACCATATAAAAATACCCATTTTGATATTCCATTTTTTGGAATTTGACCTAGGTTAAAATACCCAAGTGCTAGCATAATATCATATCCGCTTATGATTTCAACTCTATGGTCTAAAACCCAAATAAACCATATTAATATTACAGCCCACAATTTTACCAACTCACCTTATCGAAATTTGATATATATGACGTTGGTTTTAATTTAAAACCCAAATATCTCAGCATATATTAATGTCCAGCCCCATGATTTACCAATCCATTCACCTTTCCTCTATTCGGCATATATTTGACTTTGGATACAAACCCAAACACCAACATAATATTACATCTGGATCCCACAACATTTACAACGTACTTTTTTCATCGTCCATCATTTATCAAATCTGACGGTTGGCATTTCACACGCTCCAACTCAACAATCCAATGGTTATCGCATAACAAAGATGCATACCTTTTGAGGTTCCAAACTCACACAAAATGAATGGTATTAAGGAACCACGTGTCAGTCCACAACCACAATCGTGTTTGATCAAGGATTTACCACTTACCACTCTAGAGCTGCGCGAAAACCACTAGTTGGTTTTTTAAAAACCACCTTCATTGTTCTATCTTCGCCATTTTCTCATGTTTCCATACTTCGTTGACCAAGGTTACTCTCACTTATTATAACTCCACACAGATAATTCTACTTTCTCTAATCCATTGTGCCTTTTCTTCTTTCAACAGGTTCATTCAGATTCACCACTTCTCATTTAAAGGCTGCGCGAAAACCCCTTTGGAGGTTTCCAAAACCACTCCTCTGTTCCTCTTATATGCGGAATACAGGCTTTCAAAAAAACATGTCAATGTGAAGTAAATAATTAGAAATTTCTTCTCGATTATATTAAATATCAATTTAAATCAAACCTTTGTTCCATTCTTGATTTGCATGCACTGTTCGATCGGATGTCCTTCTGATACATATGATCCAATGTATCCAAATGTTGAATTGAAAATTCAGTTTCTCTTATGTGTCATTAATCCTTTTACTGATCGATAACTGAATTTAACACACATCAACTCATACATCTTCTCACATATGTATACAAACATTTTATGCACTTTTCTCAACTCATAATTATAACCCTACACTAGTACATTTGGTGGAAATTCCGACACTTTGGTTCTGACACTTTTGACCAAATGTCAGAAATTTCCCCAAATTTTATCAATTTTTCGAATCTCGCCCACAACTATCGCAATTCAGACGCTTTTCTACAAGTGTCGCAATATCGACACTTTTCAACGAATTCCCATAACAATTCTATAGTTATATCATGTTTGAGTTGAATGGTAAAGGAATGACCATCAATCTCCTTTAGTTAAAACAAAAGTTTATGCATCGTAGTTTATTGGTATTTATTTAAAAAGTGTTTTATGGATTTACATTAGTGACACACCTTTGTTCCAAAGAATTTATCCAACACATAATAAGGAAAAAGTACAATATTTCCTTTAAAGCCGAAAAACCCTATGTATGAGAGTTTTTCTTGACACTTAAAAAAACCTTTCTCAGAAAGAAAGGATATACCTTCTTGAGATTATTCGTCAATGATTGAGCTAGCTAAGAGAATTTTCTTAAAACTCTATTATGAAATCGTTCGGTTGGGTGCATCATGTCGTGCCATGTGAGGTTGCCCAACCGGGCCCATTCAGGTCAGGTTGTTTCATTCGAGGGCACCTGTATCAGTTTTGTTAAGCTGTGACCACCCGGGTGCCTTGTATTGCATGTTCGAGTGGCCCGTTTTCCATAATTTGATACCTTGTGGCATCATTCATTTGGGCACGTCGGGTCACGTCGTGTTAGGTCACCCGACTGGGTGCATTCGTCTCGGGTTGTTTCATTCGAGGATGTCCATATTAGTTTTGCTAAGTTGTGACCGGGCATGTTCGAGGGTGCCCGTATTAGTTTTGCTAAGTTCATGTGACTACCCGAGTGTCGTGTGCACATTCGGGTGGCCCGTTTGCCTTTTCCTCCCTTATGGCATCATTCGGTCGGGCGCGCAGTGCGATTTCGCCCGACCAGGCGCGTTCAGTTTGGGCTATTTTGTTCGAGGGTGCCCGTATCAATTTTATTGAATTGTGACTTCCTGGGTGCCTTGTGCATGTTTAGGAGGCCAGTTTGCTGTTTGCTCCCTTGTGGCATATTTTTTCGATCAGGCGCATCATGTCGCGCCATGTGAGGTTTCCCGACTGGGCGTGTTCGGTTCGAGCAGTTTCGTTCAACGGCGCCCGTATCAGTTTTGCTAGGTTGTGACTACCAGGGTGCCTTGTGCATGTTCAGGTGGCCCATTTGTAATTTTTCTCCATTGTGGAATCACTTGGTTGGGCGCGCCTTGTTGCGCCGTGTGAGGTCTCTCGACTGGGCGCATTCGGTTCGGGCCATTTCCTTCGAGGGCGCCCGTATTAGTTTTGCTAAGTTCATGTGACCACCCAAGTGCCATTTGCACGTTCGGGTGGCCCGTTTTCCATTTGCAGCTCCCTTGTGGCATCGTTCGGTCGGGTGCACGGTGTCTCGCCATGTGAGGTCGCCCGACCGTGCGCGTTTCGTTTGGGCCATTTTGTTCGAGGGCGCCCGTATTAGTTTTGCTAAGTTGTGACTGCCTAGGTGCCTTGTGCATGTTTGGATGGCCCATTTTCTCTTTTCTCTCTTGTGGCATATCCTTTCGATCAGGCACATCATGTCGCGTCATATGAGGTCCCCCGATTGGGCGTGTTCGGGTTGGACCATTTTGTTCGAGGGCGCCCATATCAGTTTTTCTAAGTTGTGACCGCCCGGGTGCCTTGTGGACATTCGGGCGGCCTGTTTTTTGTTTGCTCCCATGTGGCATCATTCGGTCGGGTGCACGGTGTCACGTCGTGTGAGGTCACCCGACTAGGTGCGTTCGGTTCGGGCAGTTTTGTTCGAGGGCGCCCATATCCATTTTGTTAGTTGTGACCTCTAGGGTGCCTTGCGCACGTTCGGGTGGCCCATTTGTCTTTTTGCTCCCTTGTGGAATCATTCGATCAGGCACACCCTATCGCGCCGTGTGAGGTCGCCTGACCGAGCATGTTCGGTTCGGGTCGTTTCATTCGAGGGTGCTCGTATCAGTTTTTCTAAGTTCATGTGACCGCTCGAGTGTTGTGTGCACATTCGGGTAGCCCGTTTTCCATTTGCAGCTCCCTTGTCATGCCGTGTGAGGTTGCCCGACCCGGCGCGTTCGGTTCTGGTAGTTTCATTCGAGGGTGCCCGTATCAGTTTTTCTAGGTTGTGATTGCCAGGGTGCCTTGTGCATGTTCAGGTGGCCCGTTTGCCATTTTTCTCCCTTATGGAATCATTCGGTTGGGCACACCTTGTCACGCCATGTGAGGTCGCCCGACCGGGTGCGTTCGATTCAGGCTGTTTCGTTCGAGGGCGCCCGTATCAATTTTTCTAAGTTCATGTGACTGCACGAGTGCCATGTGCATGTTCGGGCAGCTTGTTTTCCATTTGCAACTCCCTTGTGGCATCATTTAGTCGGGCGCGAGGTGTTGCGCCATGTGAGGTCACCCAACCGGGCTCGTTTGGTTCGGGCCGTTTTGGTCAAGGGCGCTCGTATCATTTTTGCTAAGTTGTGACCACCCGTGTGCTTTTTTCTCCCTTGTGGCATATTCATTCGATCAGGCGCATCGTGTCGCGCCGTGTGAGGCTGCCCAATCGAGCGCGTTCGGGTTGGGCCATTTTGTTTGAGGGAGCCCGTATCAGTTTTTCTAAGTTGTCACTGCCCAGGTGCCTTGTGGATGTTTATGCGGCCTATTTTCTGTTTGCTCCCTTGTGGGATCATTCGGTCGGGCATGCAGTGTCGCGTCATGTGAGGTCGCCCAACTGGGTGCGTTCGGTTCGGGCATTTTCATTCGAGGGTGCTCGTATCAGTTTTTCTAAGTTGTGACTGCCATGGTGCCTTGCTAAGTTCAGTCGGGAGCGCTCTGTCATGCCGTGTGAGGTCACCCAACCAGGCACGTTAGGGTCGGGTTGTTTTGTTTGAGGGCACCCATATCAGTTTTGTTAAGTTGTGACTGCCCGGATGCCTTGCGGAAATTTGGGTAGCCCGTTTTCCATTTTCTCCCTTGTGGCAACGTTTAGTCAGGCGCGCGGTGTCACATCGTGTGAGGTTGCCCGACTGGGCGGGTTCAGTTCGGGCAGTTTTGTTCGAGGGCACCCATATCATTTTTTCTAGGTTGTGGCCGCCAGGGTGTCTTATGCATGTTCAGACAACCTGTTTGCTCTTTTATCCCTTGTGGCATATTCGTTCGATCAGGTGCATTGTGTCGCGCCGTGTGATCAGGGCTCGTTCGGGTCGAGCTATTTCGTTTGCGGGCACCCGTATTAGTTTTGCTAAGTTGTGGCCGCCCGAGTGCCTTTTGCACGTTTAGGCAGCCCATTTTATATTTTCTCCCTTGTGGCATCATTCTGTTGGGCATGCAGTGTCGCACTGTGTGAGGTCACCAGACCGGGTGCGTTCGGTTCTGGCAGTTTCGTTCGAGGGCGCCCGTATCAGTTTTGCTAGGTTGTGACTGCCAGGGTGCCTTATGCACATTCGGGTGGCCCATTTTTCTTTTTTCTCCCTTGTGGAATCGTTCGGTCAGGCGCACCCCATCGTGTCGTGTGAGGTTGCCCAACTGGGTGCATTTGGTTCGGGCGATTTCATTCGAGGGTGCCCGTATCAGTTTTTCTAAGTTCATGTGACCGCCCGAGTGCCGTGTGCACATTCGGGCGGCCCGTTTTCCTTTTGCAGCTCCCTTGTGGCATCGTTTGGTCAGGCACATGGTGTCGCACCATGTGAGGTCGGTGATGTGCTCACTCCTTTATTCACTTTTAATGTGTGCCCCCAACCACGGTCGGGCGTGCCATGTCACGCAGTGTGAGGTCGCCTGACTGGGCACGTTTAGGTTGGGTCATTTCGTTCGAAGGCGCCCATACTAGTTTTGCTAAGTTGTGACCACCCGGGTGCCTTGTGCACATTTGGGTGGCCCATTTTCCATTTTCTCCCTTGTGGCATCGTTGGTTCAGGTGCACCGTGTCGCGCCATGTGAAGTCGCTCGACCGGGCACATTCAGGTCGGGTTGTTTCATTCAAGGGTGCCCGTATCAATTTTGCTAAGTTGTGACCACCCGCATCCCTTGTGCACATTCGGGTGGCCCATTTGCCATTTTCCCCCTTGTGGCATCGTTCAGTCAGGCGCGTCATGTCACGCAGTGTGAGGTACCTGACCGAGCACGTTCAGGTCGGGCCATTTCACTCGAGGGTACCTGTATCATTTTTGCTAAATTTTGACCGCCTAGGTGCCTTGTGCATGTTCGGGTGGCTCGTTTTCCATTTTATTCCTGGTGGCATCGTTGGTTTGGGCGCATCGTGTCATGCCATGTGAGGTTGCCTGACCAGGCATGTTTGGGTCGGGCCATTTCATTCGAGGGCGCCCGTATCAGTTTTGCTAAGTTGTGACCACCCGGGTCCCTTGTGCACATTCGGGCAGCCCGTTTTCTGTTTCCTCCCATGTGGCATCGTTTGATCGGGTGTGCCGTGTCACGCAGTGTGAAGTCGCCCAACCGGGCATGTTCAGGTTGGGCCATTTTGTTCGAGGGCGCCCGTATCAATTTTGCTAAGTTGTGACCACCCCGGTGCCTTGTGCACGTTCGGGCGGCCTGTTTGTCATTTTCTCCCTTGTGGCATCATTCGGTTGGGTGCCATAGAAAATTTTAAGGGCTAATATTCGCAGGTGGGCTAATTTTCCATGGTTTTTCCTAAAAAAAGATTCGCCAATTTCCATTTTTTTATAAAACTTATTCGCCCAAATTTTACAATATAAAATTATTTTATGTTAAAAATCACCAACATTTAATAGAAAATATATATAATATCATTATAAATTTGAATAATTTTAAAAATACATCAATAAACATTTTATAGTTTGCATATTAGGGTCTAGTGAGATTCACCAATTATTTGAACTTCAAGATAATTTTCCATCCTTAAAATTATCCCTATTGGGCGCACCATGTGAGGTTGCCTAACCAGGCGCGTTAGGGTTGGGTTGTTTCATTTGAGGGCACCCGTATCAGTTTTGTTAAGTTGTGACTGCCCGGGTGACTTATGCACATTCGGGCGGCCTATTTTCCTTTTACTACCTTGTGGCATCGTTTGTTCTGGCGTGTCGTGTCGTGCTGTGTGAGGTCACCCGGCCGGATGCGTTTGGGTCACGTTGTTTCGTTCGAGGGCACCCGTATCATTTTTTCTAAGTTTTTACTTCCTCGATGCCTTGTGCACATTCGAGTGGCCCGTTTATCATTTTCTCCCATGATGTGGCATCATTCGGTCGAGCGCGCCGTGTCGCTCTATGTGAGGTCGCCCGAGCGAGCGCGTTCAGGTCGAGCCATTTCGTTCAAGGGCGCCCATATTAGTTTTGCTACTTTGTGACCGCCCGGATGCCTTGTGCACATTCGGGCGGCCCGTTTTCCATTTTCTCCCTTGTGGCATCATTCGGTTGGGTGTGCCGTGTGAGGTCGCTCGACCAGGTGCGTTCGGGTCGGGCCATTCTGTTCGAGGGTGCCCATATCATTTTCGCTAAGTTGTGACTGCCCGGGTGCCTTGTGCACATTCAGGCAACCCGTTTTTCGTTCGCTACCTTGTGGCATCGTTCCGTTGGGCGCGTCGTGTCGCGCCATGTGAGGTCGCCCGACTAGGCACGTTCGGGTTGGGTCGTTTCATTCAAGGGCGCCCGTATCAGTTTTGATAAGTTTCAACTTCCTGGGTACCTTGCGCATGTTCGGGCAGCCCGTTTTTCATTTTCTCCCATGATGTGGCATTGTTCCGTCAGGCGCGTCATGTGAGGTCACTTGATCAGGCACGTTCGGGTCAGGCTGTTTCGTTCGAAGGTGCCCGTATCAGTTTTGCTAAGTTGTGACTACCTAGGTGCCTTGTGCATGTTCGGGCAGCCCGATTTCCATTTGTTTCCATGATGTGGCATCGTTCGGTCGGGCATGCCATGTCGCATCGTGTGAGGTCGCCCGACCGAGCGCGTTCAGCTCAAGCCGTTTCGTTTGAGGGCACCCATATCAGTTTTGCTAAGTTTTGACTGCCCGAATGCCTTGTGCATGTTCAGGTGGCCCATTTTCTGTTTGCTCCCATGACGTGGCATCGTTCGGTCAGGCACACCATGTCGCACTGTGTGAGGTCGCCCGAACGGGCACGTTCGGGTCGGGCCTTTTCATTCAAGGGTGCCCATATTAGTTTTGCTAAGTTGTGACTACTCGAGTGCCTTGTGCATGTTTGGGCGACCTGTTTTCCGTTTTCTCCCATGACGTGGCATCGTTCGGTCAAGAGTGCCATGTCGCACTGTGTGAGGTCACCCGACCGGGCGCGTTCAGGTTGGGTCGTTTCGTTCGAGGGCGCCTGTATCAATTTTGCTAAGTTGTGACCACCTAGGTGCCTTGTGCACATTCAGGTGACCCATTTTTAATTTTCTCCCTTCTGGCATCGTTCGATTGGGCGTGCCATGTAACGCCATGTGAGGTCGCCTAACCGTGCACATTGAGTTCGGGTCGTTTCGTTCGAGGGCACCCATATCATCTTTTCTAAGTTGTGAC
Organism: Pinus albicaulis; assembly: GCA_034641835.2. Taxonomy (NCBI): domain Eukaryota; kingdom Viridiplantae; phylum Streptophyta; class Pinopsida; order Pinales; family Pinaceae; genus Pinus; species Pinus albicaulis. The sequence goes on along the minus strand of CM076579.1, from coordinate 1,025,436,432 downwards.
CACCCAAGTGCCTTGTTCACGTTCGGGCGGCCCATTTCTCATTTGCTCCCTTGTGGCATCGTTCGATTGGGTGCGTTGTGTCTTATCGTGCGAGGTCGCCCGACTGGGAAGGTTCAGGTCGGGTGGTTTCGTTCAAGGGCACCCGTATCAGGTTTGCTAAGTTGTAATAACTGCTCGAGTGACTTGTGCATGTTCGGGCACCCCGTAATTTCCCTAGGCGCTAAAGGAAACACGTTCAGGCTGCCAATGTGAGAGCGCCCAAGGAACATGTCCGACCGGTTCAGGTCATGTCGGGCTAGTTCATGAGGGTGCCCAGGGAAATTACGCATTCGGGTGGGTCGAGTCGAGTCATGTGATGCCACCTAGGGAAACAAGTTTCGGTCGGGTCAGGTCGGGTCGTGCCATATTGTGAGGGCACTTAAGGAAACACGTTCGGGCGGGTCGGGTCGGGTCTGGTTTGGTCGGGTCGTGTCGTGTCATGAGGCGACCCAAGGAAACACATTCAGATGGATCAGGTCGGGTTGGGTTGGGTCGTGTGAGGGTGGTCGTATCAAAAATGCTAAATTGTGACCGACTTAAGATCCAGTGCCTCCTCATAAAATCCTCTCCTCGTATAATCGACCACCATTACAGACATTTACACCACATTTGATTTAGACATTTAGTAGGTAGGTAGGGTGCCCCTATCTCCAATCTCCATAATATAGAGTAATACATAGACCAATGAAACTATCATCTTAACCCCTAAACACTTAAACACTAATTCCCAACCCCTAACCCATTTAACCCCCTAAACCTCTAAATCCCTAACCCATTTAACCCCTAAACCATAAACCTCTAAACCCTTAATCACTAACCCCTAAACCCTTAACGCCTAACCCATTTAACCCCCTAAACCCTAAACCTATAAACCCTTAACCCCTAACCCCTTAAACCCTAAACCATTAAACCCTTAACCCTAACCCCTTAAACCCTAATTCCCGACCTGTAACCCATCTAACCCCTAAAACCTAACACCATTAGCCCCTAGCTTTTAACCCCTAAAATCCTTAACTACTAAATCCCCTAACCCCCTAAACCCCTAACCCATTTAACCCCCTAAACCTCTAAGGCCCTAACCCATTTATCCCCTAAACCATAAACCTCTAAACCCTTAACCCCTAACCCTTAAACCCTTAACCCCTAACCCATTTAACTACTTAAACCCTAAACCTATAATCCCTTAACCCCTAACCCATTAAACCCTAATTCCCAACCCCTAACCCATTTAACCCCCTAAACCATAAACCTCTAAACCCCTAACCTCTTTAAGAGCCTGCTTTCTAGCCTCCACAGTCTTGAATGTCACAAATGCAAATCCCCTGGATTTGTTGGTATTCTTATCATATGCAACTGAACCTTCTTCTATCTCTCCATATTTGGACAAAAATTCTAAAATCTTATCATTGGCCGTGTCATATGAAAGACCACCAATGTAAATTTTACTTTGAGCCTAATATGTACCTTGACCAGGACCTGTGCTAATTTCCACTGCCAGATTGCTTACAGTAATCCTCCCATCAATAGTCTTTCTAGGCTCTTTCAATTCCCTTTGAGAAGAATCCATATGCTTAAATGTGACAAAGAAAAATCCTCGTGACTTTTCTGATGTCTTATCCATAATAACAATGCCTTTTTTAATCTCCCCATACTTTTCAAATGCATCACATAAGGTCTGTGAAGAAGTCTCCCAAGCCAATCCACCACAAACAGCTTCCGATGAGCAGGGTCCTTGCTTGAAACATCTTCAATTTCTTTTGCAATTGCATGGTATGAAGAACCTGCATTGACCAAAAAAGAGATCAACTGCTCTTTGCTCAGTGGCTCCAACAGCTAGTGAGTGCAAATCTTCCTTTGAGAGTTACAGAGTGGCGCCATTGGCTTCCTCGTCCAGCTTTCTCTTCTTACCATCGCCCTTGACCTCCATGATTTTTTCTCCAGGCGGTTCATACTAGCTTCAATTCCCAAATTGACTCATTTCATGTTTTTTAAAGATTGAATGATTACAAAAGCTTCCCTATTAGACATGTAGTTTGGTCAGTCACCTATAGGAGGATAATTTAAATTTTAAACCACATTTTGATATCTAGATTCTAAAACTCAGGTATAAGCCTGAACTGTAGCAAGGGTTAATGCCATTGTTCATGGGGTGCATAGCCTATGACATACAAGCTGCCATAATTTCCATTATGTGAACTGTAAAATGAGCCAATTTCGGAATCATATCATTCTTTAAATCCCAAGAATTTTAGTGTGACTACCAAACAGGCTTGTAGCTCTATTACCAATAGGGATGCCCCTCTTTTGGAGTGTATGGAGTAGAATCAATTTGAATTTTGTCCTTGAATTTTAAGGAGTGTAACTAGGCTCCTCATAGAACAAAATCAAAGGAATTGGCATTACTAAGGACTGTGCATAGAATCCATATAATGGCCCTATTAAGTGATCCTTGTCTGTCATCACAATTTTCTAATCTAATCTGGAGTCTTGAAACATGATAAAAAATTAAAATAGTATTCATAATTACAATGGAAGCTACCAAATCTGAATTTCTATTTGCATTCAATTATAGGTAAAGATCCAAGGCAGAACCACTTAGCCCATGTGAGGTCGCCCGACTGGGCACGTTTAGGTCAGGTCGTTTTCTTCGAGGGCGCCCGTATCAGTTTTGCTAAGTTGTGACTGCCTGAGTGCCTTGTGCACATTCGTGCGGCCCGTTTGTGATTTTATCCCTTGTGCCTTCATTCGGTTGGGTGCGCGGTGTCATTTCGTTTGAGGGCACCTGCCCAAACCCGTTCGGGTAGGGTCGTTTCGGTTGAGTGTGCCCGCCCAAACACGTTCAGGTCGGGCCCCCTAAGCCCCCAATCCCTACTCCCTTAACTACTAACTCATTATTCGACCCTAACCCCTAAATTCCCCTAAATCCCCTAACCCCTAACCCCAAATCCCCTAAGCCCTCCAAATTCGATGAATTAGCTTTGAAGAAGTAATTTTTTTTCTGCAATATGGTTTGTAAGTTATTTAAATAGAGGTATCTTCTCTAGAGTTCTTTTTAGATCCACAATTTCATTTACTAATTTTTGAACAAGGCATATGACACTCTTCATGTATATGGGATTTTTATCTTGAAGCTCAGTATCTATGCGAGTATTTGTTGCTTCAAGGGTTTCCTGATGGAGAAAATCGCAATACAGGGTTTAGGGCGCATTATTGCGTTATTGCTGCTTCAAGGGTTTGCTGAACTGACCCCAAATTGTTCATTTCCTTGCTACTTATCAGGTTCTTACTTCTGTAGAATTCACTATATACTTAGATCAATAAAGAGATTTTTAAGGTGTTTAATTCATTTATGTATTCAAAAATTGATTATAAACAATAAGAAATCACAATCTTGATATTGTCAGGTTTTAATCAAAAAAACCATTTCATTTATTAATTAGACTACACTATTATTTATTATAGAAAATGTATCTAATTTGAATGACTGAATACATAGATTACTATCATTAAAGAAAAAAAATGTGAATTTCACTTTTAAAGTAATACGTAAAAATAAGGAAAAAATAATACATAAATTATAAAGGAAAAATATATAAAGAAAAGAGATTAAAACTCCAAACATTAAAAACACAACATAATTTAATTGTGTAAAGTTTAAAACTCATTTTAATAAAGCATGATGATTTTGTAGAGTAGAAGAATTACTATATGCAAAAATTAGTCCATTATTTACTCATATAATTTTAATTGCTTCTCAAAAAGATATGTTTTATTTTTTTGATTGTAAATATTTTAAACAATCAAAATAAACAAACATTTAATTATTTAGAAATTATTTTAATTATTTAAAAATTATCATAATTGTTAAAAATATATATTTTAAAATTAATTTGAGTAGCCTTAAAGAAAAACACACGTGTTTCATTTCAAAATGTCAAAAATTTTCAAATATCAAAAGGTTTAATTTCCCTCATTCATTTCCCTCTGATTGCATGGTTTGTCCAAGGAAGGAGGGAGGATGCTGCCATACTCTTACCAGTTTTGAGGAAGGATGCAGCCATACTATTGCAGGTTTGGAGGAAGGATGCGGTAGATTTGTGCCCCAAGCTATGCTCATGGATCTAGAGCCTGGCACCATGGATAGTGTGAGGATCTATGCATTTCTCTTAAATCCACAACTACAAAATCAGGTACTCTTATTATGCAACCCATTAGCAACCCGATCTGATGAAACAAATGCACAGTGGCCTCTGTGGGAGCTTATAAGCCTGATCCAGGCTTGGATCTGCCTCTCCAGGGAAATGGTACCCAAATACGATTCTCGATCCAGTTTCCCAGATATTGTAATAGCATTGTTGAAGCAAGCTCTAATCCCTAATCTACCGTAAGTGTATAGATGAAGAATATATATGAAACCCTAGGTGCATCTATTTTCTTCAATGAGTGTTAGACATTCGAATTATATCTGGAATGCAACTGCAAGTATTCTCAATCCTTGTTATAGATAAATGAAAAGCTATTTTCTTCAATGAGTGTTAGACATTCGAATTATATCTGGTATGCAACTGCAAGTATTCTCAATCCTTGTTATATGGTGCACAAAATGTGAATATGGAAAATTCTGGTTGTGCTCTGAGCATATTCACTTATTTTCCACTTCTACAAGTCTTGGAACAACTTTTTTTATTGTCGTGGATAAGTCAATAGATGTAGTATGTCGCTTCTTTCCTGAGATAATTATGTTCGAGGAGATGGTTATTTCGAGATCTAAATCTTCATGACTGCTTATGTGGGAGGTATTTTTTTTTTGTATTCCCCTCAACTTGTCGGATTCCTGGAATTTTTTTCTGCGAAGTGACTCTTTAGATTTTCTATTTGAATTTCCTAATAGGCTGCCTCTGGGGCGCTTCTTGATCTTTTCTTAGACCATTGGCCTTTTTTATGGCTCTGTTGCTGGGATTTTTAAGTTTTTTTTTTGTGGATCATCTGTCTGTACATTGGGAAATGATCAATGCAAATGTAAACGCCTTTTTTTAATGAAGGTCATTGTGTTTTTTTCTTCTGAAAAAAAGTCAACAGATGTAGTAGATGCAATAGTTCTTCTTTCCTATTTTTATAAGCATGAAAGCTGTGCAGAAGAGCAGGTCATATGAAATGAAATTTTAAGATATTTTTTTTCAATTGATTGGAGGATTCATCGCTAATATACAATGTGCTGAAGTATGTAACCTATGATTTATGGTGTTCTTATCAAAGAAAGGATGAGTAGTCTTAAAATCAGTTTAAATAAATATTGAAAATTGAACAGGTCGGATCCCTCCTTACCAAAAGAAGTCCTTTTACATATTAAAAAAAGTATAAATATAAAGCCAAAATTTTCATTCTAGCATGGAATATCAGTCAAGGAATAAGAAATAATTTTCATATGAAGAAGAAAAACAACTGAAGAAAAGGTGGAGATTTGAATCTGAGGCAGGAGGACAAAGACATTTGGCACCTTTTGGAGAAACGTCTGTATTTTTGTTATATTTCCTACTAACAGAATGTTGAGAAAATATATTTTCTTGAATTATAACTCAAGCTCTTTTGCAAACCTCTAGCAACTCGGACCTGTAACCGACTTGTGACTTGTGGCGCTTAATAATTGAGATCTATTGCACATTCAGACCTGTGGCACACCTTGGATCTATTGCAGAGAAGTCCAAACCTGTGACCAGTGACTATACCTCGGACCTGTGGGAATATCTCAGCCATGAGTTAACATATTTTGGACCTGTGGTTTAGTGCAGACCTCTTCCTAATAGGTATTCCATGCCTCATCAAGACCCAAGCAGCTACTAAGGTACTATGTTGTTACTAGTATCTACTAAGGCCTGCGCATGGAATAGGTCACCTGGCCAAAATTAGAATATTGTTGTCTTTGTTTCATTCATGAGGACCTCCTCGAGGATGGTGCCCTATTAGTATGTAGTATGGTAAAGCCACTCATACCGAATGAATGTTTACAATACCTGACAGCAATTCTAGACTCTATATTTCTGTAGGTATGATGGTCTAAATATGAGTGCAATAATTTGAGTAATTCATAGGCATTGCCTCAAACTGAGGATACACAAATTTAGTGTGCTTGAGCTTGAAAATCTAGTCCTACAGAATGTTTTGAGTAATTTTTATGTGTTAATTTTTTTACCAAGAGTAGGTAAGAGAAATAAGTAAGAGCATCAACACCCCTACGCCCTGGGCAGAACATGGGTTTACTCCTTATTTGACATTGTTGCCTTAGGTGACCAACACATCACCGAGACATTTTAAATGAATAGTTATTTCTATTTCCTTATTGAGTAGAACATGATAATATGATTTTGAAATAAATTAGTCTACTCTATTGCTTAACGAAGTGAGTAGAATGTACTAGTACATCCTACTGCTTGAATAGGGTGGAAGTAATGGGTTAGCATGTTATAATGTGCTATCACATGCATTATTTTCTAACACATGACTGGTATGATAACAACAGTATTCATCTCAAATACAGGATTGAACTAATATATGAAGTCTTGTTTCCTCATTGGGCATAATATTAGCTGCTCGTGTTGTTTTGGCTCACCCTCTTTGTTCCTAGCTCATTTCCTTTGTTCATTATACATACTAAATGGCTATGGATTTTTGTATGATATTGACTACTGATCCATTACTGTTCAGCGTTTTATCTTTGGTGAATGTGTTTGTTTTGAAAGTTTAGGTTTCATAGTAAATCATCAATGGGCTCTGAAATAAGGCACATTGAAATCTCAGATACATGTTTCATGCCAAAATCAGTTGTATCTTCCATAAATACGCAATCTTGGACCACTCTGTATAATTCTTCTTCTCAGAAAATATTACATCTCCCTCATTATGTAGGTGGTGTTCTTACATGCATAGCAAAGGCATCATTTTGGAAATCATTTTATAAGTCACTAGATATTGTGGGTACAAGGATCTAGGGTCTCCACATGTAACTGTGTTGCCCGGAAACTCACTCTACTTGTCCTTAAATTTGTAAACATAGTAGTATGCCAATGCTTCTTTCATTTTATATGCATAAGACTATTTTTATTCAAAGTCCATAATTGTTTTTAAGTTTTATCCATCCTAGTTTTTTTGTGAATGCACAAGTTTTTGGATCAACACAAATCTTTTATATCTTTGTACTTTTCCTTTACTAACTATTTGAAATTTCTAGTTATATTTAGAGGTGTATTTTAAGGGATGAGGGGAATTACTTGGATTTAGTGCTACCCACTTTAATAGAGGCTTACAATAAACTATGACACATTGTGATGTATATAAGTGGTAGTTGGGGAAGCAGCAAAATCAGTTTCATGCTTCAGTAGATTTATATTTCTTGGAAAGCTTTCAGCTGACAAAAAAAAGGGAATGAAACATGCAACCAGTCCCCTTCCTTTTATTGGACCACCTGCTTTATTTTTATGAAAACAGCTACAGGCTAAAGTTACTAGAAGTGGTCAAAAGTGAGTTTGGTTATTTGGAAAAGTCAAATTATTCTTAGCCCTCAACAATTGTTAAATACTTCATAGGCATGTTAACCCCTCCTAGACTGTGCTGTGTAAGTGGGTTTTGTAGAATTTTATGCACTTAGGGTTAGACTCAAATTTGATGTAATTAGGATTATATTCAAGTGCTGGCCAAATTGGTAAAATTGATACTCAGCCATAGCTGAAAGGCAATAATATGCAGTGGAGTCATTCTATGAAATGATTCAATTTGGCATGTGAAACTCACATCTAAGGGCGATTAAAATCCCATGGATGGAGACTGATCAGGATTCAACATTGCTGTTACTATTAGTGGAGTTGGTTATGGCACAAGTACAATAAAAATACTGGCAACAATAGTAACATCATAGATTCAGAATCTTAATCTCTATATTAAATGAGCATTAGAATGTAACTTGATTTCAGTGAAATCTATAACACGTTTGTTCTAAATCGGACCTGAAATGCTCACTTGTAAAGATGTTTGAGGCATGAGGTTGTATGACACTACAAAAATTGACTTGTTGAGTACATGATGATATTAGGTCATTGTGAAACTAAATATATGATACTACGGTATGAATATTGATTTCACAAACTGTGTTTTCTAAATAATGTTTCCAATGAAACCGGAAATGGCTCTTGTTATGCTGAAAAGATCTATCATCTTTAATATACTGTAAATTTGAGTGACAAGGGTAGCTAAACCACATTAAAATGCTCCGAAGATGTTACATATGCATGGAAGCTCTGGAAATTTAGCCCCTCACTATGTTATCTACCAAAAACTAAGATAAGAAATGCCTCTCGGTTGATATCAATTTTAAGTACATGGATCATGTCTCATACATCTATGTGAAAGGTAGAATCTACTTTTATCATAGTATTTTGATGTCAAAATTAGAAGGTTGTTAACATATTGATATTTATTTGCAGTTCTTAGAAGCCTAATGTTTATGTGCCCAATGCGTTCCTTTTATATTGATGGACCTTCTAACAGTGACAAATATAGATTAACTCTCTAGCATTCCACAATGCTAGAACATAATGATGGTATATACATTAACTCTCTAACACTTCCCCTTAATTTTTATTTGGGGAGATCATCATGATGGTATATAGATTAAATATCTAACACTCACTGTTAATTCTTACTTGGGGAGTAACATTCCCAGTAGAAATCGGGAATTTCGAATATCTTTAACAAAAATTCATATTTATTTTTTCGTAATAGCTTGTAGTCAATGGTTTGATGGTATTGACATATTTTGTGCATTATTATGTTCTGGTATGTGGATGTTCAAGATTTGAATTCTCTTGTACAATTTTTCGAATGAAAGATACCTTGTAACTCAAATAAAATCTGCACCCATGGTGTGAGATTTGTAATGAGACTTGTGTTATTGTGGCTTTTGCAAAACACTTTTCTGCTTAGTGTTTGTGCCTATGTATGCAGGCCATTGTTAGTTTCTTCACAATACAGCTACAAATATGCTCTATATTTTCACATTTTCTCTTGGAAAAAGGACTCACTACTTTGGCCGCACCATTCTTCATGGTGGTGCAAAGGTGAAAGCTGTTTTTCCCTAACCTGCTGTGATTTTGTTTTGCTTAACAAAATTTTCAAGGGTTTGAATTTTCAAATATTAATATTTATTCCATACAATACAAGCTTAGTACAAAGCAACTAGACGAAGTTTTTTTGTCCAACATATCAATTTTTTGGATAATTACAGGCTTTACTATCGCACTCATTTCATAAAAGCATGAGTATTTTTTGGTGTTGCTGAATAAGTCCTTTCTTGGCTTTATTTTTTTTCACATGCTGAAACTGTTACAAGTAATTCCTTACATTCTAGCCTATGACATACAAACTAGAAGTCGTAATGCTTTTATTGGTCTACACAACATATGGTTATAATATAGAGGGTGCATTTGCATACATCCTTCAGTGTCCTTAATTTTTTTTTAAATATTTTTATCAATCCGTCGGAAGACCGACACCTTCACACCTTCAGAAGACATATGTGTTGAAACCATCGGAAGAGCAACACCTCCAAGGTGTCGGCAGAGCGAAGATAGCATCGGTATTGTGACACTTTCAAAGCATCGGTATTGTGACGCTTTGAAAGCCTCGGTATTGCGACACTTTGGAAATGTCGGTATTGCGACACTACGCAAGCGTCGGTATTGTGACACTTTTGGAAAACGTCAAAATAAGAAGCGTGGTTAGCCATAGAGTATTGCGACGCTTCTAAAGCATCAGTATTGCAACACTTTGCAAGCGTCAATATTGCGACGCTTTGAAAGTGTCGGTATTGCGACACTTTGGAAAACGTTGGAAGAGCGACGGTTGTTTGGAAACGATGGAAAAAGTGTCAGTATTGCGACACTTTGGAAAACCATCGGAATTGCGACGTAATGGCTAACCACATTTTGTCTGGCCTCATACTATCTCTCTTGCGATGACTATGTGTCAGAATAGTGACAAAGTGGCCATCAGAAATTGGGCCAAATTTTCTAGTGCTAACTTGATATTTCCATCAAACTTTTCAATGGTATGCAGAACCACCATTTCAAACCCTTATTGCAGAGTTTTATCACACACCTATTCATAAACTCTAAGCACTTCTCACACACAATCTATAATTCAATCAATCATACAATCCATGCAGACCACCCATATTCAATACTTTGTTCATTCATAAACAATATTTACATAAATCCAAAACACCACATGTTCTGTTTTCTCTTCTTTAGGCTTGATATTCTATTCATTGGCCATTCCTCTAAATTTTCCCGTAGAATTACAATAATCCCCTATTTTCCTAAAATCTACTCAATCCTCTCCTTCCTACTACTCTACTTCTACTGTCCTATTTTGCCTTGAGGCTTTACAATTTATACAAAAGATTATGAACCAATTTAGGTTCAGATCCTACATTATCTCAACAAACCCTGAATATATTCTGATTCCTCATTTTCCTCAACTAATCCCTCAGGATCCTCTCTCATCCCATAAAATCATGAAACTAATTCTAACTTAAGATTTACAATTAATTCATAAATCTCTCAATCCCTATGAAATCTCAACTATCTTAATTCTCTCATGTTCTCCAATCATTTGGGAAAATTTACAAATTCCTCTCAATAATTAATATTTCTCATTAAAATCACTCAAAAACATTAATAATTACATAAGAAACCAATATTATTTTGAAAATACAAGACCCCTATGTCTATTAAAATACAAAGGATTTTCTGAGCCTAATGCTCCTACATCAAACTCCCAAGGTTAAAAATAATCATGATCTCCTGATCATGTGCATTTAATATTTGTCTTCCTGGATCCCATACTTTATTATGTAAGTTATCATCTTTTTCTGTTGTTGTTTTTTGCTTTTCTCTAGGTCTCCACACTTTATGCTGCTTTGCTCCACTGGTTGTACTTTCACAATTTGTTACTATCCTCATTTTGTTGGTGCTGCTTCTTTTCTTTCTTACTGATGTCTTCCTCACCTTCATCATTATCCTTCTTATTAGTTCAATTTATCTGTATAATAAATCTTTTGATTGTTGATTATCTTCAGTCTTTAATTGTTGAACTTTTATTCTTACTGCCCCCCTGTCATCCTCACCCTCTTGTTTTCTGCAATTACTAACTTCTTCCAGATTGTCACTTATGAAAATTTGTTTGTCTCTTTTCTTTAGAAATTCATTGGACTGGTACATAGTATACCCTTTACTGCTATCTTCATCTCTTTTCTTTATTTTGTTGCTGATGTCCTCTAATTCTTGCACCTTCACATTCTGCACTTCTTCAAGCTCTTTCTCTTCCTGTATTGAATCCTAATTCTTCAGCATAATTTCTAGTAATTTAATTTCTTTATTCCACGGATTAAATACTTCCATAGAATTTTATTCCTTCTCCTTTACTTGAATACCCAAATGTGTCAAATTTTATCCAGCATTTGCAACAAAACTTGCATTCACAAAACAATTATTAAAATAAAAACCATAAGGCCTCAGTGCCTTTGTTTCCTCTGGAAACATTTCAGTATGCTGCTTTGAAATTCCCTCTTTTATTAGCACATCAGTATGCTGATTCATTATACCTAAAGAATTCTCCAAAGAACTCTCTAGACTGTCAACAAGTATTTCTTCCACATCATCTGCTTCCATGATGTCTCTCTGTTCTTTTCCACTGTAGTGAACTCTGTCTTCTGCAATCTCTCTATCATACTCTGAGTTTTCCAGAAAATATTCCATCAATGCAATTTCTTTTTGGCATTCCTTAAGTACTTCAACATCACTTACTATCCCTGCATTTATACACAAATTTTCAGTTTGAAAATTACAAGGTTCAATAGTCTCAACTGTTTCTTCACACATTAGTTCTTCAAACTAAATCTCTTCTCCTTCTTTCACAAGAAATTCTTCCTGTGTTGTAACAACTTCAAATATAAATGCATCACTACTTCCCTCATTCAAGAGACATTCTTCATCATTCTTTAATTCACAGTATTTATCTGCTGAAATATATTCTTCCATGCTTTTGACATCTTCAAAATATTGTTCATCCTCTTCTGCAAAGCCTGTAATCACATAAAAATTATTAGATTAAAAAATACAATACTTTACATCATCCAACTAATCTGAACTTGCCCAAAAACTCAGGAAATCATCAATAATTCCCTCTTCAGCAAGGTAAACTTCTTGTTGTCTTAAATATTCACAATGATTCATAAGATATTTCATAGATCTCCATTATTCATCTTTACCCATAACTTCACTCTGTTCTGTTTCACAAATGAAAACTTCCATTTTCAACTCAGCTTCTCTAATTTCTTCACATCTCAATTTCATACTCATCATCTGTTCAAGCTTTCTTAGCTCTTCTACTAACTGCATATTCATTTTTTGTTATCTCTTCCGTTGTAGCCTCTGCCACTTCACTTTCTTCTTCATGATCCAACCACATCTCTGGTTTTCTTCTATCATCATTTTCAATTTATTAAATTGTTCTCTTATCTCATCAAAATCTTTTTCATATTCTTCATCAGTCAAATGCTTCCTTATGCCATTTGACTTGGCATCTTATTTCTCCTTTCTTCTATTGTGGTCTCTCTCAAAACCTCTTCTATCTCTTTTATGACTATCAGTAGTCATCTTCTTCTCCATTTCTATCTTCATGAGTTCCTCACTCATTCATCATGAGTTGTACTAAAGCCTCTACAATAACAAGTCCTCCTTGTTACAACTTACCTAACCAATCCTTTTCTCTGTATTTGGTCTTTTGGCAAGAACTGGTACTCTATATTCTGGAACCTCTTCAGCATTCCTCTCTGCTCCTTCTAGGCTTCAACTCATATGCACCTTTTAAGAACACAATTTTCCTGTATATCCAACCTTTGTTTAAATTCCTCAAGGCTCTGCCACATTCTTCTTCCGCTTAGAATCCTTTACTGGATTCCTTCATCACTGCTCTTAAAGTTGTGATCTTCTTTTGCTGAGATTTTCTTCAACTGTATGCAACCTGAATTCTGCAAACATAATCTTCAAACCAGAGTTAAAATAAAACTTATCAACTCACCTTCAACATCTCTGTGTGATCTTGTCTCACCTCTCATCTACACTGTATCTTTACATGCTGCAATCTATCAAATTCAAAATCTGATCTCTTTTTATTTTCTCCATAACACATGCATTCATTCTCATTCCAATTTAATTAAAACGAACTTGAACCTTCATAAGAGTTGTTTCCTTCTTTGATACCAAAAATTATGCTACCACAGTAGAAAAAACCCACATTATCCATGTAAAAATGCATGTCGCATTAATTACCCAAAATAATCCTCAAATTGAGACAAACTCTAATGCGGAAGCTATTTTCCTTTCTCATTTACCATATAAAAATACCCATTTTGATATTCCATTTTTCGGAATTGGACTTAGGTTAAAATACCCAAGCACTAGCATAATATCATATCCGCTCATGATTTTAACTCTATGGTTTAAAACCCAAATAAACCATATTAATATTTACAGCCCACAACTTTACCAACTCACCTTATCGAAATTTGATATATATGACGTTGATTTTAATTTAAAACCCAAAGATCTCAACATATATTAATGTTCAGCCCCATGCTTTAGCAATCCATTCACCTTTCCGCTATTAGGCATATATTTGACTTTGGATACAAACCCAAACACCGACATAATATTACATCTGGATCACACAGCATTTACAACGTACCTTTTTCATCGTCCATCATTTATCAAATCTAATGGTTGGCATTTCATCACGGTCCAACTCAACAATCCAACGGTTATCGCATAACAAATATGCATACCTTTTGATCTTCGAAACTCATGCAAAATGAGTGGTATTGAGGCACCACATGTCGGCCCACAACCACTATCATGTTCTATCAAGGATTTACCACTTATCACTCTAAAGCTGCGCGAAAACCACCAGTTGGTTTTTTAAAAACCACCTTCACTATTCCGTCTTTGCCATTTACTCGTTGTTACATACTCCGTTGACCAAGGTTCCTCTCTCTTATTATAACTCCACATAAATAATTTTGCTTTCTCTAATCCACTATGCCATTTCTAATTTCGACAAGTTCATCCAGATTCACCACTTCTCATTTAAAGGCTGCGCGAAAAACTCTTTGGAGGTTTCCAAAACCACTCTTCTGTTCCTCTTCTATGCAGAATACAGGCTTTCAAAACAACATGTCAATGTGAAGTAAATAATCAGAAATTTCTTCTCAATTATATTAAATATCAATTTAAATCAAACCTTTGTTCTAGTTCTGATCTATATGCATTGTTCGATCGGATGTCCTTCTAATACATATGATCCAATGTATCCAAATGTTGAATTGAAAATTCATTTTCTCTTCTTTTTCATAGATCCTTTTAGTGATCGATAACTGAATTTAACACACATCAACTCATGCGTCTTCTTAGATGTGTATACAAACCTTTTATGCACTTCACTCAATTCATAATTATAACCCTAGCTTGGTATTTCCATCAAAATTTTCAATGGTATGCAGAACCACCATTTCAAACCCTTATTGCAAATTTTTATCACACACCTGTTCATAAACTCTAAGCATTTCTCACACACAATCTATAATTCAATCAATCATATAATCAATGCAGACCACCCATATTCAATACTATGTTCATTCATAAACAATATTTACATAAATCCAGAACACCTCATGTTCTATTTTCTCTTCTTTAGGCCTGATATTCTATTCAGTGGCCATTCCTATAAATTTTCCTGTAGAATTACAATAAACCCCTATTTGCCTAAAACCTACTCAATCCTCTCATTCTTACTACTTTACTTCTATTGTCCTCTTTTGCCTTGAGGCTTTACAATTTATACAAAATATTATCAACCAATTTAGGTTTAGATCCTCCATTATCTCAAAAAACCCTGAATATCTTCTGATTCCTCATTTTCCTCAACTAATCCCTCAGGATCCTCTCTCATCCCATAAAATCATGAAACTAATTCTAACTTAAGATTTACAATTAATTCCTAAATCTCTCAATCCCTATGAAATCTTAACTATCCCAATTCTCTCATGTTCTCCAATCATTCGGGAACATTTACAAATTCCTCTCAATGATTAATATCTCTCGTTAAAATCACTCCAAAACATTAATAATTACATAAGAAACCAATATTCTTTTGAAAACACAAGATCCCTATGTCTATTACAATACAAAGGATTTTTTGAGCCTAATTCTCCTGCATCATTAAGAAAGAGCCTCACTAGCTGCATCTCTAGCAGTCGTCCTATTCTTCTTCTTTTGTGGAAAATTTGTCACAATACATCCATGCTCATGACAGTGAAAACACTTCACTTTGGACGTGTTCTGCTCCTTGCCATCTTCACTGGCCTCATATTTAGAATGGAATTTCTTCCCCTTCCCCTTCTTCGCCTTGGTAGCCAAAGAAAAATCCTCTTCATCATCATGCTTTCATGAAGATACATCTCTTTTGTTCTGCATAAAATCCTCTTGCACCAGATCCGACCATAATCGTTCCCAATCCAGCCACTTTTCCCATCCGTTGACAGAGAATTCGTAACTGTGCTAACTCTTAGGAAGTCCTAGGAGATCTAAACTCACCAAATCATCATCATCAACACTTATTCGTACACTCCCAAGCTCATACCTACATTAGAAAAACTTTTTTAAGTATATCAGAACAATGTCGTTCTTTTCCATCTTGATCTTCCTGAGTTTATCTTTAAGCATCAATTTCCTATGGTTGTTGCTACTTTGGAATAGATCCATTAAATCCTTCCACATATAATATGGTGTGGCTTTACCATGGAGGCTTGAGACAATGTGGTCTCGTACTCCCTCCAATAGGATCCTCCTCGCCTTTGCCACTTTCTTTCGCCATGCATCAAGATTTGCAGCTTCTACTGCAACTAGATTAGGAACATCTTTTTCAATGAATTCCTTCAATCCATTGTCTTCCAATACTGCCTCCATCCTGTCCTTCCAAGTATTTTATTTCGAGATGCCCTTGATTGCATACTCTAACCTCAAGCCATTGAAAGCCATTTCGATCTTGAATCAGCTATAGTACCAAGAAAGTATTTCTGCAAATTTGAATTCTTTCCACCAACAAACTCAACTCCTACTTCAAAATTTCAATTTACTATGCTTTGATACCATGTAAAAATTTAATACAAAATATTTATTTCATGTATTCTTCTTATCTAATAATTATATGCCACTGTTAAATACATAATCGCTTCTACAAAATCTTTGCGGAATTTGAAACGCAATCACCAATCACAATATCATGAAGAAAGATCAATCACACATAACAAAGATAATTTACTAGGGGAATGCATATAGCTAAAAATGCCACTATATTCTATTATGTATTATATCATGGATCATGAAAATATTACATACAAAGCTCTACTCCAAGAGCTCTCAGTACAATAGCTAACTATCTCACATTGTCATACAAAACTTAGCAAGTTCCTTAGCCAATTTAATTTCTCCAGACAAATTGCCTCTATTGCGTAATCCTTGATGGTCAAGAAGCTCTGAATGATTAATACTTACCTACCTTAACTATGCAATCCTCATAGGCACATCCAATGTGTGTGTTGTTGCATGTGTGCAACTGATAATGTCAAAACTGATAGCCAACCTATCCCTTTCACCTACATCTCAACTGGGTCTCCACTGGATCTTACATGCATGTAATTAACAGTAGTAAATATTCAGTTGCATGTGGGCCCACTGATTGTGAATTAATTAATAATTAATTCACTTGATATCTAGTGTATCTCCAGTTAAAACTAGCACAACTGAGTTAAACTACTTCACAACTTTCATAACTACACTTCCAACTCTGTTACAACTTCGAATCACTCAGTTACAACTAATTCCACTTGTATGTCCCACCAACCAACCACTTAACTCAAAATTCACTTAGATAACTTATTTTCCACTTCAGTTAACTATTTTCGAGTTCTCATTGAGAATAGATTATTGTTTATTTTCCAACTAATATTAAGGGATAATAATAGTCGACATGCATCTATAAATAGACATACAATCTATAAATAGAAATTGCACATGCATATATAAATAAATTTCATCTATAAATGGAATTCTCTCATGCATATATAAATAGACATCCACCTAAAAATAGCCTGTGTGGGCCCCACCTAGTTTAGGTGCTTAATTTTCACTAGGATCAAGGATGTTGTTTCCGGATGCCAATTTCACTATTTCTTGTTACAATCTTGAACAATAGAAAATACTCTAAAGGTCATAAGTGTGTTGATATGAAATTAGTTTGCATATATTGTGAATAAGAGGAAGAAAAGGAACAAGAAACTTCAAAAGAAGAGGATATAAACCAAGAACCAACCTTAGAGAAAGAAGAACTGAATTTGACCATAGCTTGTAATGCATTGGCAGGAATTACCACTCCTCAAACTCTCAAGATAGAATGACATATCAAGAAGAAAAAGGTAATAGTTTTGATTGATTCAGGTATCACCCATAATTTTATTCATTGTAAGATAGACAAGGAATTGAATTGCTTCCTATATCTAGCACCAAAGTGTCAAGTGATGGTTGCAAAAAAAGGAACTATAAATTGCCTAGGAAAGTTTCATAATATGAAGCTAACCAAGGGGGAATATGTATTGAATAGCCCAATTCTTTCCATTACAATGGGTAGTGTTGATGTTGTACTAGTATTTGAATGGTTACAATCTTTGGGTATGATAGCTTTTAATTTTCAAGAACTTTTGTTGATTTTTTTTTGGGAAGGAAAGGAATTTGAATTAAGGGGTATTACAAGGAAACTAGGAAATATAATCGACTCTAATGGCATGAGAAAGCTTCGAAATAAATAACAACGAGGCATAATTTCACAGTTATGCTCACTAGATTTTAAAACATTGAAATCATATTTAAGAGAAAATTCTAAGGTTCAAGCAGTGGAAGACCACATTGAGCATCAAAAACAAGTTCTCTAACACTTAAAGGATCACCTAACTTTGGCACATAATCTAATGAAACAAAAGACATATGATAAAAATCGAAATGAAATAAGTTTTCATATTCTTAGAACTACAACCATACAAATACATGTCCCTCAAGCAACCTAAGAAGGATAATAAATTATCGCCAAAGTAATATGGTCCTTACAAGGTGTTTCAAAATATGAGTACTATGGAATACAAATTAGAGCTTCTTGCATCTTCCCGAGTGCGCCCAATTTTACATGTTTCATATTTAAGAAGGTTATAGGTGAAAAACTCACAGTTCAAACAATATTTCCAGAACTTGACGAGGAACCAAAAATCATATTGGAACCTGAAGCAGTCACGAAAACAATAACTTGACATCTAAGAAATCGATCGATTTCAGAGTATCTCATCACATGGAAGAACTTACCTAATGAAGATTCCACATGAGAGGATGAGAATTTTATACAGAAGCATCCAGAACTACTCAAATGTTGAGGACAACCCTTTTTTGAAGGAGAAGGGCATGTTAGGTCCCTATAATACTAGTTTAGTCCCTTATTTTTATTGTTAGTGTACCCCCCTTACTGTTATTTTTGTGCCCATGTAGTCCCCATATTGTTATTACTCTGCCCATAGAAGCCCACTATTGGTTTTGTTGTGCCCTTACATTATTATTGTTTTGTAGGCTCTAATTATATTGTGACCGCTTAGACTCTCATATATAGAAATTATGTCTTGTCATTTGTATCATCCAAAAAAATTTCATTTATGTAATGTAAAGTAGGTTTCCCCCTCGAAGTGGATATTTTTTAAGTCATTGATCTATATTTTCTTATATTTTGTGAGTTGGTTGCATAACAGAGACCATTTAGAGAAATAATATGTTGGAGAAATTTTATGAGGAGAAGCCTTGGATTTATATTTATTTCCCCTTTTAGAGCCCTTTGGTTTTTATCTATTTTTAACTTTTATTTGGTTCAGAACATCTCATATTTATACCAACCATAGTAAAGTTGGTGATTATATGGAGATAAGTGGTTTAGGAAAGAGGAATGAAAACTCTCGTGAAAAAGGTTCCAACAACAATTATCAAGAAAAAGTTTGTACTTTTCATTTGTGTTTACTATATTTATGATGACCTCTCTTTTCTAATCCACTAATATCCCACCCAAATCACAATGGAATATATTTAATGATTTTCTTTTAATTTATATTTGAGGATGAACTAACCTATTAATGTTAGTTAAAATTATAATATAGCGATGTTAGAGGAAAATTCATCCTAAAAGTGGCCTCCTAATGAAAAATATAAATTAATATTTAAAATAATGAAATAAGAGTTATGAATTTTGGAGGGAAATGAAAAAACCTACTTTTTAAATTGTATTTTCAGCTTATCTCCTTACAGGTTTACTCAAATTTCAAGTATAGACACTTGTTGGATGCGTAATTAAATTCCACATCCAACTAGTACCCATTATGCATAATTTGAGAAGACACACATTGATAAAAATTGAATATACATTAAGAAAGTGTGTTCAACACAACTTTTTAATGTATATTCAATTTTTATCACTACTTGTCTTCTCACAAGTATGCATAATGGGTACTTGTTGGATGTGAAATTCAATTATGCATTCAATGAGAGTCTAGACTTGAAATTTGAGTAAACATGTAAGGAGATAAGCTGAAAATACAATTAAAAAAAGAAGAAGTATTTTTTTGCTTTTCCCTCCAAAATATTTACATGTACCTCTTTTTAAATTTAAAGGATTTTTATTGGTTTACATATTATGACATGGAAATTACATCAAAATTTCATGGCGCCTTTAGCCTAAAATTTCCTCTAATGGTTTATTTTATCGTTTTATGCATTTATAATAAGTCACGTTAATATTTTCAATGAGATTTGAGGAAGGAGTATTGTTGGTGTTGTGTGAAGGTATGAATAAAATATGAGAATATTGAGAAAGTATTTGGATTTCATATGAATTACATAATGGGATAATCCATTTGATCATAGGGATTCTTTCATCCTTTTATCTTAGGTTGCTACCTTTTGTAATTAACTAATTTTGGAAGTTATTTAGTTATCTACTATTCATTTTATTTGTGATTCACCCTAATCAATGGGGATTTTTACCTAAAACTATTAAAATCATACTTATTTTTATAAGTACAATAATGAGGGTGAGAGGGTGATATGCTTGGTATAAGGCTAGGGGTAAAAGAGGGACATTCATGTAGTGGTGATGGTGAAGTGGGAGCTAGATGGGATTGCATATAGGAGGATGATATGTTTATATGTTAGGGACAATTAGGGTTTCATTGGTTGGGGTTATTAGAAAATAGGCAGGGGAATTTTGTTATAATTTCATTCAATCGACGGGTCACATATAAAAGCATGATCTCAAGTGTAGCTTTAGAAAAATCTTTTGCATTACAAAATATAAACCATAAACCATAATTAAGCTTAACGATTTTCACATTTTCAAAATCCTATATTTGGATTTGGAGTTAGAGTTTGGTGAGGACCTAGATGTATTACTATGTAGTATGGTCCTAGGCTTGGTGAAGTCACAACTAGTAGGACCAAAGAGTGGATAGATAGTTTGTAGGGTAAAATCACTACTACTATTCCTAGTCGAATCCATCATTATGGTAATGCATCCAAAAGTAGTATATTGGTTGTTTGTTAGTCAATATAAATTTTGTGGAAAATAAATGGGTTTTCCACCATGCTATGGAAATACACTCTAACTAATTTCTAATAAGAAATAAAAATTATTCTTTCATCATTTTTATACATCTCTATAAATAAGTTTTAAAACTAGAGATCTAATAATCTAGTAGTTAATTGTGCTTGTGTCGTTATATTTGGGAAGCTGATTTTTAGTTTTAGGTTGAAAAACCAAAGGAGATGACCTAGATTGTTGATGAAATACCTGAAAAATGGTGTTGGCTAGTTGCTAGATGATTGTATTAAGGTTATATTTTTATTTTTCAAAGGATTGATACTTGCATAAATCCATTTTGAATGAAGAGCGTGTTATATAAGAGAGCACCTAGATATATATATAACCTGTGGTGAGATAGGACAAGATGCTAAGATTGAATATTCCTTACAAAAACTATGTTCAATGGGAGGGTGACCTCCATAATGCAGAGTAGATAAAGGATATAAATTTAGGGGTGTTTGTATTAATACATAAGTGAGGATAACTAATCTCCATAAAGGACTAGTAGGGAGATAATTATTTAGGTGTAGGATGAACTTCAGAAAAATAAATAGTTGAAGGTTTCTTGGTGAACGGCTCGGGACCTTAACAAAGTAGGAACATGAGATGTGGTCATTTTGGTGTAGGGTGGTCCTTTAGGAATCTAACCAAATAAAATAATTATAATGGTTTTTGAGGTGTGGGAGGAACTTGAGGATCCTAAGTACTAGAAAAATGTTGGGTGCAAGGTAGACCTTAAAGAACTAGATATGATAGAAAACAATTTTGGGGTGTAGGGAAAAGCTTTATAAACCAATTATATTTATTTTTTTAATAAATGGTTGTGGTTCAGTTTGTATAATACCAACTAATATGGAAATATAACATGGAAAGGATGATAAAAAATAAAATTTTACCTAAAACTAGCCATGAAAAATAAAGTGCAGTGGTGGTCTAGAGGAGAAATTCATATGTAATGCAACAAAATCCAATCAAGTTATGATATTAGATTAAAATTAATTTTTTTATATTGTTGAGGCACAATATTTTTTATAAATTTATATAACTCCAAGTCTTTATTTCCTAAGAAGGTGAAAAACCAAATCTACTAATGCACACAGCTCAAAATTGCAAAGAAATGTAATTTAAATGCATATGCACACAACATAATGGAAGAAAGATATGTCTTCTAACATATTACTAACTAATAATTAAATAAGAACACACAATTCAATATTATTTTAAGAAACAATCAAGGAAAATAATTGCTTATGTGGGACATTACACCCTACCTAATTATACATGACTTCCTTGATTATGTATATTTTCCATTATTAAGTTCCTTCTTAATCATACTAGGGATCAATGTGAATTTCTTTCTCTTTATCACACAATATAAAATTATATAAATTCTTATCTTGAACCTCCATGGCATCTATTAAGGCCTCCAAGACTCTGTGGTTCATAACCTTGAATAGTGGAAGTGAAATGCTAGTTATGTTGGTTTTGGATGGAGGAAGGTGAAGTAAATTGGACCGAGAGGAGGAGAAAGGGAAAAAAATTTGAAATATTTCAAACCATACCATCTCTTACTTGAATCTAGTTTTTCAATTTGGTTTTTGATTTCTTTCAACAATTTTTTTTTGGCAAGCTATCTAGAGCACCTATATTAAATGAGAAAATCTAAAGAGTATATAAATAGGGTTGTTGGTCTACCAATAAGGAAACCATACTAGCAGCAAAAAAAATAGATATTTTTTTTCAGGTGTTTTGACTCGCATTACTAGTACAAAATTTATAACGTAATAATAAAAAATTATAGGTATCAACCCTTGTCCTATGTTTCCATAACTAACCAAGGGGTACGCATTGCTTCCAAATAAAAGAGAACTAACAAAAAAACTATTTAATTCGAGCATGAAAAAATTAAAATTGGGGTTGTGGTGTCATTTGGGTCAATGATATAGACTTAAGTAGTTGTTGAAACTAGGGGAATGATGTCAATTTCTTTGTGAAATGACTTTATGGTCTACTTCTTTAATTTTCAAGTGAAGCTTGTCTAGTTCAAGAAGTATAGCCTGATACTACTCACTTCTCTTATTAGGGATATTACACATGATGGTATTCACCTATCAGTATAGATCCATTGTGAACAAATATTTATTTTCCTTGCTTCTAGAGATGCTACTATCTAGTTCTGACACCTCTATCTCCTCACAAATAACCTTATTTCTTATAAAAATTCATTCCACCCAAGTTTCCGCTTTTAAAAAATAATGGTATCTTAGATTGTAGGAGGATTACACCTAATGTAAAATAACCTTAGAGGAATTTTATTTGTGTAGAGCATGAATGATAAGATTGTAATGCAAAGCATACTTGTTATGCAGCTTCTTTCATCATGCCACATGTGGTGTTCAGACAACTAACATACTTTTATAGTATGTGTAGACTATTTGTTTTCTCTTAATGAGGCTCATATAATCCTAAAACAATAAATTATTTAACATATTAGTAAATATACCCCAAATATGCATAGATATGTAGGCTAATGCATGCACTACCATAGCTAATTTATGCATATTAATCAAAAAATTATTAAGAAATATATTTGGTATAATAGAAACAACATTTATCATATACAAATTAAGCATAATAGACACATTAAATCATAAAAATAATTATAACACTTATCTTAATGAAGGCCCACCAATTGGCTACTAACTAAGGATGTTCTTCCTAGTTATAAGCACTATTGTTCTATAATTTTCAACAATAGGACACCCCCAAGCTAGTGCTATGACACCACAAGGGATAAAATGAACACTAAATCTCAATAAAAATCCCTCCAATACATAGAGTTCTTCCATAAACATTGATTCCAGATCAGTAGCTCTATTTCCCCTCTCAGTCCACACAATCAAATAAGGATACCCTTTCTCTACAAGTGTAGTCTCTCATGGTAGCTCCCTCTACTATGGCTCCAGTGTAGGTTATCCAACAAATATATATGCTAGGACACCATGCATGTTTGCATGGAAATTATTTATCATTTTTAGAATATACTTAACTCTCTTTAAGCCCCCCCTTACTTAGCTTAGATATCCATAACCCCTTGGTAAAATGAACATGAAAAAAAGAATGTCCAAGAATACCTCAACTCACAAAATCCACAATTTTGTATGCGTGAATTTAACTTGACACATGGAATAAAGAGAATACTTAACAAAAGCCAAGGTTGATAAGTGATTTTTCTCAACTACGGTAATTTTAATAAAATACTATTATTCCCCCTATAATATTCCAAATATGGAACAACTAGCAAGGCATGACTGGAAAATGCATTTTCCAGTAATGGCTGCTACAGAAATGAAAACCAGTACTTGGATCCCTTATATCTGAGTATACAAGTACAAAATCCAAGAGGGCATCAAAAAGAAATCCTCCTAGGTAGGTTAAATAGATCTCCCACACCTAGTTCTCTTCAGAAATGCCTCAAAGAGAGACTGCAGCAACAACAAATAATTCTTCTTAGGAAATAACGCAGTTTTAGTAGAGAAGTGATACGAGGCTCATGAAATATGTTTCAATAGTATTTACAGCAGCAAATAATTCTTACAATTAAATTCATCAAACACATGGCTGAAAATAAAAGGCATAGACAGAAGAAATATCCTCAAAAAAGGGTTGCAACCATATGTTTTAAAAAAGCTGCCTTAACTGTGTTATTCTTATTAAGCTACACTGTTGTGTGTTACATGCTAGATCTAAAGCATATATGTCGATAAAAATTCAGATCTATATCAGATCCATGCACTAGAAGAGCTCCTCTTTCAGATCCCCTTGGAATTTTGGGGTTTGCACCAAGCATAAGCAGTAGATTTGAGATCTAAGAAAGCAGATCTACAGAAATATTTAGAAATATTAAAATTATGTAGATCAGATATGAAAATTACAAGTATATATCTCCTCCATAAGATCTCAAAGTGAAAAGTGGATCCTCAACACTCCAAAAACAACTCTCCAATTGATGCACCCAGACTCCCTGCAACACCTCCTATAGGAATAACGCAGATCTGGAGTAGAAATTACGTTGTAGGGGATAGAAAGCTGATGCCCACATGCCAATATTAGAAACTAAGGCTCATGCATGCCAATACACTTCCTCCAATAGAGTAGAGGCCTCCTCCACTGAAACAGAGCATTATGACTTAGATCGGAAGATATCTGATCTCCATGAAAATAACGCAGTCCCTCAAGGGAGACTATGTTGCAGCTTGATTAATTGTGTTTGGCATGATGCCAAGATGCAAAAATGAAGCTCAAAAAATGGATGCACTCTTCCAAGAGGTTAAAAGACACACTCACTAAGAAGAGGCTCCAATACAAGCTAGATCTGAACAGATCTAGTTCTGCATTTGTTGCGGCTTATGAAAGCAAGAAAACCCTCACTAGATTTGCATTGCAGTTGGAAGTAGAAGCTTGGTCTTCAACCAGATAGTGGAAAATAAGTACAAGCTCTCCCAAGAGCTCCTCAATGGGAAGAGGTGGATCTCCTAAACAAGATATTCCAATTCAATCTAGGCTAAGCAGCAAAGAAAGTTGTTTGTCTAAACAGACAGCAATTCATAAATCAAAATCATGAACAACCTCAATATGTTGCCTTCCTCTTCCATTTATAAGATGAGAGCTTGCCAAAACCCTAAACCACCTTCATCAACTTATCCCTTTCACACAAGAGAACTCCTTCTAAAATTGTGTTGTGCCTCATTGATGAGCACTCCTCCAATACTGCACTGTTGATATGGTCAAAATTGACCCAGTCAAGTGGATTTGTTCTTTTCACACTTAAGTGTGTTTATTAAAGTGGCCTATATTTACCCTTGTTCACATTGGGCATGTATTTATTCTTTTATTATGAGTTTTTTACCCTCTACATAATTATTCTTTGAGCAAAGAAAACAAAGTGAAATTGAATATTCCTATTAAAATAGGAATATTACAGTCCTCCCCTCCAAAATGTTGCTTGTCCTAAAAAAACTCACGAGCACTTTGCAAAATCTCCAATGGAGTTGTCTTCTCCCAAGAATGCAAGTATGATTTTGGTGGATGAACTAGCTGTCATCATGAGGTAGTGGGAGATACATAAAAGAATCATATTGTGTCCATTGGTCTCTTCAAGGTATGAGAGATGGTGAATATTGGGCATTTCAACCCCCATGAGAAGCTCCAATCTCCTTGCTATCATACAAACAAAGTGAGCCATCCTAGACATCTCAAAGAAATAATCACCATTCCCCACCATATGAAATGTGTAGGGGCTCCATGGCTGGAAGTGAGAGATAGGAATACTGAACTCACATTTTCCCTCCCTCCATTTATGATACATATGGAGATCTTGTTTTGTAACAATATACTCCTCATGAAGCCAGAAGAGACTTGGAACTTCATGATTCCCTTCATTGATCATAGTGAGCCTTCTTGCCCAATATTCCATGCATATAGTGAATAGAGTATCTTAAATATATGTGCTCCCAAAGAAATATGGACTAAGTGTCATATGATATATTGGATGGTGACAACAGTCCCTCCTTTGAGACCAACATTGTCCTTCATCTTGCTACCTCAAATCATAGTACGATAAGTGGCCATCCCACCACCTTGTTGCTGCAAAAAGCTTCTTCAAAGCTTGGAAATAGTAGGGGATAATAGGGGTTGGCTGAATATGATTCAAAAAACACATGTCTTGCTGCAAATTCTCCCAAGTGAGAGACTTCTTCCAATGACATAAGCCCAACATATGGCTTCTAGCATAAGAAAAAAATGATATAATGTAGAAGCCACACAATGTTCTATCCTCCTCTTGAAGTACAAGTAAATATGGGAGATTGCATTCCCAATGGACACATCCACACATTGTGTCATACCTCCTCTCATGTTCATAACAAATATTGGAGAATTATTAACATCATGATATAAACAAGCTCCCTCATGCCACCTCATGAGAAGGTCACTATTTCTCCCAACCCAAAGTACATACATGATTATGATATTCAATATGAACAGAAGTACATGTACGTACATCATAAACATAAGTAAATGTATGGACATGGAATTCATCATGGGGTGTCCATACTTGCTTCTTGTCAACCCAAGCAACCATGCCTCATTCTTATGCATTCTTTCCTCGAGATACAAGGCATGAGACAAGAAAATCAAAAACCTTGGGTGGTACCCACACTCACCCAATAGAAACTAGCGCAGGCCATCTCCTCCCTGCTTTAGATTTGGATGTGGTAAGTGGTTTACATGCCACTTACTTTCTTCCCTCATAATTCCACCAAGGCTGAAGGTGAAATGTATATTTGGTGCTTTAGGGAAGCACCCATCATACTGAAGAACCTCCCTTAGCCCATCAAGGGAGTGGCCAAGTTTGAAAATAGTCCTAGCCCATAGTTGGACA
Source organism: Pinus albicaulis (assembly GCA_034641835.2). NCBI lineage: Eukaryota > Viridiplantae > Streptophyta > Pinopsida > Pinales > Pinaceae > Pinus > Pinus albicaulis. Next base: position 1,025,409,125 of record CM076579.1, on the reverse strand, counting down.
TGAAGTTTATATGGTAAGACACTCCTCTTAGGATTCATGGCCTGCACATGCAAAGTAAAATAATACATGCAATCATAAAATAGAATGTGATTGACATAAGCATGCTTCTTACCCAAAGTCTCCAGCGCTGTAATAGTCTCTCCCTTGGCTAAATGTATCATCACTGTGCAAGGTTGAGAGAACACTTTTCTCTTTCCATCAAGGAGTTTCCCTAGACGGCTTGTCCCAAGTAAGGAGACATCAAGGAATAGATAATAATAGAAGGATGTATGGACTGATGTGTCCTGGCTTGTCTCTCATAGATCTTCATGCCTTCTCAGTACATCAGTATTTTGAAATAAAGAGGGGTAAATGCTTCTGTCCCAATGAAGCTTGTCCTCCTCTTCATTTTCTGCAATATACAGGATCTCACCATCTGATAATGATGGCACATGCTGCTCATGGATGGTGCCATAATCTATATATGTGAGACTCTTTGAAACTCCTTGCAAGGATTCAAGAACTTCTCTTCTTGGAGAAATTTCTCCTTCTTCTTCTACATGAAATGCTAGAGATGCCTCTGTTGTAACTGCGCTTTCACCCCTAGCGTTTTCTTCAAAGGTAGAAAATTAATCATCCCCAATAGGAGACCTTAGACCTTGGTCTACCTCTGAAAGAGGATTCTTCATTTTTTATTTTTGAGAAGAAGACTCTTCATCAATGATCCTCTTGGATCCAAAAGAATCCAAGTGTGATGAAGTCCACGCACCAGCAGAAAGTGGCACAACACTCACCATGCCTCCCACCATCTTGCACCCTAGCTCCTCATGCTGCACGCAACTCAAATAAGGTGCTGAGGGATGAATGTCCATCCCTTATGGGATCAATCCCAAATTGCACAGCATTATGCAAGCTTGTTGTTCTTGGTGAACCTTGGGAACCTCTTGTATGGCTACAAGGGTTCCTCTCTTCAATGTGTTGGCTGATCCAACTACTCCTATAGATGGCTGCCCCTCCATGAATGTGATAGTGCTGGTACAAGGCTCCTCAAATGGAGAAGAGGACTCCTTCTCATCCTCTGAACTTTTACTGCCAAATCTTCTGATTATTTGATGAGTTAAATCAACAAAAGTAGGTACTCTTGCATGACTTCCATGACTGAACCACCAAGAGCTTGCCTTGCCCTCCAAATGCATTGCTGAGATATCCATAGCTTCTTTCTCCACTACTGGATGTAGTAGGAAAAATGCTTCTAGCTTCATTACCCAAGTCTCTGCTACACACTTGAGTCATCCATAAAATTTAGAAAACAAAAATTTGTTGCCTCTCATCATCCTCTCACTGCATGGTCTTCTTTCTTCTCTCAGTTGAATAAACTGAGGGAAATCTAGGGTCTCTTTGAAAGCCCTAGGTTGGCACTTGTATTCTACAAAATACCCACTCAGGATCTCATTCTCTAAGTGGTTTTCTTGCTCTCCACTTCCTCTATGAGAACAGGAAGTGCATGGGTCGTCTTCTTCCTCTTGAAACCTTCTAGAGGTCGCACTGTAGCTTTCTTCTTTCTTCTGTTTAACCTCTTTGGAGAGGCTCTTCTTATATATGAAAACTAATGAGAGTAATCTCATCCTCTCCACCATTCTAACATTTCTCCTTTCTTTATAGCACTTTGTCTTGAAGCCCACATGCTGAGCCAAAGATCTTACTCTAATACCACTATAATATTCCAAATCTGGAACAGCTAGCAAGGCACGACTGGAAAACGCATTTTCCAGTAATGGCTGCTACAGAAATTAAAACCAGCACTTGGATCCCTTAGAACTAAGTATCTAAGTACAATATCCAAGAGTGCATCAAAAATAAATCCGTGTAGATGGGTTAAACATATCTCCCACACCTAGTTGTCTTCAGAAATGCCTCAAAGAGAGACTGCAGCAATAACAAATCATTTTGGTTAGGAAATAATGCAGTTTCAGTAGAGAAATGATAGGAGGCTCATGAAATATGTTTCAATAGTATTTATATCAGAAAATAAGTCTTACAATTAAGTTCATCAAATACATGGCTGAAAATACAAGGCATAGACAGAATAAATCTCCTCAAAAGAGGGTTGCAACCATAAGTTTTACAAAAGCTGCCTTGACAACGTTATTCTTATTAAGCTATAATTTTGTATGTTACATGTCATATCTAGAGCAGATATGTGCATAAAAATTCAGATGTATATCAGATCCATGCACTAGAAGAGATCCTCCTTCAGATCCCCTTAGAATTTCAGGGTTTTCACCAAACATAAGCAGTAGATCAAAGATCTAAGAAATCATATCTGCAGAAGTATTCAAAAATGTTGAAGTATTCAGATTATGCAGATTATATTTTAAAAGTACAAGTATAGGTCTCCTCCATAAGATCTCAAAGTGAAGATTGGATCCTCAACACTCCAAAACCATCTCTCCAATTGGTGCACCCAGACTCCCTGCAACACCTCCTACCGGAATAGCGTAGATCTAGAGTAGAAACTACACTGTAGGGGATAGACAACTGATGCCTGTTGAGGTATAAAAGGTGTCTTTTTAACTCCTATTTATCCTACATTAATTATCAATCCAGGTGAAATTTTTTATCTCAAGAGTGTACTCAGTCTGAGGCTGCAATTCAATCTAAGAGTAATGCTTTTCAATGTGTAGTACAATATCTTAAATACAAGAGTAAACGGATGCTTTAAAATGAAATCTAATTACAACATAAGAAACTAAATTTTCTGAAGTTCAATCACTCACTCAAAAATCATCAGTCAAGGATTCAGTAGTAATAACTCTTTCCTCTGTCAACTGATGTAAATGAAATCAAATATGAACAAGGTAATAAATTTGAGAACTTAGGAAGTAACAACCAATGTCCTTTACGATTGATGATCTTACACTCCACACTAAAGAAATTAAATGGAAATGGTAACTCTATTAAATCACTAACGCTGCTAATGAAAATATACTAAGCAAGCTTTCTGTAATAACGCTCCAAAGCAAAACCAAACTCTTGCAAGAAAGGAATAAAAAGTAAAGCTAATTAACATAAATGAAGAACAAATCTATTTACTGGAAATGAACAACGAATTCTTTCTAATGGAAATGAACAACAACCCTAAATAGCGTAGTCTGTATTTGCAAAGCATAACAATAAAAATTATAAAGGAATAAATACTCTTGTTATGTGGAAAGGAACAACAATGTGATTCACTGATGCAACACACCAACTTCATAAATCATTAAATAGTAAGCTATAAACCAAGATAACTGTGAAGCATTGCGATTAAAGGAAATGAAAACTAATGCAAACCATCGCATGACTAGAATTGGAAAGTAAAGGTACAAATAGCAAGTGGATCCACCAAAGTCAGGCCCTTAGCTGTTAGTGAAGCACCGCCGAACTACTCTAGTATCAAATAATGGAACAGAAACCAAATTATGTACTAATCATATGTAGCATATTTTACAAGAAAATGCACTCAGTTTTAATTAATGAGAGTCAATGAACAATTATGAAATTACAAAAGGAAATCTAAATAATCAGAATATGTCTAATGCTGTGATTTCTACAAGCGTTGTTCTTTTATAACAGCCATCGGATGAAACAAGAAGTACAGATAACTTTGAGTAGCAATCCCCAGGGATCGAGAGGTTCTGAGGGATTCGCTATATCTTCTAACTTTAGTTATCGTTTTTTCCTCTTGTGATGATGTCACGCTATTCCTTTCTTTACTTTGACTGTGTGCTCCGACCTTGATCTTCTTGTTTGGATACAGCCTTTTGTTAAAGGGACATCAGTTACACCTGCCTTGTCTTTTCCTCTTGAATGATGGCTTCCCACTTCATCTAGTTCCTATATAGAAGAAAAGACAATCTTTAGTTAATTTTTCAATAATCACTAATCTCCTCAATTCTATTGTAATTCTTCAATATATTATCATTCTATAATATAAAGGATTCATGATTAAAGGAAAAAGTTAAAGAAATACATGGAAAATGCATACCTTTTCCAATGCTCAACACACACCCCTGCTTACCCTTTTTCATTTCCTCATGAAAACCATAATTTACATGTAAAGCAGTTAGAGAATAGTCTGGAGAGGGTTTTTCATTGAGTGTTCTAAAACCATGATTTGCAGCTAAAAATTAAAAAATATACCCTGTCCGCCCTTCAAGTAATTCATATTTTGCCTTATAGTCTTCTGTAGGATACCAAATAATAGGGCTTTGAAATCTACAACTTATCCAATACGAGCCTTCCCTCAAGATGAGGTTACTATAGATAACCAGGCAGTTGGCATCTAACTCAAAATTTTTGTAATTTAATGGCTCTCTACCTTGAATATTCCGATTGGAAATCCTCCATTGGACTTTACATGCTACTATGGCCTAGTCTCTGATGAACATAAAATATTCTACCCCATCCAGGACGATTGCTTTGTGGATGGGTCCTAATGTTTGGATCACACCGTCCTTTGTCATTAAGCTTTTCTGCCTAGCCCACAATTGTAATGGGTGTCTCAGTTCACCCTAACCCAAAGGTCTAACCCATTTTTTGGCTCTGAAAAGTGTTATAGACCTTGAGCCATTTTAACTTGTTAACATAAAATGAAATGAATGCTTGATATTGGATATCACCCACAAAAGGACTGGGATTTGTCTCCATTTCCTCAACCAATATAAAATTTTGCAAATAAAATTCACAGAGTAGGCGCTGAAATTTTACTCCATAGAGTTTGTAGCAGCTTATAAAATCATCTATAGTTTTTAATTCTATAGGTCTTCCTGCCTTAACAGCCTTAATTTTTAACAACAAATATATTTATAATAAAAACAAAGAAAATTTTTGGTGGGGCACCTACATGGTAGAACATCTATGTATAAAGAACAGAGAGTATCCATTTGATTCTTGGCCATTTTTAATCTATTCCTTACCTCTTCAAATTTCTCTTCTACCTTTCGACATTTATCGAAACCTTCTGCCTCTAATGCATTGATGTCCTTTAATTGATGTTGTAACACTTGGTATATCTTCTTGGGAACAGTCTCTTCTTTGAGCTTTTCTCTAGCCCTCTAAGCCTGTGCTATATCCTCTTGGAGTTTTGTTATATCAAGGTCATTTAACAGAAACAAATTATTGCAACCTTGTGCACTTTCGGTTGAGGTAGCTGCATTTGGAACAACTGCATGTTGTTCCTTGCCTTCTTGAATGGATATGGGCTTAGCTTGAGTCTCCATGGCCTTTGAATTCTAGGGTTCCGTTGGGATGGCTGCATCCCCCATTTTCGAGGTTCTTTTAGAGGTTTTTCCCATTTTTAGCACCCTAATCCTCTTCCTGAGTTGTTTTACTAATTTTTGGAGCTTTTTCCATTCCCTCTACAGCTTCTCAAGTTCATTTGTCTTCTTCTTCTTCTTGGAAGGAAAAAATGTTGATTTTTTTGTACTTGGTTGCTCGACTAGGGTTTGTTCTTCAGTGGTCATGCCCTCACCCAGGCTTGCTTCTATGGTTTTTGTGATCACATTCTCCAGGTTAGGTACCTCAGGGGAAGTAACCCTATTTTGTTCTGTCGTTTCCTGAGGGATTTCTTCTTCTGCCTCTTCATCATGCATTTCCTCAGACATGTCCTTGTTGATGAAAAAATGTTCCTACAATTGTTCTATCTCAATATTAAGATTGAGAGGACTGTGGGGTTGTATATATTCACTAATATTGGCCAAAATTTGGGCCGATTTGTCCTCCTATAATGGATTCTGCGGTGGGCTTGCACTAGAGGTTACGGGAGATTCTGCTTCCTCCCTTTATTCTTCACTGGTATGGTTACTTTCTTCTTCTTCCTGTTCTTCTCCTCCTTCAAGTTGTGGGGTTTGCTCTCCTTCCTCATCTCCTCCTCCTTCAAGTTACGGGGGTTTCTTTTCTTCAGAACTAGGTAATTCCACAGGTTGGCCGCTGCTACCCTGAAGGCTTCCCAACATTCCCCTACTTCTCTTTAATCTGGAGGACTGTCTACATTTCAGAGGTTTGTTCGCTGTGCTGGTGACTCTTTTTTGTTTTGGGGCAGGTAAGGTTGTTCCTCCTTCAATTGAGAATACCAATTATTCCCAGATATTCTGCTGCTGTGAAAGATTGTAGCTAACTATTAATCTAATTAGACAGTGGTGGCTTACTACTATCCTTGTATGACGGGATTTCCTTATGCTTCGAGCAGCGTCATGTAGTAAAAAATTCAAAAATGCAGGAAAATTCACAGCGCATTTTTGTTTTAGTACTACTAATAATTTGAGGTGGCGTGGTCTTACACATCCTTTATTCCATCACATGTAATGTAGCTTTGCACTACTCTGGCTAGTTTTGTCCATGGTTCTCCCAGAGTTGTTGGCTGGACTCCTTTTCCTTTGACGATCAGGGTCTATCCTTCGTCCTGAAGGATGTTCATGGCCTCTTGAAGTCTCACTTTTTTACGGGTCCATATGGGTCCAACTGCTGGTAGACCAGATACCTTAGAAATTACTACATCTTTCACTATTGTTTTCCTACCTCTTACCATGGAATAACTCTCCTGCAAGTTCTGCAAAAATTTGATAGCCACAGTCTCATGGGGCTGTTGCAATCGTGTAAGGTATGTAATCCACCTTGCTCTCTTTGAAATTTCCCATGCAGCGTCGAAGACTGTTAGAACTTGTGGTTCTCTATGTACTGCTCGCCCTCCCATTTCATCTAAATTCTGCACATTGTTAGTTATTCACAATAATACACAGAAATGGCAATGGAACAACACCCCATGCATATCAGAAAAATACCATTAAAATTGCTATTTCCGGGAATTGATGAACATATGGAATTGATCCATATGTAGGCATATTTAAAAGTCACCCGCGCCCCCCTCAAATATGATAGGTCACCCTTGACCGTCAAATGGAGGAGCAGCATACTGCAGGTACTTGTTCATCATAGAAAGGCATGCATACTTATGATATGATCAAAAAATTATCGAATTACTAAAATCGAGGCATATTATGAAATCGTGAATAGATATGAAATGCTATGTAATGATTCGAAAATAAGGAAAATTATAGCTAACATAAATAAAAGTGCTTATGCAGTCATTATTCACTTAAACCATTATGATTGATTTACAAACAATAATTCATGTATAAAGGTTCAACAAAAGGGTTTAGGATCATAATATCATTTGTAATTAAGATAAATATATAAGAAAAGGGTTTATAATTGCTATTGACTTGTGAAAAATATGACTCCAATACCATCAGCAGAGCTCTATTGCCCACATGTGTCCATAACCTTGGCAAAGTTTCTTTTTCACCCTTGGAACCATAATCCTTTATATATGCCTAGAAAAGTGCTTTGTGATGTCATGATGGAGGCCATTGTGCTAGTTTGGGAACTAGATGAATCACAATGCCATTCACTAGGAAGGAGTAAAAGGTGGGAAGGATGGCTCGTGATGAGACCTCCTATTCCAAGGACTTTTTATTTTTCTGAGTTTCCCATTGCATCATGTCCCTGGTGTGGTGGCCATAATGGGAATGCCACTTCACTGCTTCCTTATGATCATGGTAGGCAGGCTCATGATGAGACACCCTATCCTCTATCTGACATATCATAGAATTGTTAGTAATCATATAGATATATTTTTTCTTTTCTTTTTATCTTATACAGCACTTGCATATTTATGTATAAAGGATGGATCAACACTCCTGAAGAGTAGGGATGGTGGAAGAAGTCTGAACATCTCAATCAAGGAAAGTATTCCCTTATTCTTATCCAATAATAAAAGTCAAAGAGAATTATGAGGATTAGGGAAGAACCAACATGATAAAAATAATCAATCAAATTAGTTTTAGTGAAAATAAAGACAACAAAGTGATATAGATAGTTGTGTCCTTTCCTTTTTTCTTATGAATACAAAACAATTTATTTAAAGATTACAATTTCTCTTTGATATGTTGATTCCAATAACTTCTAATTTTTTTGTCCTTGCATTAATTTGTATGTTTGCCTTAAAAAATCATGAAGAATTCACGAAAATTCTCTAAATGTTGTTCTAAGAAAGAAAAAACTCAAAAAGTGTTGTTCCTTATATGGAATAGTTGTTGTTCCTTAAGAGGAACAACAAAAACAATCTATGGAAATGTTGTTCCTTTTGAAAGGAACAAAAAAAATAATCGGGAGAAATGTTGTTCCCTTTGAAAGGAACAGCAAAAACAATCAGGAAAAAATGTTATTCCTTTTGAAAGGAACAACAAAAAAAATCAGCAGAAATGTTGTTCCTTTTGAAAGGAATAGTGAAAACAATCGGCAAAAATGTTGTTCCTTTTGAAAGGAACAACAAAAACATTCAGCGAAAATTCTATTCCTTTTGAAAGGAACAACGAAAACAATCAGAAAAAATGTTGTTCCTTTTGAAATGAATAGCAAAAACATTCAGTGGAAATGTTGTTCCTTTTGAAAGAAACAACAAAAAAAATCAGCAAAAATGTTGTTCCTTTTGAAAGGAATAGCAAAAACATTCAGTGGAAATGTTGTTCCTTTTGAAAGGAATAGCAAAACAATTGGTGGAAATGTTTTTCCTTTTGAAAGGAAAAACAAAAATATGAACACACAGACGCGCTATTCCTTAAGAGGAACGGCTACTATTCCTTAGGAGGAACAACACGAAAAATAAACGCACATAAGATTGATGTTCATTTAAGAGGAACAGCACGAAAAATAAGATTTTTACAAAAAACAGTTCATACAAGCAAAATTAAAAGGAAAAACTTATGTAAAAGTTTCAGAAATAAATGAATTATTCAGTGAATGAGTGCTGAGCAGGAATTATCTTCATCAACAAGAATCTGCATGGTATAATCTCCCCGTAATTTCCGGTAAAAGGATTCTCAATTAATTGGTTTATGGTAAAGTCATACTCGATGACCGTTTTCTTTGAAAGAATGCCCAGATCCATCAATGGTAGTTAATGTAATGGTTCCATTTTCATGCACTTTCTGTATCTCATAAGGTCCAAGCCATCATGTCTGGAGTTTTTTGAGGAAATCCTGAAACCTGGAGTCATATAGGAGTGCCCAATCTCCTTTGTGGAAGATTTTCTTTTTAATGAGGGAATCGTGCCATTTTTCTCTCTGCTGTTGAATTAATGCAGTGTGCTGGAGGGTGGAGAGCCTAATTTTATCTAACTCATTGATTTGTTGTAATTTGTCGACCTGGGCTTCAATTAAATTCAAACCCACCTCCTGGGCTATTCTTACGTTTGAATTTCAAATTCTATTGGAAAGATGGGTTATTTTCCAAATAATAATTGATATGGTGAATACCCAGTGGTACTTCTCCATGTTTTTGGATATGCCCACAAGGCTTCTGGAAATCTTGAAGCCCAGTCACGTCTGTGTGATGCAACTATTTGTGTAAGTATTGCTTCTATCACCTTATTCGTGCTCTCTACTTGGCCATTTTCCTGTGGTTGGTATGGGGTTGTAATTTTGTGTTGAATGTGGTAATTTTTTAATGTTGCAGCGATTTTATTACCTACAAATTGCGGTCCTCCATATGTAATTATGTAATGTTCTAAATGGGGAACTTTCTGCTCTATCGGGAATATCTTAAGATATTCCTATATTCCAACTCCAAGAGTATTAACAATTAACACTAAACTATTTCAGCGATTTACCGCTGGGGCATTTATTGGATATGTCACCTTCACAAGGAAGGATGAGATACAGAGGCTACCTGGCCCACTAGCAGACTCTTCCAGAACTTGTCAAAAGCTAATATTTCCCTTCAAGGAATTTCTATAACAGTGTCCTTGAGGGCGTTGTATAAGGAAGCCCATGTGAAAATAAGGAAAGATAGTGTTGGGATGCCTTAGAATATATCTAATAAAAACTCCCTGCAGAATATAAGCTCAAAGAAATAACCCTAAGGGGGTTATTCAGATCTCCAACTAACAAGTATGCTGAAATAATGCTTAATGAGAGAATCTTCAACATCATTAAAAATTCAATATGTAACAGTAGTCAAATAATGCCTCATGTAATGTAAGAAGAGTGAAAATCTGATACATAAGCTGTAGCAACAAATATAATACAAATTCCTTAAGGAAAATGCCTCTCAAGGTTAGCTTAAATCAGCTTCAAGGGGAAATGTACATAAAACAAGAGAATACACTGCTACATAACCTAGCAACTCAATGAATATGTAATCTACGAGGGAAAATGACTAAAAACTGATATATATGAGATGATATAACAATATGTGCTCAAATAAAGATGGGGGAGAAAGATCTCAACCCCAGAAAAAATTATTACAACAATCCTCCAAGGGATTGGCTAAAATACATAAAATAGGAAAATGTCAGAGTTGCAGTGTAGCTGTTGCAACTCAAATATAATGCAACATAGGAGAAGGAAGTAGATCTTGCAATAAAAAATGACACCTCCTCCAATGATCTCCAAAGTGAATGGGTTGATTCCCTTACTGAATATTTCACTCTCTAGTGTACAAAATGAACCCTTGGTGCATGCCACCTATAAATATAACGCTATAAGGGAAGGAGACTGCACTGGGCATGAGAAGAAACATATATCCCAATGCCAAAATATACAATATCAGCTTCGGGGTTTCCTTTTCTGATCTCATAGAGAAAGAGATGGCTCCTCCTCTACAAAACAAGCTCCGGAAATGAGATGATGAAGGTCCCTCACTGCAACACCAGCAACTCTAACATTTTCTTGCTGCAAGAATAATGTAGTAGATGCAAATGAATTATTTGGAAAGGAAATATGTGAGGAAGATTAAGAAAAATATCTCCATGGACTCTCATGGAAGAGAAGGGCATTCCTAAACAGGAATCCCTCTTGTGTTAAGCAGCACAAGCTATCTCCATTGAAGAGAGGTTCAACTTCGAAATCCTTTCTCCAAAGATGATCCCTCACAATGCCTCTCCTTCATCTTTTATGCAAGTCATGCTTCCTTGCCATGGACCCCACTCACATTAGGGTTTCTCTCATTTCAAATTTCCCTCCATCCAACTACGCAATCTTCTTGTGCAAGCTTCCCCTCTTGGGTACGTTGTTGACTTGGGTCAACCATGGTCTAGTTCACTTTCTTTTGGCCCTTTTCACACTTGGGGATGCTAACTTAAGCCACTTAAGTGACTCTTTGCACCTTCGGAGTGTTTATTAGATTGCTACATGGGCTCCCTCACCCATTTTATTCACTTTATTAAAAATAAGACAAATATAATGTTCCAATTACCTTATTGAAAAAATTGGAACATTACAGTCCTCCCCTTCAAAAACTTGCTTGTCCTCAAGAAAGAGCAAGGATGAACTAAAATAATTCCTCCACTCAAGGCATGGAGTCTGAAATATCCTCATGTAGATCCTCCATCCCTCAAGGAATCAACCAAGCAAAATGAGTCACCTTCCAACTAGGCAACTCCTGAAAGTACTCCTCCACCTTGTGCTCATGGGAAATAGGTGGGCTGAATTTCTAAACTTGGTAAGCTTCATAGCCTACCCCACATTGTCTTCTTCTCCACTTATGATTAATGTGGAGTGAAAGCTGAACTTACGCTGCAATAGTGTTGCCTTCAAGAAGCAAGATGAAGTCTAGATCCCCAAGGATCTCTCCTCCAACGCTGCAAATCAAGATAGCCCAAATCATCTCATATGTGATGATTTGGAATTCATCATCATATGGCATCCGAAAAATCATATGTTCCACCTCATGGAAAAATACATGGCTGAACATGGTGACCATATCATCTCCCATACTCCCCTTGGAGCATGTGCTGCAAAAAGAATGGAGGTCTTCTCTCCCAAAGGGCACATCCACCCAATGAGTCTCTCCGTCCTTACCATATATATGGGGCTGTTGCTGATATATGGCTGAAATGAAATGATCTTAAAAAGAGACCCAGGCCACCCCATCAAATATGAAAAGCATGGAGTGCCTCCTCCAAAAATTCAAACTCTCCAAATAGCTCCTCCCACATGAAGGAAAGAGATGAAGTTTGGCAATCATGGGCTGCCCATTGTTTCTCCTGAAACATACAACATGCAAAGTAGGGAGAATCATACTCCCAATCATCATCTTCAATTATTTTCCCCCCTTCAAAATAGTGCTTCCTCTTAACAGCATTGTACTAGTAAAATATGGAAGCATAAACTTATGAGACGAAGGAGGTGAAATATAGTTCCATGTGTGGAACCAGTGCAAGGCATCATTAGCCTGCCTCAATATATGATGAAAAATGTGTCTTTTCAGCCACTTTTTTGCTGCCACATTCATCCTACAATATGTGATCATGAAAACATACTTTGGCGCCAAAGGTGCACACTAAAACCCATGTGGCTTTCCCCCACAATCCACTGTTAAAACAGCCATCATTTTTGCTGGAATGAACCATAAGTACAACAAAACACAATGTGAAAGAAGGAAGGATTCCTCTTGATCTTATATGATTCTCATAAAGATAAGAGAGTGAAAAGCATGTAACAAATAGTTACCTCCGTCATCATGTACTTTGGCCTTTGAGCTGAAATGGCTCAAGTGAAAAGTCCCCCTTACTGTAACATAGTAGGGGAGTAGTTGTGCCAACCATCTCATCATATTTTGGGCTATGCATATATCCATGTCGTGATATGCAACCATTAATATGCCCTACCAAGTGTACTCCTCCATCAATGAATAATATGCATGAAAATGCATGAAAGAAGAACCCATAAATACTTGATATAGATCCCTCTTCTTGTGCTTGTGAAACCAAGCCAAGAAAGTCAAAATGTAGTAAGGAGTTCTCTCCTCCATTACTCCTTCATGCTCATCACCTACATGCCTCCAAAGTACATCACTTGTGAAGTGGCTTTGAGAACACCCTAACAAGTAATCCAAGCCTTCAAGTGATAGCGATGCTGGCCTTTGGAGTAGGGCCACTGTCATCTCAAAGCTCCCCTCTTTGACATGAATATTTCCAAAGACTCCTCCCATAATGTTGCTACAAATGTATAGCCCCTCCCATGAAGAAGGTGTTTCATGGGCATCAAATGTCAAAGATCAATCTCCTTGCACTATGCTAGTGCCTCCTCTTGCTCCTGCAACAACATAAAACTTGAGCATCAAAAGTATTCGTTGGTCCTCCATACTTACACCATACCCAAACTGAAATGGAAACATAATGAGTGGTAAGAGAAATGCCATCCCATAATGATGCACCCATGCTCTCCCCTTTTTTCATCAAGTGCAATCATTGTGAAATGATCCTAGGACCTGTGGGTTATGGATCCTCCACATTTCTGCTGGGCACACTTCATCCATAAGGCTCTGCTCTTTGGTGTAAGTATCCTGCCACTTGGTACCTCTTTCATAAGAGCTACCATTGTCCCAAAACATATTTCTCCTTTTGTATTTCATGGGACATTGAAATGCAATATCCTTCATGACAAAATTTCTAAACCCCACCCTCACATGTGATGCATGTCTCATCAATAGTGCATGAGGATGATGAGGCTTTCTTTCCTCAAAATGGCATAGCATAGTGAAAGTCTCCTGCTCTAGACAAGTATCTTGCCATGGTATGCAATCCCTCATGGCATGTATTGAACCAACAGGAAATGAAAACTCATGCATACCTTTGTAAAGTTTGGAAGGGTCTTGTGTGCATGCAAGAGTCTCTTCCCCAAATGTGTTGGCTACCTCAACTGCTGGAGATGAAGGCTGCTCCTTCATGATAAAGACAGTGCTCGTATGTGCCTCTCCATGCTTCTTCTCTATTTCTCTGTGAGAATAGGAAGTGCATGGTCCTTCCTCTTCTCCTTCTTGTATTTCCTCAACCTCCTTGGAGAGGTTCTTGTTGGACCGAAAACTAATGAGATCAATCTCATCCTATGCATAATTTTGACCTCTTCTTCCTCTAAAATTTGAAATTCATAGGCTAAGCCAGATATCATGCCATGATACCACTGTAATGTTCCAAATGGGTTTATGCTCTATCGGTAATATCTTAAGATATTCCCATATTCCAACTCCAGGATTGTTAACAATCAACACTGAATTATTTCAGAGATTGACTGATGGGGAATTTACTGGATATGTCACCTTCACAAGGAAGGATGAGATCTAGAGGCTACCTGGCCCACTAACAGTCTCTGCCAATATAACTTGTCAAAAGCTAATATTTCCCTTCAAGGAATTTCTGCAAAAGTGTCCATGAGGATGCTGTATAAGGAAGCCCATGAGAAAATAAAGCAATCTAGTGCTGGGATGCCTTATAATATATCTGATACAAACTCCCTACAAAATATAAGCTCAAAGAAATAACCCTAGGGGGTTATTCAGATCTCCCACCAACAAGTATACCGAAATAATGCTTAATGAGAGCATCTTCAGCAATATTAAAACTTCAATATGTAACAACAGTGAAATAATGCCTCATGTAATGTAAGAAGAGTGAAAATATGATACATAAGTTGTAGCAGCAAATATAATACAAATTCCTTGAGGAAAATGTCTCTCATGGTGAGCTTAAATCAGCCTTAAGGGGAAATGTACATAAAACAAGAGAATACACTGCTACATAACCCAACAACTCAATGCATACGCAGCCTATGAGGGAAAATGACTGCAAATTGATATATATGAGATGATATAACAATATGTGCTCAAATAAATATGGGGGAGCAAGATCTCAACCCCAGAAAACATTATTACAACAATCCTCCAAGGGATTGGCTAAAATACATAAAATATGAAAATGCGGGAGTTGTAGTGTAGCTGATGCACATCAAATATAATACAACATAGGAGAAGGAAGTAGATGTTGCAATAAACAATGATACCTCCTCCAATGATCTCAAAAGTGAAGGGGTTGATCCCCTTATTGAATATTTAACTCTCTAGTGCACAAAATGAACCCTTGGTGCATGTCACCTCTAAGGATAACGCTGTAAGGGAAGGAGACTACGCTGGGCATGAGAAGAAACATATGGCCCAATGCAAAAATATGCAATATCAGCTTCAGGGTTTCCTTTTCTGATCTCATAGAGAAAGAGATGGCTCCTTCTCTACCAAACAAGCTCCGAAAATGAGATATGAAGGCCCCTCACTGTAACACGAGAAACTCCAACGTTTTATTGTTGCAAGAATAATGCAGTAGCTGCAAATGAATGCTTTGGCCTCAAGCCAAGATGTGAGGAAGATGAAGAACAATCTCTCCATGGCCTCCCATGGAAGAGAAGGGAATTCCTAAATAGGAATCCCTCTTATGCTAAGTAGCACAAGCTACCTCCTTTGAAAAGAGCTTCAACTTCGAAATCCTTTCTCCAAAGATGATCCCTCACAATGCCTCTCCTTCATCTTTTATGCAAGGCATGATTCCTTGCCATGGACCTCACTCACATTAGGGTTTCTCTCATTTCAAATTTCCCTCCATCCAACTATGCAATATTCTTGTGCAAGCTTCCCCTTTTGGGTACGTTGTTGACATGGGTCAACCATGGTCTAGCTCACTTGCTTTTGGCCCTTTTCACACTTGGGGCTACTAACTTAAGCCACTTATGTGACTCTTCACACCTTAGGAGTGTTTATTAGATTTCTATATGGGCTCCCTCACCCATTTTATTCACTTTATTAAAAATAATACAAATCTAATGTTCCAATTACCTTATTGAAAACATTGGAACATTACAAATTACGTCCCTTGGGAGGCCATATCGCACAAATATTTGGAAAAGGAACTGTATTACAGAGTCCTCTATAGCTCTTGGAAGTGTCTCTGCTTCAACCCATTTAGAACATACTTTGTTGCAACTAGTATGTATGTTTTCTGATTTGATGGTGGGTTAATAGGACCAACAAAATCGAGCACTCAGTGCTCAAATGGCTCAATTAATAACTGTGGATTCAAAGCCATTTCATCAGACTGTCCAGGGCATCCCGCCCATTGGCAACTATCACAGGCTTGTACAAACTTTTTAGCATATTTAAAAATTGTAGGCCAGTAATATCCTATTTGTAAAACCTTGTGACAAGTCCTGCGATCCGCCACATGGCCCTTCGTGGCATGCTTTTAGAATGTCAAATATTTTGTCCTCTCAGATGCATTTCCTGATGTGCATATTTGCTCCTGTATGAAATAGGTAGCCCCCAATCCAAGAGAATCAGGTACTACGCTACACTATCTGTTTTCATTCATTGGGCATTAGATGCTTAGGTAATTTACCTACTACTAAATAATTTGCAACATCGGCATACCATGGGGTTTTGGCAGTAACAACAAACAAATGTTCATCTGGGAACTGATTTGTGACTGCTACTGTGTCTGTTGGTTTTGGCATTTGTGAGAGAAAATCAGCTACAAGATTCTCTTTTCCCAGTGGATCCTTTATTGTGATGTCAAATTCTTGCAATAGAATCAACCATCTTGTTACTCTACCATTTGCAACAGGTTTATTTTCTAAAAAATTTATGCTAGAGTGATTTGTATATAAAACTATAGGATATTGAGTCATATAATGTCTAAATTTATTGACAACATGTATTACAACTAAAATTTATTTCTCAGTCACAGTATAGTTTAATCTAGCAAGAGATGGATTCTTGCTAATATAATAAATTGCATATGGTTTTTTATCTTCTTCCTACCCAAGGATTGCTCCAATAGTTGTGTCTAAGGCATCAGATGAAATTTGGAATGGAAAATCCCAATTTGGGCCCCTTAGCAGTGGGGTTGTTGATAGAAGTTTTTTTAGATCCTCAAAAGCATGGCAACATTTATCTGTCCAATTAAAATCAACATTTCATGTTAGTGCATATAGAGGTGTAGCTATTTGAGAATAATGCTCTATGAATCTTCTATAATAACCAGAAAATCCTAGAAAGCTACGTACCTCTGTTTGTGTGGTGGGAGAAGGTATTAACAAAATTATCTAAATTTTAGCTGGATCTACCTGTATTCCAGCTGCTGAGATATAATGACCTAAGATGAGTCCCTCGGTCGTCATCATGTGACACTTCTCATGGCTTAATCATAGCTTGGTGGCAATACACCTTTTCAGCACTTTTTCCAATGTTTCTAATGCTGGCTCAAAATCATCTCCATAAGGTGTGAAATCATCCATATATACTTCGAGCCCTTCATTTATTAAATCTGAAAAGATGCTGAGAATGGCCCTCTGAAATGTGGCAGGGGTGTTGCATAGACCAAAGGGTAAAACCCTGTAAGCAAATTTCCCCCAAGGACTGGTAAAAGTAGTCTTATCTTTGTCTTCAGGGGCAATCTGAATTTGATTGTATCCACTGAAGCCATCTAAGAAAGAAAAGGATTTATTTCCTGCTAATGTATCTAATACCTGATCAATGAAAGTAAGGGAAAATTGGTCTTTCTAGGTTTCTTTGTTTAGTTCTATGTAGTCTACACATATCCTCCACTTTCCATTCTTCTTTGGCACCACTACTAGTGGAGAGACCTAGTTTCTATCAGATATTGGATAGATAAAGTTTACATCCAAAATTTTTTGTAATTCAGCTCTCACAATGTCCTTAAGATGAGGGTTTAATCTTCATTGGGGTTGGAAAATGGGTCTAGCATATTTTTCTATATAGATGTGCTGTGTACATAAATGGGGATCAATTCCTTTCATGTCTGGGTAATCTCATGCAAAAGCTCCCTTATATTTTTTCAGCAGTTGGACCAACTTCTCTTCTTGTTTAGCTCTCAAATTTTTGTTAATGTTCAAATTTTTTCCTGGCTCTATTTATATAGTTTTGCTAATGTAAACAGAAGTGGTAGGTATTGATTGATCTTGAATGTCTTTCAGGGGATCTTATTCTTCTTCATTGTCAAATGCTACCTTGATCATGTGACATTACAAATGGGATCTGGTTTTTGGTTGGTTAATGAAATTGTTAATGATGTCATCCCCTGTTTGGTCTTTAAAGTCAAGGGAATCTTCTATGGTTAATGGTGATCTAATGTTTTCTATGAGGTATAATACAGGTTGTTTCTTTTTTATTATTATTGTTAGGCTTGGCTGGGCTGGAGGGTATAAGGCTAAATTCTTGACATAACTCCCTCTAGTTATGGTCATGCTTCCTTGCCAATAGCCAATGTAAGCATCAGCAGTTGCCAGCCAAGGACTATGTTACACAGTAATTTGTCACCATCCCTGCAATCCCCCATCCCACACATTGGAGGGCCTTTTCTGTGCCCTGTGAGCAGTGACTTGACCTGAAACCACTTTCATGGGATCCCCCTTGACAAGGACAATCATTCTTATGAAGACAATTTCATGTAAAAAAACCCTAAAAATAGACCTTTTGGCCTTGGCGTGACCAGCCAGTTCAGCCGTCACGCCAATGGGGGAAATCCACCAAAGAGGGCACGCCAAATGGCGCTCTGTCATAATGTATTACTCGTGCCAAGCTTAATAAGGATTTTTTTTTTTAAACAAATGGCAGAAGTTTGATTCCAACCAACTCCTGAATGAGTCTCTAAAATGAGTTGGGAGGTTTGGCTCCAAATCTCCATGTAGGGGAAGTGGTTTTCCACCTATCATGGAAGCTTCCTTGAGGATAGGGCCAATCCCACCATTGTAGGGATCCCAACTCCCCTTCCACCATCTATGTAAGCTTGCCATTTTCCCTTTAGCAAGCTAGTAGCCTTAATGGTCATAGAACTAAGAGTTGAATCAGTAGCAAGGAGACTATTGCTAGACAACCTCTGAGAGCCAAGCCGAAGAGAGAGAGAGTTGTCCCATTCCCGACGAGCTTCATTGAAACGTGCTCTGCTGTCGACCCACCGAAGGAAGATCTAGCGTTAGAGCTCAGGTTGTATCTTTCTTTCGTTGTGATTAATAATAAATGACTTTGATTATGGTTTCATTCATATGTTCATGTTTTATGTTATGAATTATATCTTCTCTGACTGATATATGGTTACATATTTTAGGTTTTACGTTGTGTGTTGTTTCTTCGTGTACGTGTAGGTGTTCGAACGTGCTAAGCGGGAGAATTTTGATCTGCCAAAGAGAAGGACGGAAGCGCCATATTTTTTGCAAATAGTAGCATAGGACTTAAGGTAGGCCTCTTGACGCACCTTGGTTTTTTGTAACTAGGAACCTACGTCTTAGCATGACTCGGTTTTTGCTAGACCCGATCTGGGCTAGTAGGGATCACCTCTGTCTGGAGAGGGGATTTACCTCTCCAAAATCTGGCGACCCCACTAGGGAGTTGATTGGATTTTTTCTTGTCTCTTTTGGGTTTTTTTGGCTTCTGTCTGCTTGATTTGCTCTTCTAGTTTCCCTCCATTTGGTGTAAGACCCCTGTTCAGCCCCAGAGGATCAGATCTGACCTCTGCTTTTCTAAAATTTTCATCTTTTCATGGTTGGCTTGATTGGTGCAGTTTCCACTCTAATAGTCATGCCCATTGGTGCACGTTTCCAGTTCATCACTTGCTCCATCCCTTGTCTGGTGCGGATTACAGCTGGAAAGTCATGTCATTTCCTGTAGGTGTTAGGGTTTTCCCTTGTTCGGGAGTTTTTATGGCCAGTATTTTTTCTTCTGGGTTATTTTTGGATTCTTCTTGAAGTGGTGAGTCTGGTCTTGGTTGGGAGAAATTCTTTATTTTTTCATTTTCAGGAGTTGGCACTTGTTATCAGTTAGAAACTCGCGCCAATTTGCATTAGCGCTAGCTGTTAGTGAGCAAGTCGCACCAGTTGGCACTAGTTTCACCCACAAAAGTCGTGCCAATTTTAGGGTGTGTGAAAATTAAGATTTTTTCCCTAAATCCTTCACCAGTGTGTCTTTCCCTTCTCATCTTTTCTCTTGTGAGCATAGATTACATTGCTCATTGTTCAGCTGAAAATTCTTCTTTCTTGACTACTTGATGTAAAAGGGAATGAATGCATTATTTTGAGCTCATGCTTTGGAAGTCCTTTTTTGTGCCTGACCTCATATGTCTTGTAGCCTTTTGAGGAATTTCATTTCAAAGTGTTTAAAACAACGATTGCATTATTAGTGTTTGTTTACATCTCTTTTTCATTCATCCTTCATTAAGAAGATTTTCGTTCATTTAGTTTTCGTCTCATAGTTTGCTTTTCGTTAAAATGCATTAGATCACATTGCATTGAAAAGTATTTTTTGAGATTTTTCATTCAACTTAGATCACATTGTTTAATGATTGAAAGCTAAAATTCGCATCGAGTGCATTCTCTTTCATTAAAAGCATGCATTAAGTAGATTCTCATTTCATCGAAAAATGCATTGAGTGCATTCTTATCATTTGAAAAGAAAAAGGAAATTGTGCATAGATTACAATTGCATAGTTTTCAAGAAAGAAGATTTTGCATAGATTACATTGCATAATTCGCATCGTTGAATGTTTTAGATTACTTTTGGATATTGAAAGTCATCTAGTTTGGAAAAATTTCGTTTTTAGTGTTGTTGTTTGTTGCATCATTCTTTGAAGCTCTTCCCTTAACTAGATAACATTCATCAAATTTAAATATTTCTTTCGTCATATAGCTGCATATAGGAGATTTTCAGATGACATTTGGTAGGGCCTGAAATTGAAACATAATTGAAGATCAACTCTAAAATTTATTCAATTTACCTTAAGGTAGCATTGAAACATTAACGAAATAACTAGAGGTCTAGGCTAGTGATGTGTTCCAACGTCATTAAACCTAGTAGCTGTCATTCGCCTCTTGGCTCTAGACAGTGCTAGTATAGACTTGTTCTCCCCGTACCATCGTGTATATAAAGGGAGACCCCACTAGGTTGCTATCCTTTATCTATAGGAAGCCGAGTCTACCACCTTATGCTCGTGATACACCAGACACAACATTCGGGGAGATTTCCTGCACGTACGTCAAGTCCTTGGTTGATTTCTCTTTCATTTTTTAACCATGGTGTATATGGCAGTTCACGGATATTTGGTACACCCATCTGCCTAGATTACTAGAGTAGTCATTTCGATATTTTCTGACTCATTAAATTTGAAAATATCATCAAGCACTTGTCCTTTCATGCTTGTTTCCAATATGAAAGCGATAGAGTCGCCTTTTGCCTATTTCTTGACTCTTAAAAGATGAAATAGCAGAGTTTTGTTTAAATGTTTTAAAAATTAAATGCCCAAGATATATTCTTGGTTAAAGTTAGTTTCCTTAGGGTGTTGTTTTGGGTCGTTTCTGATGGCAACTTTTCCAGAGTTCACTAACCAAGGAGTCCCATCCAATGGGAATCCTGATCATTTTCCTCCTTTTGGAAACGTGGTTCTCCTTACATGGAAACGATGTACCTTCCTAGGTTAACTGTTGAGTTTCCTGTTTGGTTTTTTTCAACCTCAGTGGTCCCAAATGTTTCGACTACTATTCAATCAGTTCCTCTTCTTGAACAACATCATGTTGATTCCAAGGTGGACCTCTCCCCTTCTTCACCTATTTCTACGTCTTCCTCTTCTACTTCGCCTAGTGAAAGTCTGGATTCAAGTAACTAGGTGGTTAAGAAGAAGAAGTCACATAAGTGAGAGGCTAAGGCTACAGCTACTCCTTCTAAAAGTTCCACTCTTGATAAACCTTTCAACCCTCTGTGGAAAATCAAGTTCCCTTGCATGTTGTACCAGGGAAACCATCATCTTCAAGATTTCCCTAGCATTCCCAAGGTGCTCGAAGTATGGTCCAATAGTCACCTGCCGTTGTATTTAGCTTATGGGATTCAAGTTGGGGGCACGTCTTCAACTGGTGCTAGTAAAGCTCCTAAGAAGCAGGGTAAGCTCACCAATCCCTGTAAGTTGTGTGAAGGGGACCATGCCATTCACCTTTGTCCGTATATGGATGAAGCCAAGTGAGTGTTAGACAACCCGAAAGTTTCTACACCATGCCTTCCAGATGGTTATAAACAACTTTCTTCGAGTCCTCCACTAGTTGATACATTGATTGGTCAAGAGTCATCCTTGGTCAATCCCACTCCCCCAGAAATTCAAATTTAGGAATCCATTCCCGATCAACCATTGGTCATGGGATTAATTGAGTTGGCCCCGTCTACTGTGCACCAGGTCTTTTCCATTGAGAGTGGAACTCACACCCCTCATGTTCTTCTTGTTTCTTCAGATTCCTCAAACTTGCAGAAATATTCTCCTGTCCCTATATCTCAAGAAGCTACTCCTCCGCCTCCCATGATGGAGGTCCCAAAGGATATGCCTTTGGCCTTCGAGATGGAGGTCGTGGAGGATGCTCATTCTTCTTACATAACACTAGGGGAAGACCATCTCAGTTCGATGGTAGCCCCTCCAAGTAGTTTGGTCGCTTCCTTTGATTGGAATCGACTTGCAGGATACCACCTTCCGTCTTATGTGCCTTTTGAGATCATGGTATAGGCCTCCCATCTGGTCGTACCCAGCACCATTATATATGAAGGCACATCTATCAGTATTCTGTCTTCAACTACTTGGAAATAATTTGGTTTGCCTCCGCTTGTGCCTGTTACGTAGAATCTGTTGGCGTTTAACAGAAGAACTAGTCAACCATTAGGGATACTTCCAAGGTTACCTGTTACTTTGGGAGGTAAAATCGTCCATATGGACGTGATGGTTTTTCTAGGCCCCTTGGATTTCAATCTGCTCCTGGGGTGTGATTACACGTATGCCATGGGAGTGCTTGTCTCCTCCCTTTTTCATGTGGTTTGTTTTCCACATGAAGGACGGATCGTGACCATTAATCAGCTTTCGTTCTTTGGTCCTGATGTGGTAGCTGGCTCGCCATCATCCCTTCCTGGTTTTTATCCACCCATTGTATCTGCCCCACTACAGGTCAACTATGTGGCTACCTACCCCATGCATGTACTCAGTGATGATGTCATCGTGCATAGTGTCCTGGGGGCATTGGGTCCAGACTTCCGAGATTTTTTTCTCCCATCCGGTGTGGAAATATTTGAAGTTATGACTTCTTATTCATTATGATGAAGTTCGTCGGAGCATAGTTTTTTTTCTTGTGTCAAGCTCCTTAAAAAATGAAACAAGCTCTTATGAGGATAATTCTTTTAATATATAAACCTCATCAAAAAATGAATTCAGACTTGAGGATAGTTCCTTTATTGTGTCAACCTCGTTAAAACAATGAAACACTTTCCTGTTCAATTCGAGTCTTTTGATAAGATCTCGTAAAATCCTAGTCGAGTCTTTCTCTTGATCTCATAATTTGAACCTTCACTCCATATGTCTTACATATGGATTGAAGCTTGGGGGGCATGTACCTCGAATTAAGTCACCATGCTGGGGGCATGCTTACGTTTTTCAAGCATAGTTTGTTTCCGTTTCAAGCTTGTGTAAAAATGAAACCAGTTTCAAGAATATTTTAACTTTGTTTCAAGCTTGTGTAAAAATGAAAGAAACTTCAAGCAGAGTTTCCTGATCTCAAGCTTGTGTAAAAATGAAACCATTCTCATTTTACCCCTCGTGATTGCCATTTTATCAGCTTGTTTTGCCATATGAGCCTTGGTTTTCTCATTCGACCATCACTATCTGCTTGGCTGATCATATGCCTTCACTTGGTTGTTTCACCCAATCCTGAGGAACCGTTGTGATGAGTGTTCTTGTTAGCCAGCCTCTTAACCTTTATTTGTTCAGAGCAGTTCCACCATTACCGGAACCAATAGCTACCCTTTATACCACTCGTTCCTCCAGGAGGATTCAACTTTTAGCTCTTTTCTGACTCTCTAAAATTGAAAAGATTGTCGAGTCACTTGTCATTTTGATTTCATTAAATTGGCTGCAAAACAACATCTAACCAGTATACGTTTACCCCTTTTTTGGGTTGGGATAGATTATTTACGAAAAAGGAATACCGTAGCCTATCACGACTAGGAGGTTTTCTTAGATAGTTTTCTACCTTTTCGGATCTAGGAAACTATCTACGAAAAGGGACCGTTGGAGTTTAATTTTCCGTTGTCTTTTCAAAATCTCTAAACATGAAAAGATGTCGAGTTCTTCCTTTTTCAGACTCGTTAAACCCTGATGACATCAGATTATGTTGTAATGACGATACTTGAGTTTCTCCTTCCTAGGGCTCGTTAAATGTACTAGGTTGGATTTGTCCGAAGGACAAACTTATATCACAAGCATATGTTATCCCCTTCAAGCTTGTTTTCAAAAATAATTGGGGTACTCGCTAGAAATGGTGGGGAAAAATGGAACCATTATCATAGTCATGTCGACAGTATGTCGCTCTTGAACATGGAACTTGTCTGCATTTGTGTCGGGTTGGGGACATCTCATCTCGTTTTCCACTTGCCTCCATGGGTTTGGGTGATCCTTTTTGACCTCTCATCAGTTTTTTTCTTTTTCGTCATTACCTCAGATCTTTTGATGTTAAATATTGCCAAATCCAATGTCGTGCCGCCAATATGTTCAAGAGAAGTTGACCTCTACAGTTTCAACCTTCCTCTATTTCTCATCTGATCCTGATTCACAAACATTATGTTCCTCTATCTCACGTAAATGATGTGGGAAACACTACGGCCCACCTTTGATCAAGGTCACTTCCTGTCGACTTCAGCTCATTATCTAGGAAGCCGATCTAGAGACTCCCTTCCGGTACCTTGGAGCCTGCATGCCTCAATGGTAGGTTCTTCGCATTCGACGGAAGGTTTTCATCATTGACCTTCGATCGAATGATTCTGTAGGTGTTCGATGCCAGCTCACTATTCACATTCCATGGATTGAACCTGTGGTACCTTAAGGGTCATCATCATTATTGGTGGTACCTCTTGCGTCTGTTAACGGCTTTCATTATTGGCCGGTAATCAGACGATGTTCTTGCATGTTTGACTTCAGCTCACTTATTCACATGCTTGGACTTGTACTCTGTTTGAGTCGAGATGGAGCGCAAGACCTTGGCTTTTGTCTGATAGAATCCAGCCTGCGGATGTTGTGGATTATCATGATTGGCTACATGACTCATCAATTGGATGGTTGCGACCATACCTAAATCTATTTATCGATCCTCACTGAATGGTTGCATCCATGCCTTGGATCTTGATTATTTTATACTCTATTATTGATGGCTACGCCCATACCACATATCATTTATTTGAGATATCAGTTGTATTTGGCTACGCAAGTTTCTGACAACAGTGTTTTCAGTTGGGCATGATCTTGTAAAGCATTTCACCCCTCTCTCTCTCTTGGGCCTCATGCATTAGGGGGCATCTTTTACACAGTAATTTGTCACCTTCCCTACAATCCCCCATCCCGCACATTGGAGGGCCTTTTCCATGACCTGTGAGTAGTGACATGACCTGAAACCACTTTCATGGCATCCCCCTTGACAAGGAAAATCATTCCTCTGAAGAAATTTTCCTGTAAAAAACCCTAAAAATAGAAATTTGGCCTTGGCGTGACCAGCCAGTTCGGCCCTCGCACCAATGGAGGAAATCCACCAAAGAGGATGTGCCAAATGGTGCTGTGTCCCAGTGTATTACTCGCGCCAATTTTAATAAGGATTGTTTTTTAAAAATAAATGGTGGAAGTTTGATTCCAACCAACTCTTGAACGAGTCTCTAAAATGAGTTGGGAGGTTTCACTCTGGATCTCTATGTAGGGGAAGTGGTTTTCATTGAGAATGCAGCAAGATGATGGAGCTTAGTGAAATGAAGTCGCCTTCACTAAGTGGGCCCGCAGGGAAATTCTGGCGCAAAGTCTATTTTTAGACTATGTCTATTTTTATACATATGGAGCATGGTTCGGGGATTCCAGTTTGAGATTCTTGGAGCATTGGTCATGTTGGTAAAAATATATGAGACTCTATGTTTTAGGTTGAAGAGGTCGAAGTCTATTTTTAGACTGCCTATCCTAAAAATAGGGAAGTCAAATATTATTTACCCTTAATAATATTTGGACTCTAAACAACAGTTTACTCTCTTGGAGCACTTTAGTTCGAGCTATAGAAGTGGCTCATGCATATGACAGAGGAATCACGTGATTCCCAAGGGTTTGATGGCATCATGCATGGTTGACTTCAGTTGGACTTCAGTGGCAGAAGTTTGGAGGAGTTAATGAGACAGATAGTGGAGTTGTGTTCTGCTTATTTTAGTTGAACTAGTTGAGATTAGTTTAACTAGCTAATCAATTAGTTATGAGTGGAGTGAATTAAATATTATTTAATTCATTAATTAGTAACTCATTATTAAACTCAAGAACACATCAGTTCACTACAGTGCATGGACAGTTCAGTGGAGACCAGTGAAAGAGGTAGATGAAAGGGTGGAGTTAGCTATCAGTGGCGACATCAGTTGTGCATGAGATTTGCACCACACTTGGAGGAATTGCCCATGATGATTGCACTGTCAAGCCAAGGAGATTTTAACTCCGATCTCTCAGATAGACAGCTATTGGATTGTACATGAGAGGCAAGGCATCAAGGTGAGTTTTGAACCAAGAACTGCTCAAAACCAAGCTAGATTGTGTAACTTCGCGGAGATAGTAACCCAGTATCCTAGGGAGAGACAGTACTCCGATTTTATGCATTATTTCTCCATTATAATATACAAAATATCTCGTGGGTTTTTCAGCTATAAGCTTTCCCCATACATACCGTAATGTTAATGTATGATGATTTGATGTGCTATCGCTTGATTTTATTTCCGCATGTTTGATGATCTGAGTGGAAGAGATTATGTGTTGCATATAAATTCGAATTGTATGTGATCAGGATAGTCTCGGTGGATAATTAATTATTATTCAGCAAATTTCTACATGGTATCAAAGCTATTGAAGCAGATATTGATCATCACAGTGATTACAAACTTATTTCGGTAGACATAGTCTGCATGCGGGCCAGGTAGCCTCCGGATTCATCTTTTTTCAGAAAGTGAAAGGTCTGGTAAATGCCCCTTGCAGTCAATCTCTGTGCTAGAAATATTTTTTTCTCACAGATCTAGAGCAGCTGAGCTTTGAGGTGGAATTCGAAATTTTGCAGCAGTTTTGTTTTCTTGGTGCCAGTGTTGAAAATATCTTTCAACGGTTTGCGACTCGAATATGCTCTTGAAGGTAGTTCGAATTATGTTGCATGGAAGGATCGCATGGAGGTAGTATTAGAAGATAATGGTTTGAAGGAGTTCATAGATACGGATGTCCAAAAGCCCACTGATGCAGCTGAAGTCGATGCATGGCAAAAGAAGATGGCGAAGTGTCGAAGGATCCTGTTGGAGGGCGTCAAGGATCATATTGTATCCAGCCTGCATGGAAAGGCTACTCCATATTTAATGTGGAAAGATTTTACGGATCTATTCTAGACTAAGAGCAACCAAAGGAAGCTGGCGCTCAAAGATAAGCTCAGGAACATCAAGATGGATAAGGGCGACAGTATCTCCAAATACCTCACGAACTTCACTCAATGCAGAGATGAGCTGGGAAGTGTGGGGGTGACTGTCGAAGACAAGGACATGGTCAACCCGACTCTCCTTGGTCTTCCGAAGGCTTGGCACTCATATCAAGATAGTGTCAATGGTCGGGAGAAGCTGCCGGGATGGGAGCGCCTTTGGGTGGATCTCATGCAGGAGGAGATACGGAGGACTACTCGAGATGGATCTTCATCAAAGGGAGCTGATGAAGAAAACTGCGCTTTGGTTGCCAAAGCAAAGAAGGGGAAGGGTAAGAAAACCTCTCATTCTAGTGCAAAGGGCAAGAAGCAGGATATGGCGAAAGTGAAGTGTTTTCACTGCCATGATCACGGACATTATGCTACCAATTGTCCAAAGAAGAAGAAGAACAAGCAAGCGGGAAGATCTGCAGATGGAGAAGCTTTGGCTTCGCAGTTCGAGATTTAATTTTCACTGATCGCATGCTTGGTTTCAAGTGTGATGGGATCGGTGTGGTTCTTGGACAGCGGTGCGTCATTTCATATGACGGGAGATTGGAATTTGTTCTCAGATCTGGAGGACAAAGATTTGGGTGTGCACATCGAGATGGGCAATGATGGTAGATACAGTGCGACTAGTATCGGTACCATATCCTTTCAGAGGGAGTCTGGTAAGCCCTTTGTATTGAGGGATGTCATGCATGTACCTGGATTGAAGAAGAACTTTATCTCTGTGGCGATGTTGGAGGATAAGGGGTATGATGTGGTCTTCAGCGAAGGAAAATCCTTCCTGCGCAGTAAGAATACTAGAGAGACCTGGAAGATAGGGGTTCGAACCAAGAACCATTATCAGTTGCAGGTAGATGGCTGCGCAGCTATGGCATGCAAAGCGGGAGAAGTGGTGAGCCGGGATGATGAGGGCAAACTGTGGCACAGGAGATTGGGCCACCTTCACCATGGAGCTTTGAAGATTTTGTAGCAGATTTCTACTGGGCTTCCTAAGGGCACCCTTGCGCAGTCAGATCAGTGCAAGGGGTGTACTTTAGGGAAGTATGTGAAAGCCACCTTTCACGAGAAGGATAGTCACGCCACGACGATCCTTGAGAGATTTCACATAAACATGTGTGGTCCTTTCTCAGTTGCTTCGACAGCAAAGCACAAGTATTATGTGATCTTTGTTGATGATTTCTCTCGAAAGTGCTGGATCTTCTTCATGCAGAAGAAGAGCGATACATTCGCGAAGTTCTGTGATTTTAAAGCACTGGTTGAGAAGGAGTTGGGGAAGAAGGTGATTTCTCTAAGGAGTGATAACGGTGGTGAATTCATCTCGGCTGAATTCAAGGAGTTCTGCAGCGCAGAAGGGATTCGGAGAGAGCTCATCGCACCCCATAACCCACAGCAGAACGGGGTGGCTGAGCGGAAGAACAGAACGATCGTGGGTGCTGCACGGGCGATGTTGCATGATCAGGGCCTACCCCTTCACTTGTGGGGTGAGGCATGCAATACAGCAGTGTATGTGCAGAACCGTTGTCCTCACAAGGTTCTTGGCATGAGTACACCGGAGGAGGCTTATTCTGGCAAGAGGCCCGATATTTCCCATTTGCGGATTTTTGGTTCTCCTGTCTACATGCATGTGACGAAGGATGCGAGAAGGAAGCTGGATCCAACTGCTGAGGTTGGAATATTTGTGGGGTACACTGATACACCTCACAACTATCGGGTGTATTTTTTAGACAGTCGAAAGACTGTTGTGCGACGGGATATAAAATTTCAGGAGGAGAAAGCCATGCGGTGTTCGCTTGAGAGGGAGCTACACTTGCATGCAGATGAGGAGCTGTTAGTTCCTAAGGAGGAGCTTCCGGATGTGGATCAGCCACAAGAGGAGGTTCGGGAGGTGGAAGAAACCACCCAGGCAGCGCCAACCATCAGAGGGCGCATGCGCACTACAGAAGCTGAGCGACTGGCTCGGGATGCAGAGAAGGTTGTAGGACCACCTATAGCACAGCGCAGACAGAGACAGTCACCGGATCGGTACACTGGATACATGGCTCTTGTGAGTCAATGTGTTTTGACGGAGCCATCCTCTTTTGAGGAAGCTGTGGAGGAACCCGCATGGGTTGATGCCATGGTCGAAGAATATGATTCGATCGTCAGAAACAGTGCATGGGAGATTGTCCCAAGACCGGTGGGGAAATCAGTGGTGGGTTCGCGATGGATCTACAAGGTGAAGCAGGCAGCTGACGGGAGTGTGGAGAAGTACAAGGCGAGATTTGTCGCCCGTGGCTTTTCACAGATCGAGGGGATTGAATATGAGGAGACCTTTGCACCTGTCGCAAGGTACTCTTCCATACGGACGATCCTTGCTCTCTCAGCGCAGATGGGGTGGCACATTCATCAGATGGATGTGAAGACTGCGTTCCTCAATGGAGTTATTGAGGAAGAGGTGTACATAGAGCAGCCTGAAGGTTTTGAGATCTTCAGCGGTGAGTCGCATGTGTGCCGACTCAAGAGAGCACTGTACGGGCTGAAGCAAGCACCTCGTGCTTGGTACACTCGGATAGACAACTACTTCACCGGGCTTGGATTCTCCAAGAGTGAGGCAGATCCAAACCTGTACCAGATTGTGGTGGAGGGGAAGCTGTTGATCATCGTACTGTATGTAGATGATCTGATTCTGACTGGCGATGAGCAGTTGATACTTTCATGCAAGGAGGATCTTGCACGAGAGTTTGAGATGAAGGACCTGGGCATCCTTCATTATTTCCTGGGATTGGAGATTTGGCGGCGCAGTGGAGGACTGTTTGTTTTTCAGGGCAAGTATGCTCGGGAGATTCTGGAGAGGTTCAACATGCAAGGCTGCAAGCCTGTTGACACTCCTCTTCCTGGTGGTTGGAGGAAGGAGGATGCTACTTCAGCGGAGGTAGTGGATGCCACTGTCTATCGACAGTTGGTGGGGTCGCTTATGTATCTGGTCAATACACGACCCGATATATGCTATGCAGTTAACCAGCTTTCGCAAGCTATGGTTAAGCCTACCAAGCTCTTTTGGAAGGCAAGCAAGAATGTATTGCGCTATATTAGAGGCGCATCGGGATATGGTCTATGGTACAGACAGGAGGATGGAGCGAAGCTTTCTGGCTTCACTGATGCAGATTGGGCAGGGAGTCCAACGGACCGGAAGAGCACATCTGGAGGATTTTTCAGCATTGGGTCGACAGCAGTTTCCTGGTACAGCAGGAAGCAGAGATCCGTGGCACTCAGTTCAGCAGAGGCCGAGTACATGGCAGCAAGCTTGGCTGCATGTGAGGCTATTTGGATGAGAAAGATCCTCGCAGGTTTGTTCAGGTTGCATTTGGAGCCTACGGTGATCTACTGTGATAACCAGAGCTGCATCAAGCTCTCGGCTAATCCAGTTTTTCATGATAGGTCCAAACATATCGACATCAGGTACCATCACATCAGAGATTGTGTTCAGCGGAGGATCATGATGCTTCCATATGTTCCCACGGAGGATCAGGATGCCGACATCCTGACGAAGGCGCTCACCAGGAGCAAGTTCGAATTCCACAGAGGCAGGATAGGGATTGCAGATAATCCATATCTTGCTGAGAGGGAGTGTTGAGAATGCGGCAAGATGATGGAGCTTAGTGAAATGAAGTCGCCTTCACTAAGTGGGCCCGCAGGCAAATTCTGGCGCAAAATCTATTTTTAGACTATGTCTATTTTTAGACATATGGAGCATGGTTCGGGGATTCCAGTTTGAGATTCTTGGAGCATTGGTCATTTTGGTAAAAATAGATGAGACTCTATTTTTTAGGTCGAAGAGGTCGAAGGCTATTTTTAGACTGCCTCTCCTAAAAATATGGAAGTCAAATATTATTTACCCTTAATAATATTTGGACTCTAAACAACGGTTTACTCTCTTGGAGCACTTCAGTTCGAGCTACAGAAGTGGCTCATGCATCTGACAGAGGAATTACGCTATTCCCAAGGGTTTGATGGCATAATGCATGGTTGACTTCATTTGGACTTCAGTGGCAGAAGTTTGGAGGAGTTAATGAGACAGATAGTGGAGTTGTGTTCTGTTTATTTTAGTTGAACTAGTTGAGATTAGTTTAACTAGCTAATCAATTAGTTATGAGTGGAGTGAATTAAATATTATTTAATTCATTAATTAGTAACTCATTATTCAACTCAAGAACACATAATTTCACTACAGTGCATGATCAGTTCAGTGGAGACCAGTGAAAGAGGTAGATGAAAGGGTGGAGTTAGCTATCAGTGGCGACATCAGTTGTGCATGAGATTTGCACCACACTTGGAGGATTTTTCCATGACAATTACGCAGTCAAGCCAAGGAGATTCGAACCTTGGATCTCTATATAGACAGGCCATGATTGCGCAATAGAGGCAAGGCAATTGGCGGTGAGTTTTGAACCAGTAACCTGTTCAAAACCAAGCTAGATTGTGTGTAACTTTATGAGAAAGTACTGAGTACTTGTGAGGAGTATTGTACTGAGTTTGTTACTTGATTTCTCCATTATAATATACACAATAGCTGCGGGGTTTTCAGCTATAAGCTTTCCCCATACATACTGTTTTAATGTGTATGATGATTTGATGTGTTATCGCTTGATTTTATTTCCGCATGTTTGATGATCTGAGTGGAAGAGATTATGTGTTGCATATAAATTCGAATTGTATGTGATCAGGATAGTCTCGGTGGATAATTAATTATTATTTAGCAAATTTATACAGTTTTCCACCTATCATGGAAGCATCCTTGAAGATAGGGCCAATCCCACCATTGTAGGGATCCCAACTCCCCTTCCACCATCTATCTAAGCTTACCATTTTCCCTTTAGTAAGCTAGTAGCCTTAATGGTCATAGAACTAAGGGTTGAATCAATAGCAAGGATACTATCGCTAGACAGCCTCTGAGAGCCAAGTCGAAGAGAGAGAGCCTTGTCCCATTCCCGACGAGCTTCATTGAGATGTCCTCTGCTGTTGACCCACCGAAGGAAGATCCAGCGTCAGAGCTTAGGTTGTATCTTTCTTTCGTTGTGATTAATAATAAACGACTTTGATTATGGTTCCATTCATATTTTCATGTTTTATGTTATGAATTATATCTTCTTTGACTGATATATGGTTACATTTTTTAGGTTTTACGTTGTGCGTTGTTTCTTCGTGTACGTGCAGGTGTTCGAATGTGCTAAGTAGGAGAATTGTGATCTGCCAAAGAGAAGGACGGAAGTGCCATCTTTTTTGCAAACAGCACCGTAGGACTTAAGGTAGGCCTCTTGTCACACCTTGGTATTTTGTAACTAGGAACCTTCATCTTAGTGTGACTCGATTGTTGCTAGACCCAATCTGGGCTAGTAGGGATCACCTCTATCTGCAGAGGGGATTTACCTCTCCAACAGTCTACATAAGATTAAAGGGTGTCCATCTAGCCGATTTTCGGGGTTAATGATCAGGAAGTCAGCAGGGTATTCCCAGGAGTCTACAGATATCATTACATCATGTAGTGTACCTTCTGGCTTTACTACTGATCGGTCAGCCAATTCCAATAAGGTTGTTGTTGGATCTAATGATGTAATGCCAAGTTTTTGACAAGTGGTGGTTGTTAGGATATTGATTGTAGCTCAAAAATCATCTAAAGGATTTGGAAATGATTGTCCATTTATTTTCACCATAACTATATGATTTCCTGGGTCCTCATACTTTATAGGTGCTTCTATTCCTGATAGTAAGTCAGATAGAGTGCCGACTACTTGGACGGTCAGGTTGGTTGTTGTTCTCCTCTTTGGATTTCAGTTTGAGATTCTTGGAGCATTGGTCATGTTGGTAAAAATAGATGAGACTCTATTTTTTATGTCGAAGAGGTCAAAGTCTATTTTTAGACTGCCTATCCTAAAAATAGGGAAGTCAAATATTATTTACCCTTAATAATATTTGGACTCTAAACAACATTTTACTCTCTTGGAGCACTTCAGTTCGAGCTACAGAAGTGGCTCATGCATCTGATAGAGGAATCACGTGATTCCCAAGGGTTTGATGGCATCATGCATGGTTGAATTCAGTTAGGACTTCAGTGGCAGAAGTTTGGTGGAGTTAATGAGACAGATAGTGGAGTTGTGTTCTGTTTATTTTAGTTGAACTAGTTGAGATTAGTTTAACTTGCTAATCAATTAGTTATGAGTGGAGTGAATTAAATATTATTTAATTCATTAATTAGTAACTCATTATTCAACTCAAGAACACATCAGTTCACTACAGTGCATGATCAGTTCAGTGGAGAACAGTGAAAGAGGTAGATGAAAGGGTGGAGTTAGCTATCAGTGGCGACATCAGTTGTGCATGAGATTTGCACCACACTTGGAGGAATTGCCCATGATGATTGCGCTGTAAAGCCAAGGAGATTCGAACCTTGGATCTCTATATAGATAGGCCATGATTGTGCAATAGAGGCAAGGCAATTGGCGGTGAGTTTTGAACCAGTAACCTGTTCAAAACCAAGCTAGTTTGTGTGTAACTTCATGAGATAGTACTAAGTACTTGTGAGGAGTATTGTACTGAGTTTGTTACATGATTTCTCCATTATAATATACACAATAGCTGCGGGGTTTTCAGCTATAAGCTTTCCCCATACATATTGTGTTAATGTGTATGATGATTTGATGTGTTATCGCTTGATTTTATTTCCACATGTTTGATGATCTGAGTGGAAGAGATTATGTGTTGCATATAAATTCGAATTGTATGTGATCAGGATAGTCTCGGTGGATAATTAATTATTATTTAGCAAATTTCTACAGTTTTCCACCTGTCATGGAAGCATCCTTGAAGATAGGGCCAATCCCACCATTGTAGGGATCTCAACTCCCCTTCCACCATCTATCTAAGCTTACCATTTTCCCTTTAGTAAGCTAGTAGCCTTAATGGTCATAGAACTAAGGGTTGAATCAATAGCAAGGATACTATCGCTAGACAGCCTCTGAGAGCCAATTCGAAGAGAGAGAGCCTTGTCCCATTCCCGACGAGCTTCATTGAGACGTCCTCTGCTGTTGACCCACCGAAGGAAGATCCAGCGTCAGAGCTTAGGTTGTATCTTTCTTTCGTTGTGATTAATAATAAACGACTTTGATTATGGTTCCATTCATATGTTCATGTTTTATGTTATGAATTATATCTTCTTTGACTGATATATGGTTACATGTTTTAGGTTTTACGTTGTGCGTTGTTTCTTCGTGTACGTGCAGGTGTTCGAATGTGCTAAGTAGGAGAATTGTGATCTGCCAAAGAGAAGGACGGAAGTGCCATCTTTTCTGCAAACAGCACCGTAGGACTTAAGGTAGGCCTCTTGTCACACCTTGGTCTTTTGTAACTAGGAACCTGCGTCTTAGTGTGACTCGATTGTTGCTAGACCCAATCTGGGCTAGTAGGGATCACCTCTATCCGCAGAGGGGATTTACCTCTCCAACAGTCTACATAAGATTAAAGGGTGTCCATCTAGCCGATTTTCGGGGTTAATGATCAGGAAGTCAGCAGGGTATTCCCAGGAGTCTACAGATATCATTACATCATGTAGTGTACCTTCTGGCTTTACTACTGATCGGTCAGCCAATTCCAATAAGGTTGTTGTTGGATCTAATGATGTAATGCCAAGTTTTTGACAAGTGGTGGTTGTTAGGATATTGATTGCAGCTCCAAAATCATCTAAAGGATTTGGAAATGATTGTCCATTTATTTTCACCATAACTATATGATTTCCTGGGTCCTCATACTTTATAGGTGCTTCTATTCCTGATAGTAAGTCAGATAGAGTGCCGACTACTTGGACGGTCAGGTTGGTTGTTGTTCTCCTCTTTGGATTTCTTATACATAGTTATTTGATGGTATTTGCATAAATGGGAATATCTTGGATAGCTTGGAGGAGTGGGATTTTTATACACAATTTTTTCAGTTCTTCCAGAAGATCAAAATCAATATGTTCTATTGGACGAGGTATGATTAGTCGTTCTGGGAATGGTGGAGAAGAGGTGGTTGCTTGCTCATGAGTTTTTGTCTAACCACATTCTCGTTTTGCAATGTTTGTTCTGAAGGTAACTGATTTTCAACTTGAACATTGTTGTCTCCCTCTGATTCTACTATGCGCCCAGACCTTAGTTGAAGGTCGTTGCACTCCCTTAACTCGATTTCTAGTTCTAGTGCTTCAATTATTTGAATAGATTGAACCGATCTATTATTAGATTTCGGGTTGGATTGGGTTGGGAGTTGCCATCTTAAGTTGGTCTGGGGGTTTTGTTGCAATGTATATGGTGCTGGAAGTGTAGGTGGAGGGAGAGGAATCGTTCCAGCTAGTTGATTCATATATCTTTGCCAGTTCAACTATCAGGTCTGACTCTGCAAGGTGGAGGGGGACCATTGTGTTGGATATGTATTATTTTTCCAAAATGGTGGATGGTAAGGAAATTTTGGCCAATTTCTTTGATTTGTTTGATTTGTTTGATTATATTGTTGAGCATTGTACTGAGGAGATTGAAAATAAGATGATGGATCAATAGGCATACCTATTTTTCGTGGCTGCCATTTACGACGCTAATTGAGTAGGAATACTATTTCTATTTCTTCTTTCGC
Source organism: Pinus albicaulis (assembly GCA_034641835.2). Lineage (NCBI taxonomy): Eukaryota > Viridiplantae > Streptophyta > Pinopsida > Pinales > Pinaceae > Pinus > Pinus albicaulis. The sequence goes on along the minus strand of CM076579.1, from coordinate 1,025,373,111 downwards.
TTCTTTATAGACTGCTTTCAATCCTGGGAGTGAGGGGCAGCTTTCTGTAGAGTGATATTTCATGCAGATGGCACAGAATTGGACTGTATCCCAGGGGCACTCTTTATGGCTATGTTTCTTTCTACATCTAGGGCAGAATATTGCCAAATTTTGTTCTGCTTCTACTTTTGTTTAGCTTGCATGATATCGAGATGCGTTGTCAGAGTTCCTAGAATATTAGTTTTGAAATCTTCTAGTAGAATGCCAATTTCTGTGCGGATTATACCTCTACCAGAGGTCTTGCTATCCCTTGTGATCACGTCACGTTCTGCTAGTTTTATTCTTGTGCTGCCTTTTGAACTTCTGATACATAAATCAATAATGTCAGCAAAATTTTCCTTATATATATCACCTTTTCCCATGATTTCTAATGTTTCAACCCATTGTTCCTTCATCTGTTTGATTAATGTTGTTTTTAACACATTATCAGGTAATGTTAAAGATGCATAGGGTGAGCTATGGAGGTTGTACTAAAAGCATTCTACGTATTCCTCCAATGTTTCATTAGGTTTTTCTATCATCTGGAATATTTTATCCTTTAATTCCCTGGACCTACAATAATCCTGATATTTCTTTAGAAAAGTAGCTTTCATCTGATCCCAGTCATTTATAACACCTCCACCTAATCCCATAAACCATCGTAGAGATGCTCCTTTTAATGTGGAGGGGAATAATTTTAGCTTTCAGGGATCGGTGGTATCGTCATACCCCCTGCATAATACATAGAATTCAAACATAAATGCATCTGGATCTTCCGATTTTAAGCCATGGAATGTAGGAATATGCTGGAGAGGAATGGCCTTCATCAGTGCATTAACTGCAGTGTCCACAATGGGATATTGTAGTGTGGAATTTTGGGGTGTTTGCTGGTTGTGGGCCATTTGATGAAATATGTGCCAATATCCTTCTGGGATTTCTAGCGAATTATTTCTAGGCTGACTAGAAGGAGTAGGGATGACCTTAGCAGCACTTCCTTGGTCTGGGATAATGAGTGTCCCTTGTTGAACTATTATTTGAGGGGATTTTAGTTGTTTAGGTTCTTCAGGTTTGTTTTGGTTGACTTTGACAGCACTTCCCTTATTTGGGCTACTTTGTGTTTGGATTACTTCAAGAGGGGATCTTTTTTCTTCTACTTCCCCTGTTTCTCCTCCTCCTTCGCGGAGATTACCAGAGTTCCCTTCTTGTAAAGAAATTGGGTGAGAATTCCCAGTTTCTTGAGAATCTTGCTCAGTCTCTTGTGTTTGGCTATGCACCTTAGAAAAATCTACAGATGGTGATTTTGTGGCCCGATGGGATCTTGTAGGTTGTCTAGAAGAAATTTTTCTGGGGCCTACTGATGGCTGAGATTTAGCTTTCTTAATGATATTATCGATGAAGGTTGTTCGCCCAAGGGTCATCGATCCCTTAGTTTTTTCAAGTCTGGGAGGAATTTTGTTTTGATTATATTTTCTAGTCATTCAAAAAAATGCAAGCAATCATTCCTACCTTAGAATTCTACACAGTTTTGCTATGAATCGGGCCAGTGAGTGAACATGTTCCTCGCTCGGTACGCAGGTTCTTACCTTCCATTTTTAATATCCAGTTCTTCCCTAGTAGAGAAAATCAAATGTACATCACTCTTTTCTAAATAGCTACACCCTCCCCGACAACAGTGCCAAAATGTTGAGGTATAAAAGGTGTCATTTTAACTCCTATTTATCCTACATTAATTATCAATCTAGGTACAAATTTTCATCTCAATGTTGTACTCAGTCTGAGGCTACAATTCAATCTAAGATTAATGCTTTTCAATGTGCAGTACAGTGTCTTAAATACAAGAGTAAACAGATGATTGAAAATGAAATTTAATTACAACAATATGAAATTTAATGTTCTGAAGTTCAATCACTCACTCAATAATCATCAATCAAGGATGCAATAGTAATAACTCTTTCCTCTTTCAACTGATGTAAATGAAATCAAATATGAACAAGGTAATCAATCTAAGCACGTAGGTAGTAACAACCAATGTCCTTTATAGTTGATGATCTTACACTCCACACTAAAGCAATTAAATGGAAATGGTAACTGCGTTAAATCACTAACGCTGCTAATGAAAATAGACTAAGCAAGATTTCTATAATAACGCTCCAAAGAAAAACCAAACTCCTGCAAAAAAGGAATAAATGGTAAAGCTAATTAACATAAATGAACAACAAATCTATTTACTAGAAATGAACATCAAATTCTTTCTAATGGAAATGAACAGCAATCTTGAATAGCGAAGCTCTATATCTATAAAGCATAACAATACAAATTGTAAAGGAATAAATAATCTTGTTATGTGGAAAGGAACAACAACGTGATTCACTGAAGCAACACACCAATTTCATAAATCATTAAATAGTAAGCTATAAACCAAGATAACTGTGAAGAAATGCGGTTAAAGAAAATGAAAACTAATGCAAGCCATCACACGACTGGAAGTGGAAAGTAAAGGTACAAATAGCAAGTGGATCCACCAGGTCCGAGCCCTTAGTCACTAGTGAAGCACTGCTGAACTACTCCAGTATCAAATAATGGAACAACAACCGAATTATGTATTAATCGTATGTAGCAGATTTTACAAGCAATTGCACTCTATTTTAATTAACAAGAGTTGATGAAAAATTATTAAATTACAAAAGGAAATCTGAATAATCAGAATATGTCTAATGTTGTGATTTCTACAAGCGTTGTTCTTTTATAACAACCAGCGGATGAAACAAGAAGTACAGATAAATTTGAGCAGCGATCCCTCACGATCGAGAGATCCTGACGGATTTGCTCTATCTTCTAACTTTAGTTATCATTTTGTCCTCTTGTGCTGAAGTTGCGCTATTCCTTTCTTTACTTTGACGATGTGCTCCGATCTTGATCTTCTTGTCTGGATACGGCCTTTTGTTAAAGGGACAGCAGTTACACCTGCCTTGTCTTTTCCTCCCGAATGGTGGCTTCCCACTTCATCTAGTTCCTATATAGAATAAAAGACAATCTTTAGTTAATTTTGCAATAAGCACTAATCTCCTCAATTGTATTGTAATTCTTCAACATATTATCATTCAAGAATATAAAGGAGTCATGATAAAAGGAAAAAGATAAATAAATACATAGAAAATGCATACCTTTTCCAATTCTCAACAATGCCCACATGCCAAGATTATAAATTGAGGCTCATGCACCCTAATACACTTCCTCCAATAGACTAGAGGCCTCCTCCACTGAAAAAGAGCATTGAAATGACTTAGATCAGAAGAGATCCGATTTCCATGAAAATAACGCAGTCCCTCAAGGGAGACTATGCTACAGCTTGATTAAATGTGTTTTCCTAATGCCAAAATGAAAAACTGAAGCTCGAACAATGGATGCACTCTTCTAGGAGGTTAAAAGACACACTCACTTAGAAGAGGCTCCAATACAATCTAGATCTTAACAAATCTAGTTCTCCACTTGTTGTAGCTTAAAAAAGCAAGAAAACCCTCAGTGGATCTGTGTTGCAATTGGAAGTAGAAGTTTGGTCTTCAACCAGATAGTGGACAAGCAATACAAGCTCTCCCAAGAGCTCCTCAATGGGAAGAGGTGGATCTCCTAAACAAGAGATTCCAATGCAATCTAGGCTAAGCAGCCAAGAAAGCTGTTTGTCTAAACAGGCAGCAATTCAAAAATCAAAATCATGAACAACCTAAATATGTTGCCTTCCTCTTCCTATTATAAGATGAGAACTTGAAAAAACCCTAAACCACCTTCATCAACTTATCCCTTTCACACAAGATACCTCCTTATAGAATTGCATTGTGCCTCATTGATGAGCACTCCAATAATGCGTTGTTCATATGGTCAAATTTGACCTAGTCAAATGGATTTGTTCTTTCACACTTAAGCGTGTTTGTTAAAGTGGCCCAGATTTACTCTTGTTCACATTGGGCATGTATTTATTCTTTTATTAGGGGTTTTTTACCCTCCTTTACATAATTATTCTTTGAGCAAAGAAAACAAAATGAAATTGAATATTCCTATTAAAATAGGAATATTACACCCCCTGTTCGAACGGGGTTCCCTAACCTGTGTTTTTGGTATAATTTTGTAATAGTTGGTCTTGTGTAGGGGTTTTGAGGTGGGTCAAAGCCCCTAATGTTTTGTAATGAGTTAAAGGGTAGCTCTAGGGTTCATAAACCATGGTTTTCAGACCATCAAATAGCAAAGGCTATGATGTTATAAATAGATAGATAGTTGGGTCTAGTAGGTAAGTAATACCTAAGATTGATGCTACATGTGAATTGCTAAGATTTGTCCAGTTTTTTTTGGGTAAGGACTCCTACTGGATGTGTGCGCAGAGATCCTCAGTCCTGTTGTGTGCAGACCCCGCTAGGCTATGTGTGCGGGCTGTGTTTGGGTTGTAAGTGGATTTTTGATACTAATGAATGCATAATATATTTGAATTATGTTTTTGATATCTGTATTGATTGTGTTTATTGCTGAAGTGCATTTGTGATATTTATTTAAGCTACAAATGTATCTGTGATCTAGAATTGGCTTCGATTATAATGTTTTGTGATGGTATTTTCTCAGGAGCACGTGGATGTGAATGTATTGATTAGATCTCTTAATGATAATAACTTTGTTGTGGTTATGTGCTAGTTATACTATTAAAAGAGTTGTGAATAGACTCATTATGTGTGAACCTAATAATTTGCAACACAGATCTGCCTTAAACTACCTACTCTCTCCCAAGGTGAGGAAACCTGGTTCCAGCACCATCCCATACTACTTTAGGTGAGACCTTGGCCTGCAAAAGAAGGTAATTTCCGAAAGGGCCAGTAGTATAGGGGTTTGTTGGTAAACCTTAACCTCTGAACCTGGGTCAGGACCCCTCAAGCCAATAAATGGTTCCGTTGTCGGGACCAAGAGAATTTTGAGAGAGAGATTGGGTAATTCCATGCAATCGTTGGAGACATGAGAAGTTGGAACTTGAAGATTGGTTCGAAAGACAAATTCAGGAATTCTCTATAAAAGAGAATCACAGCATGAATCTGACAACTGAGAAGTGGAAGAACAAGTAGATATTCACTGAAGTCTATAAAATTTTCTTTGTAACCTTTGTGCACAAGATTCAGGAGTGGTTAGTGAGGCTTGTAGAATTTTATACATTTTGGAAGGACAATCAAGTTATGCAGTGAACGTCGGAATTGATTCAAAAATTGGAGAATATTGACAACACGATCACCCGTATGGTATTTCATTCGGTGGACAGTGTGCTAGGAGGGTTTTGTAACAGAATTCGTAGTCGATCAGTTTGTATCCTATTCTAAGGTAGAGCAAAGTTTCTTCAAATTTTTCTGGGGTAAGTTCTTGCGAACATTTCCATTGTTAATTAAAATATTTCTGTGGGAGAAGGGAATTCTGTGTAGCCACACAAAATGAATGACCTCTGATCAGAGTCAGAGTACGACATGAAGTGGGAAGTACTACCAAACCAATCGAGAAGGGGATAGATCCATCTATAGTCCACTAAGATAATCGACTACGCACGCAGAAGATAGTCCTCTAGCCACACCACTTTTAAGTCAGCATAAGGGTAAGAACTCACCCACATCTCCACCACTACCAAAAGAAGATATGGCCACACACATGAGGCTACCCACCTTCAAGGGTGTAGGAGATGAATATATGGACCAATTTTGGTTTGTAGCAGAATCATTATGGACTTCCCAAAATGTGGCTACTGATGTCGTAAAGAGAGCGCACCTATCCCTCGCGTTTGAAGGAAGGGCCTTGGACTGGTATATGGGGTACGTAGGCCAGCATGCAAATCTGTTTATTCAAGAGATTAAGAATGCTTTGAAATAGAAATTCTAGAAGCCTAAGTCCTACTCGCAGCTAGTAACTGACCTAAAATAATTTAGACAGGGACCCACTAAGTCTGAATGGGAAGCTGATCAACGGTTATAGAAGGTTATCAGAGATGGGGAATTTCAATATGATGATAGGCAGCACAAGGAATAGTTTATCGCTATGCTTCTACCTCACCTACACGGACCTATGGTTCAGCAGGCGATTGAGACACAAGAGAAAGCCTTGGAGATTTCTATGAAACTAGAAGCTACACCAAGAGATGATGCCCAGTTTGGGGTGCAACAGATCCAGAGATAGTTGGAGGAAATGCACCTTGAAATCTAGAATCCATGGAGAGAGCAAGGAAAGGAAGCTATCGTAGACATATGTTTCATAATATGTAGGGTGTCCAGCCACACCAAGGATCAGTGTCCTCTACTAGCGGACCACATACAGCCTGGGGGGCTAGCCCGTTGCGTCCTAAAGAGGCTACAAGGCCAAGTGGTCCAGATTTATGGTGCACTGACTGTCGCATAGCTAGACTGCATGATACGAACCACTGCCCCCGTCTTGGTGCATATGTTCCATAATTAAAGCAACAATGGTGTCGATTCTTCTCATCTGTGGTACATGACGAACATAACTGTCAGACTTATAACTTAATGATAGACTAGGGAAAACTGTACAGGGTACCAGCTGACCCTTCTTCACCACTATCTCCCTCAAGTAGAGGAGGCTCCTCAGTAAGAGGTAGAGGAGGGGGAAGGGGTGGAGGCACAGGTCGGTGAAGATGGAAATTGATCTGTTACAACTGTGGATAAATAGGGCACTTCACAAGGGACTGTCTAAACCCTGCATGACAATATTGCCAATACTTTCAACAATTGGATCATGTGATCGAAGGCTTTCCAGTCTTGATAACAAAAATTCAGGAAAAACAATAGAAACCTATGTAGAATGTGTAAAGGGTTAAGGTAGAACTGCATGATGAAGGACCAAGTATTAATGTCATAACGCGTAGCAGCATGGCTACTAGATGAGATGAGGAGAAAGCCACAGCTGAACCTCTTATTTGGAAAGCAGTTGTTAAACAGGAAATATTGGACCTACAGAAGGGGAAGGAAACCTTTTTCAAAGCTCACAAGGAATTTACTAAGGATGAGGCATCTACTTCCAAGGCTCTAGCAACTGAAAGAACAGACGACAATGTTAAACCATTTCTGCAGGCATGTATGAAGCTGCCATGCAACTAGAAGGTAGTAGAAAATCTTCAAGCACTAATAGATAGCTACGCAGAAAGAACTGACCCTCCCACAAAAGTTAAGGATGTTCACAAACTTTACAAGCATAAGAAGCACACTAGTTGGGAAATGAGGCTAACAGTGCAGATTGGCGACTATGAAATGGATCAGGTCATCTTGGATCTGTGGTCAGATGCGAACGTACTGCCCAAGAAAACCTGGCAGTGGATGGGAGAGCCTAACCTGGAATGGTATAATATACAGTTATGCATGGATAACCACCAGAAGATCATACCATTTGGGAGGTTTTCAAATATTATGGTATATATCGCAGGAGTTAAGGTACACACCGATTTTGAGGTAATTCAGATTTTGAAAGATGCGGACCCTTATCTTTTTCTCCTAGGACTAGATTGGGCGATAGAAATGGGAGGCATTATCAACCTAAAGAAAAAGAGCATGTTTTTTGAGAATGAGGGTATGAGGGTGATAGTCCCACTAGACCCTATGGAAGGAGAGCGGTATACAGAACTGGTGTGCAAAGAAGGGGATTTCGATCACATTTATAAATTAACCTCTCAAGACGAGGATTGGATCAATCCTATAGTTGATGGTGTGATTTTCTAAGATAAGGACAATGAATTCCTCTCTAAATCTAATGGGGAGATGGAAAATTGGCAGAATCAGTTACATGATGTATCTATGATGATATGTCTTAGAATCACGAAGAGCTTCTGGTGTATCTCCTCAAAGGTAAGAGAGTTTCCCTACTTTGATGGTTCTGGTAGTATTATGGAGTTTTTGCAAACATTTGAAGCTAAATTCCATAGGGAGCAAAGGATGTGGGCACTTAACCTAGCCATGCACGCAACCCCTGTGAGGTGGTGCGAAACTCATAAGGGGGCATTCCAGGATTGGGAGGAATGTCGCAAGATGATGGTCCTATAGTTTGAACCCTCAGTTCACCTGCGGGTGAAGACTTTCCTTGGCCTAGGAGACTCGTGCAAGCACTTTTCCACATGGATGGAGGAATGGTGTGAAAGAACTATGGGCGAATGGGTCCACCTGTTCATTCATACCTTGGGGCTAATTCCCACCACATGGTATTTAGATGCAAAACTACATCAGCACACTCGCCACTAGGATACCATGAAGGACGAGTTTTTAGGGATTTTCAGGTTGATAGGTGGAATGGAGGCACTCAATGAAGCCCTACAAGATATAGATTTCATATTATTTGATGACTAATGCTCTCGTGCAGAATATGGGGCAGCAACGTGGGAGATGCGGGATATTGTCAAATTCCGCAATCTATCGATAGAGGAATGTGATATCGAGGAAGGCCGTGAAATATCTCTATCTCGGAGTTGGAGGGAGAGCGATCAGTTGTTGGAACCCCACTGCAGACCATCGATTTGACTAAGCCTCTTAAGCTGTGAGAATTCAACATTGCAACAGAGGAGCAACCTAAGCTAGATAAAATTGGGGACTACTGGGATGATGATACTTTTGGAAGAGTCGTGAAACTCCTTACAAAATACCAGGACCTATTTCCTACAAAATTCTTGGAACTCAAAGGGATTACATGGGACCTAGGGGTCATGCGCATCACTTTAAAACCAGATGCGCGCCCTATTAAGCAACACCCTTATCAATTGAACCCCAAGTATAAGCATAAATTCAGGGAATGAATTGACAAAATGATAGCTACAGGTATCATCGAATTTGTCAAATAGTTAGATTGGGTAAGTCCAATGGTGGTTCAGGAGAAAAATACTAAAGGAGAGATACAGATCTATGTTTACCTACACAAATTGAATGATTCCTGCATACATGATCCCTTTCCTACAACATTCTTAAATGAAATCCTTGATATCGTGGGGGGGCAAGAAGCGTACACGTTCAGGCTACCATCAGATCAGGATCGCACCTGAAGATCGGAGAAAAAATACATTCGCCACTAAATGGGGATCTTTCCAATACACTATCATGTCATTTGGGCTCAAGAATTCCCCTGCCATATTTTTTTGGGTCGTGGTTGCAGTATTCAAGGAGTTCATCCACAAGTTTTGGAGGTATATTTTGATGATTGGATCGTATTCAGGTGTAATATTCCAAATCTGGAATTTTCTACAACGATAAGAATACCCTAAGGTATTCCAATGTTGGAGAGTAGAAATTGATCAACTCATATACTGTATTTAAACACATTTATTCCATAGAACAATCACAACAACAAACTATGCCTTTTTACAATGTCACCAAGTGGGGAAAAGTAGCAGTTTTAGCCCCAAAAATGTTATTTTCTGAATATGGAGTTATAACAGTGAAAAATAATGATTTTTTCTCTTATAATAGACAATATATGACATGCATGCAAAGTAGTTTCAGAAAAAAATGCCTTTAGCCTAGTTAAACAGGCCTCCCATGCTCAAAACAACTTAAAATTGACAAAACCCCAAGACAACAAAATACTGGAGTTGTTGCATAAGGGAGTGCTCAGTACAATGGAGGTAAAACTTAGAAAATAGAGAAATATATCAGATATTCTTATTAAATTACTCAATGAGGCATAAAAATAGAGATCTAATCTCTTTATATAGATCCAAGAAGACCCGGCAAAGGTTTCTTGACATAAAATATATATAAGAGAAATTTGCTGCAGATCTATGGCTGGATCATGTTGTATAGCTGAAGCTCTGCATAATAATGGCTGAAAATACAAATAAATGGCTTTAGGCTCTTTTCCTAGCTCTCCCAAAGAAAGGTTGATCTTCCCCTTGGGAAACTAGCTCCTCAAATTGGGGTTTCGACCCCTCCCACTGCACACCTTAAGAAATAATGCAGTTTTATAAAGGGGCTGCATTTTTACTGAAGGTAGGTGCTTGGCCCAACACCAGGTAGTGGAAAATTCAGATCATAAACCTTCTCTTATATTTCTTAGATAAGATCTCCAAGAAAGAGTAGGGAATCCCCACCCGGGAAAACCCTTGCATTAAGCAGTGCAGCAACTTAGCTAAACATCCAAGTATGCAGGAATTCAAAGAAGACCACATAAAAATATAAACTCCAATATCTCCATATTCTTTCCATCTCCTCGATTATATAATTGATGAGCTTCCCCACCAAGGGTCCCATCCACTATGAGGTTTCTTCCATGCAAAGGCTCCTCCACCAAAACTGCGTTGTCCATGAAGGTGGTTCAATGTATCTAGACATATTTGTTGACTTAGTAAACCTTGACTAAATATTCATGCCCTGTCTCTTTTCACACTAAAGGTGCCTTCATTTTGAATAGTTGGATTCATCACTATTCACATTGAGCTAGCTTTATTTAGGATCTACTTTTTTGAGAATAAATCATGTTAACTTGTTCAAACTTGACCTTGTCCACATAGTTTAGACCTTGTTCACTCATGTGGATGATTGATCCTATTATTCTATGATCCCTTTTCACATTATGAGGGTTTTTTATTCATACTTGAGCAAATAATGAGCCTTCTTGCCCATTTATTCATACATCTAAACTTTTAAGAGAAAAATTAATATTCCCATTAACTGAGCTAATTTAGGAATATTATAGTCTCCCCCTCCCAAATTTTTCTTTTCCTTAAGCAACTACAAAGTTGCTGTGAAATCTCCCCCCTTCTCTTATGGCCCCTTCATCCAATAGTCTCCACCATTGCTTTATAATTTCTGCAAAAATTCCATCTCCCAATGGCTCCTCTCAAGTGTGCAAGTTGGCCTTTGGTGAATAATCCCAAGGGCCTTCCTTCTAAAAGAATGGAAGGTCTATGTGGAAACCTACTTGCTGATTCATGGCCTTCTCAAGATAGAAGTGATGAAAATCATGGGGAATTTCATCATCAAAGAAGTTCTCCCCTCTCCATGCTATCATCCAAATAAAATGAATCGCCTTCCATCTTGGTAATTCATAGAAAAGATCCTCCCAATTGCTCATGAGAGGCATGCCCCAAGTGCTCCAACCAAACATATGGTCCACATCATAAAGAAACGAGTGGTATGCAATGGTGGCCATATAGTTTCTCATGCTCCTCTTGGAACATGTAGTGCAGAAAATGTAGGGACTCCCTTCCCCCAAAGACAGATCCAACAACTGTGCCTCTCCTCCAACCATGCCCCAAAAAAATATAAGAACATCTTTAGCATTTGGGATCATAAGTAAGATCATGCTAGCTGCCATTACAATAAGGGAGAAGGACAATGGCCCCTCATGTGCAACCAACACATTTTTCCTCCTAACTGCCATAGAATATGATATGACAAGGATTCTCCCCAACACATGTTTGCTTCCCCATCCTTCTTGCTTGCTTGGAAAAGGTGTATGATGGTTGGTGTTAAGGAATCATACCATGAAGAGCACATCATCTCTCCAAAATCTCCCAAGGAATGGCTAGCATCACCATTGTTCATGGCCCAAAGTAGCTCATGAAGCCCATTAAAAAAATTGCCCCCTCTTGGAGCCAAGACCTACATATGAGTGTTAAGAAAATGCAAGTATATTATAAATACATCATGAGGTTCAGGAATATAATTTTTATCATACACATCTTTAAAATCAGCAAGGTAGCTCATGGATGAGCTCCCTCTCACACTCAACGAATAAGGAGGTGATAATGATAACTCTTCCCAAGAGATATGTTCCTCTTCAACCAAAAAATGATCCATGCACTTACTCATATGAGAGTGCATCTCCTCTTTGAAAATTTCCCACATGAATCCATCTAAGATAGTATGATATGTTCTAATGAAACTAGTGGGATTTGAAAGCAAGACCTCATAGGTTGTGTTAAGTAGTTTTTTCTTGAGCTTGGAACCTTTAGTTAGGTAGATCTAATCATGAACATAAATGATTCCATTAACTACCTTATACTTTCCATCCATTGCTTGCCCATCAAGAACCTCACATGTGAATAGGTCCTTAGAATATTCCATCAAGAGTTGGGACTCCCAATAAGGGTCTAAGCTTCCCAACATTGACAACATTGTAGAGGTCTGAACTGAGGTATCTGTCATATGATGGCTCTCCTCCTTGACATGATTGATGTTAAAGTCACATGTTGGATTATTCCCAAATTTCTTTTTCTGCCTCTCTTGCAGCTAATCTTGCTCAAGAGAAGATTGAAGTTTAGGAGAGTCACCCTCCTTTTAAAAGGTTCTCTTCTTCCAAAACTTCCACAATTTTGCTCCTGCATACAAAAATGAAAATATCTTTTTGTTATGTTCAGAAATTTTTATTATATATTGGAGTATCCCTTGCTTCTCCAAAGCTATGGAGTAGCCTCTTGATACTATGCCCATATCAGCACAGATTCCTGAATCCATTCCCTCCAACGCAAATATATGAATGGAAGATAGCAAGGTCATTTCAGAAATTTTCTTCGCCTTCCATCAATGATTCTCAGTGCTGTAGTGGCTCCTTCCAAGGTTCCCTCTCTAGAAAAATTTCTTTCTGCTACATATAGTTGAGAGAACACTTTAGTCTTCCTCCAATCAGGAGGTCTTCCTGCTAAAATGCCACCTTGCAAAGAGGCATCAAGTCATAGAGTAGGATGTGAATGTAGTTGGACAAATTTTCCCCTACCTTTATTGCATAGGTCCTCTTGCCTTCTTTGTTATTTCAAACCTTGAAATAGAGAAGGGTACATGCTCTTCATCTTGTGATGTCATTCCTCCTCTTTTCCTCCTTCTATCTTCAAGATCTCAACATTTGGCAATGAAGGTACATGCTGCTCATGTCTTATGCGAAGAGCTCTATGTGTGAGACCTTTTGGAACTCCTTGCAAGAGTGCAAGAGTTTCTTTCATTGGAGAAAGTGCTCCATCCTCTTCTTCATGAGGTGCTTGAGGTGCCCTTGTTATAACTGAATTATCCTATCCTACCTCCCCTTTCTCCTCTTCACTAGTTGAAGTTGCCTTACCTTCAACAAGAGACCTTAGATCTTGGTCCTCTTTTGAAGAAGGAATATTCATGTCTTCCTTTTGAGAAGAAATTCCTTCATCCAAAGGAGATCTTGCCCGTGGTAAATCATCAAACAATCTCACCTCCTCTTCATTGGTTTTCAGAAATGGAGTTGGATTTATAGACCCTCCCAACTCATGCAAAGGCTTTGTTTGATATAGTTTGACAGTTTCAGTAGAAGATGTTTCACATAAAATTCCATCAAACCTATCTACTAATATTTTAATTAACCTTGCATAAGTAGATGTATTTGCATTCTTTAAGGAAAATGATTCAAACAACCACCAAACATAGGCCTTACCCTCAAAATGCAGCGCTGCTACTTTGATGGCTTCAATTTCTGAAACTTGATGTTGTTGCACAAAGGTGTCTAGCTCCTTCACCCAAGCCCTAGTTGGACATTGAGGTGATCCATCAAAAGTAGGTAGAAAAAATCTACCCTCACCTTTCTCCTTGCTCCTTGTGCTCCTTCCCTCCTTAATTTTGCAAAACCTTTGGAAATTCAAGTGATCTTTGAACTCCTCAGATTGAGCTTCATATTCCTGCAAATAATCACCAAGAGTATCTTTCTTTGGCACATCTCCTTTCTTCCTCTTCATGAAGAAATTGCTGATAGAACGTGGTAGATCTGATGATATGGCTAAGTGCTTATATCCAAAAGATGAGGACTTAGAATCTTCCTCTTGTATAGATCTTGTTGAGGGATCTTCATGTGTTTCCCTCCTCATTTATTTGATGCCCTTGATTTTGTCTTAGAGATTTGAAAAGATAAGTTTTGAGAATCTCCTGTCTCCAGAAAACAATTTTTTGCTCTGATTTATTTTGTAAATTTCCTCCTCCCCATGAGAAGACTCCATAATGCTTGAAGCTCACAGGCTAAGCCAAGATTGCAGCTCTGATACCATTGTAATATTCCAAATCTGGAATTTTCTACAACAATAAGAATACCATAAGGTATTCCAAATTTGGAGAGAATCAAGTGATAAACTCATATAATGTATTTAAACATATTTCTTCCATATAACAATCACAGCAACAAACTATGCCTTCTTTTGCAATGTCATCAAGTGGGGAAAAGCAGCAGTTTTGGCCCCAAAAATGTTATTTTTTGAATATGGAGTTATAACAGTGAAAAATATCAGTTGTGTCTGTTAGAATAGACAATATATGACATGCATGTAAAATAATTTCAGAAACAAATGCCTTTAGCCTAGTTAAATATGACTCCCATGCTTAAAATAGCTTAAAATTGACAAAATCCCAAGACTGCAAAATACCAGAGTTGCTGCATAAGACAATGCACAGTCTAATGGAAGTAAAACTTAGAAAATAGAGAAATATATCATATCTTCTTATTATATTACTCAATGATGCATAAAAATATAGATCTAATCTCTTTATACAGATCCAAGAAGAACCGGAAAAGGTTTCTTGACAGAAAAGATATACAAGAGAAAGCTATTGCAGATCTGTGGCTGAATCATGCTGCATAGATGAAGCTCTGCATAATAATGGCTGAAAATTCAAATAAATGGATGTAGACTCTTTTTCTAGCTCTCCCAAAGAAAGGTTGATCTTCCCATTGGGAAACTAGCTCCTCAAATTGAGGTTTTGACCCCTCCCACTGAACATGTTAAGAAATAATGTAGTTTTCTGAAGGGACTGCATTTATGCTGAAGATAGGTGATTGGACCAACACCAGGTAGTGGAAAATTCAGATCACAAACCTCCTCTTAGATTTCTTATACAAGATCTCCAAGAAAGAGTAGGGAATCCCCACCCAGGAAAACCCTTGCACTAAGAAGTGAAACAACTTAGCTAAATAGCCAAGTATGCAGGAATTCTAAAAAGACAACATAAAAATATAATATCCAATTTCTCCATATGCTTTCTATCTCCTCCATTATATAATTGATGAGCTTCCCCACCAAGGGTCCCACCCACTATGAGGTTACTTCCATGCAAAGGCTCCTCCACCAAAACTGCGTTGTCCATCAAGGTGGTTCAATGTATCTAGACAGCTTTGTTAACTTAGTCAACCTTTAATGAATCTTCATGCCCTATACCTTTTCACACTCAAGGTGCCTTCATTTTGAATAGCTGGATTGATCTCCATTCACATTGAGTTGGCTTTATTTAGGATCCACTTCTTTGATAATAAATCATGTTGACTTGGTCAAACATGACCTTGTCCACATAATTTTAGACCTTGTTCACACATGTGGATGCTATATCCTATTATTCCATGATCCACTTTCACATTATGAGGGATTTTTATTCATACTTGAGAAAATAATGAGCCTCCTTGCCCATTTATTCATCCATCTAAATTTTTAAGAGAAAAAATATTATTCCCATTAGCTGAGCTAATTTAAGAATATTCCATTGGGTTGGTAAAGAAGCACATCTCAAACTTGTGCATGATGTTAGATGCCTGTAGAAAGCACCAAATTTCCCTGAATATTAAGAAGTGCATATTTTGCGTACCCTTTGGGATCTTGCTAGGCTACATAGTCTGTCGACAAGGATTGATGGTTGACACCACCAAGGTAGTAGTTATCATCAACCTGGAAGTCCCTACAACTGAGAAACAGTTGCGCTCTATCCTCGGAAATACAGGCTACTACAGGAATTTCATTCAAGGGTACGCACTGATCACAATACCCATGGAAAATTTTCTAAAGAAGGACATTTCGTTTTTTTGGGATGAGTGTCAGAAGAGCTTCGAACTACTAAAGGAGAAGATGGTCTATGCACCTATCCTAATATTTCCTGACTGGGTGAAGGTTTTCCATGTTCATGTATATGCATTAGGGATCGCCCTGGGAGCTGTCCTTACGCAGCTGGGGAATGGAGACATCAACCATCCCATTGCATTTTCTAGTAAAAAAATCTCTAGTGTGGAGCATAACTCCTCCACTACTGAGCATGAGGGGTTGGCCATGGTATACGCCCTATAAAAATACCAGCATTACCTGTTAGGAGGGCACTTCAATATGTTTATAGATCACTTAGCTTTGAAGTACCTAGTGAATAAGCCTGCGTTGGGGGCGATATTTGCTGATGGCTACTGCTATTTCAAGAACATGACTTTGAAATCATTGTGAAGTGAGGGAAGTTAAATTTCGGGCCAGACCACTTATCTTGAATCGCCAAATCGGATCAAATGAATATAAAGTGTTTGGAGTAATTTGTATGGGGAGGAATGCGCGCGAGGCAAGGGGACAAACGTAGGTAGGACCCTGGTATGCACAAGGATTGATTGCATGTACAGAAGCGTGGAGATGTGCGCTAGGAGCACGAGAGGTGTGATGGAAGGATAGTAGGTGCAGCGGCATAAGGGTAATATACAACTGCGAAAACTAGCCATTGAAACAATTAAACTAGGTAAAAATAATATTTTACCATTGAAAGGAGTAGGCGGCCGACAATTAATGTGGCGATTTCCAAAGATTTTTTAGTGTTTACTTGATGGTAATTTTCTGATAAGCCTCATCCAATAGTTGGTTTCTCTCCAAGGCTATAAAAGCAGAAGGGTCGATCAGAAGGGGGTTCCATGCATCTTGAAAAGTTTGTGCTTTGCGAAATTATGTGACTATTGTGCTTTGTTAATGTCTGGGCGAGATACTCCCCCTGATAGTAGCAAACCTGAATTTATCTTCCGAGCGAGAATGACTACAACTAATCTGGTCAAATCATCACATATTGTGGTCTCCACTGATGAGGTTGAAGAGGTCACCCCTAAAGTTGAAGAGGTTGTGTCCACACCAAAAAAGGGAAAGAAGGTTGAAAAGAAGAAGGGTAAGGGGAAAGAACAGGAGAAAGCATAGGGGAGTACTATGAAATGGGCTGGAGGAAAGCCATGCACCTCCCCTAAGAATGTGAAATCTCCCCGAATGGTGCCCCAGGCACGTTTTCCTAAACCATCGAAGAGACCTCTGTCTGCTCAGGAGGAAGCTCAAATTTTGGAACCAATAAACTTCCTACAACCATATGTTCAACCTCGCAGGCCCTCGGTGTACACACCCAAGAATCACAATGGGATGCATGCTTATCTGTAGATGCCTCTAATTCTGGGCGAGGTCCCCATCATTGGAGAATCTTTTGGAAAGCTCCACATGGTCAAATTCGACGATCATGACCTATATAACCTAGAGGCATTCCTCAAATTGACACTGAAATTATATCTTGAAAGGGTATTGGAGGACAACGTGCTGAAGGTAGTCCCCATGCGGTGGGAAAGTGGGTTGGCTAGTTCAGGGTTATTAAATCTGCTACAGATGCCTCAATTTGGCCACTACAATATCACCGACCAAATTTTGCAACAACTGCTAGCTCTGGTCCATGGCAGTTGCTTGTGGATCCAGGACTACATTCCCATAGATGCAGTGCTCATTCACCATATTACTAGTCTTCCCATGAAGGGTTTGAATCCCATGGAGTGTGTCGGTAAGAAATATGAGCAACAGATCACCGATAAGGTGTGCGAGGATTACCATGTTGAACGGAACACTAGGGGGTTCATGATCAGCACTATTAGTGACCCTGGTGCACGCATGGGCACCTTGTTGTTAGAATGGGAAATGATGTGAAAATGTCAGATTAACACGGTCCCTGCATATGTAATTTAGTTGGTTGGTCGCTGCAAGAAAGGGGTCTTCTTTAACTAGTCCTAGTTCTTGTATAATGAATTTCTAGAGAAATTTTGCGAAGCTCAGGATCATGGAAGGGAATTTTGCTACTCCTAGTTGTTGCTCCTCATCACGTTCGTCACATGGGAATCCCCAGAGACTCGATCCTCCCTGAGCTCGAGTCGGACATGTGCGAATGGGTGCAGTATGTGAATCTGTCAAATTCAAAGGATGAGCAACACATCGAAGATAATAAAGTCTTTAGGGTCTTATTTCAGATCCGGCTCGCAACAACAATCCACTCCCAGCCACGCTTGTCACTAGCAATCTATGACAAGTACAAGAGAATCACATCTTTTCAAGTCACAATGCACAATGTGTAGATCCAAGGTCGCAACGATCCAACGTGGCTATCACTACCATATATGGTTGCGGATGACAAGATTAACCGTCTTATTTATACTTGGGCTCCACATTGGAAACTAGGCTTAAAATTAGGTACACACGACACTACAGGTATGATTACCAAGAAGAATAACCCGCCTGACACCACCAAAGAGATCGAAGGATAGGCAAAGAATGTCGAGAAGGGTGCAAAGCCAAAATCACAGAAGTATTCGTAATAGGATTTGGACGTGGAGGGTCTAGATGCAGAGGGTGATGACTCCCCTCAAGGTATGAAATAGATTAGTGACCCTATTAAAGGCCAACGAAAGAAAAGATGAGCTACAAGGCTGGGTCAGGAAACTGAATTTACTTTGATAGAGGAAGACTTGGAGGAGATCGCAGACATAGTCACCCTCGCCTCAGAGGATAAATGGTTGGCTTTGGAAGAGAAACAAAGAGCCATAGTCACTACACTCCAGTCTAAGCTCCAAGCTCTGCAGCTCAAAATCGACACCCTGCAGACAAGCATGATTCAGACCAAGCCACCCCCAGCAACCTGTAGTGACTTGATCATCATAATGGAAAGTTGCCTCTGCTGTCTGCCAAGCACTTTATTGGTCTTCAGCCCACTTGCCTTAGGAGCACAGGTCTAGGCCTACGCAGAGGTACAATTAGATTTAGCCCACCTACTGCATGAACCACTCCAGGTCCTCCACACATCCTTTTTCAAGGAGTTTCTACACAGAGACCACCGGGTGCACCAACGGCTCAGTACAACTGAGTAGACAATTATGGAGAAAACCACGAAGGCTTCCTAGGCACAGGCTACATGCACCCTCACCACCATGCAACAGACCGATTTGGAATGCCTAATCAGTTGGCTTTGCGCAAATATAACTGAGGATATCCCAGCTTCTGCTACCCCCCAGGACAAGATTGACGGGCTTGTTACAGCACTACAGGCTTCAAGGACTGAAATTCAAGTTGTCAAGGTGGAGATGGAGCAGTAGATTTCTACCTTGCAGGCCAAATTGCAGGTAGAAACTCCACCTGAGGTAAGAGCCCAGTGATTCGTGCTGGTCACAGAGGCCACCAATATTATTACCACTCAGATTGCTCAGGGCACAAATTTTTTGGAGACAACTATGCAACTATAGTCTAAGGTGCAACACGACCCTCTGCTCTATGATTTTACTCAAGGGATGTGCCAGAAGGAGGAAGAGTTTGAACAGCTCGAAGCTACTATGTCCACTTTGATTCTAGCACAGCGCCTAACACGACTATGTACCAACCACACACTTAGAGATGACATTGAAGAGCTCTGTCACAAAAATCAAGTTCTCAGTGATCACCTTAATCCTTGGGCTGATGAAGCCCTTAAGCTTTCTCAGGAAGTAGACATTGCAGTTAAGCAACTGAACCAGAATTTGGAAAGCATCACTGCTGCTACGGAAGGTCCAACTTCGCAGAAGTTGGTGGAAATTTCTCATAACTCTATTGCGCAAAGTGAAGGAGTGATGCCCCCGTTGGTTGAGGCGATCAAGTAGCTTCAAGTGAATATGAAAGCCCCACGTCTGAAGTGACTCGGGATGAGTCACAAGATTGTGTTTGGGGCCTATTGTACTGGGGTTCCCTAACCTACGTTTTTGGTATAATTTTGTAATAGTTGGTATTTTTTAGGGGTTTTTGGGAGGGTCAAAGCCCCTAATTTTTTGTAATGGGTTAAAGGGTAGCTCTATGGTCTGCAAACCATTGTTTGCAGACCATCAGATAGCAAAGGATACGATGTTATAAATAGATAGATAGTTGGGTCTAGTAGGTAAGTAAGACATAATATTGATGCTATGTGCGAATTGTTAAGATTTGTCTAGGTTTTTTTAGGTAAGGACTCCTGCTGGCTCTGTGCGTAGAGATCCTCAATCCTGGTGTGTGTGAACCCCACTAGGCTGTGTGCATGAGATGTGTTTAGGTTGTAAGTGGAATTTTGATGCTAATGAATGTGGAATATATTTGAAGTACATTTCTGCTATCTGGATTGATTTTGTTTACTACTGAAGCACATTTTTGTGATATATATTTAAGCTTCGAATGTATCTGTGATCTTGAATTATTTGCGATTATAATGTTATGTGATGGTATTTGCTGATGCTCACGTGGATGCGAATGTATTGATTAGATCTGTTAATGATAATAGCTTTGTTATGGTTATGTGTTGGTTATATTGTTAAAAGAGTTGCGAATAGACTCATTCTGTGTGAACCTAATAAGCTACAACACAGATCTACCTTAAATTACCTACTCTCTCCCATGGTGTGGAAACCTGGTTCCAACACCCTCCCATAATACTTCGGGTGAGACCTTGGCCTACGAAAGTAGGTCATTTCCAAAAGGGCCAGTAGTATAGGGGTTTGTTGGCAAACCTTAACCTTCGAACCTGGGTCAAGACCCCCTCAAGCTAGCACCCCCACACCACCCCCACCCGGCCCTTGTTCCCTTCTCATGGAGCCATAGCCCCCCCTATTCTTTTCAACCTTCTATCATGCAACCAACAATGTATTTTATTACTATTGATAATATGTAGATCATTTTCAATGCATGAATATTCACTTGGACACATCATCTAGCTCACTAGAATATAAAATAATTATGTACAATTACGCTACAAAATCGAAATATTACATCCTCCTCCCCCTTATTTTTGTAATGTCCTCATTACACAATACTACTCAGGAATCATTGTATAGAATATGTATGTATACATCAAAATTACGAAAATATATTAAATTATGCCTCCTAAATAGCTTCCTTTATCTCATACATAGCATCATTAGGGATATAATTTCTCCATTGGACCTTTACTAGCCCTATAGCTTTTTCCAAAGCTCCCTAAATTTCTGGTCTAATTTGCACAAAATATCTACCTAAAATTATCATTCAAGCTCCACTTGAATCATATTCCAATGAATCAATTTTACGTCCTTATATTACTAGCGTAACCCCCATATTGTTATTTTTGTGCCCCATAAAAGCCCACTATTGTTATTTTTGTGTCCTTACCTAATTATTTTTATGTAGGCCCTAATAATATTTTGACCCTTTAGACTCATTTATATACCAAGGAGGTCTTTTCATTTGAATCATCCAACAATTTTTCATTTATTTGATGTAAAGGGAGGTTTTCCCCTGGAAGTGGCTCATTATCAAGTCGTTGATCTATATTTTCTTATGTTTTTGTGTTATTCTGATATGGATACATAAGATTTTGTATGAGAGCTCTAGATTCTAAGGTTTTGCAGCTTCAAATAGGTCATCATGTAATTTTCACTAAAAACTTTTATGTGAATCTTCAAGCTACAAAATTTTTACCACAGAGTAAAAATATCTATAAACATATGGATACAATTTCAAACCTTGGTTTGATAAATTTCCAAATATATGGTCCAAGGAAGCTAGGGTTTCTGTATGCTCTATAATTCAGTCTCAAATAGGTTCCTCGAGGAAAATCGTCATAACTTTCTCTTTGAGCATTGGATTTGAATTATGAAAAAAGAGACAAAATTTTTACAGACTGTTGTGTTTTAGGTATGATTTTTAGGGCCAAATTTTGAAATAGTAGCATGTGGAATCTCATAGAAGTTTGATCTATTTAACCAATCCATAATCAAGTCATCATAGGAGATTTGAAGAATCTAATCTAGGTCTAACTTCTAGGGTTGGAAACAAGACATAAAGGGATAAATCACGACACAATTCCATACCTTTAGAGGCTAAAATAACAGAGATACAATAGTCTTGAAAGTCATCTAGATCAATAAGATAAAAATCAAGCTCTTAAAAGGTATGTATTTTTAAATTTTCATAATTTTTGTTTGAAAAATAATTTTGAAATGATTCAAAGGGAATAATGAAGCATAAATATCATTAATTGGTTCCAAAATTCCTCCCAAACAAAAAACATCCAATAATCCCTCGGAAATTTTTACTATGACCTAAGAAGAGGAAGAAATACAACATGATATATCAAGATTATTGGACCAGGTGAACAAATTTCGCTCTCACAAACGGCAAGCAAAGTTGAACTAGAAGCAATGCTGAAGGATGAAAATCAGACATTAAAAAAAAAAATACATAAAATGGGATGTGGATGGTTTAAAATGGGACATGGAAAGTTTCAAATTGGTTTAAAATAAAAAATAAAACGTTTTAAGGAAGGTTTGAAGAATGTTTTAAAGGCAAAAAATGAAGGTTTGAAGGAAGGTTTGATAAAATTTCTACAAGGAATGATTCCTAGTGGTGATAAGGTATTCAATGAAACTAATGATGAGAAAAAATGAGCGTGAAACGTGATTCTAGAGACTCTAACTTTGGGTTGAAGATAAACCACATTCTAAATATCGATATGAGGAAGTTCGATAACAAGGATATAGTAACATGGATAATATATATAGAGAAAGTATTTGATCTACATGATATTTAACACACACAAAAGGTATTCATTGCATATTTATATTTAGAAGCCAATTATTTTATGTGGTATTGATGATTTTTTATTGTAAATCACTTGTCACTTGGAAAATTTTTATGGAGGAATTGATAACACATTATAAGGATACAATGAGAAATATTGTCTATAGCCAATTGATAAATCTCAAATGAAATGGTTCAGTCACAAAGCAGATTTAGGAATTCCAAAGATTGAATATCAAGGTAAATGATATTCCATACGAGCATCTGATTAATGTCTTCATAGGTACTTTAAAGGATAACATCAAACATGAGGTATCCTTTGGGAACCTAATTCATTGGATAATGCATTAACAATAAAAGAAAAGTTGAAAGAAAAATTATGGAAACAAGGAGATAAAAGACCACTCACAACTATAAATATGGAAGTGTTTCCAATCCTAGCCTCCCACAACCTACAAGTTTAACACCATAGTGATTGGAGGGAAAAAGAGAAAAAAAGATTTGTTACAATTGTGATATAAAATAAACTAAAGCTCATAAGTGTACTCAAAATAAATTATTTTACATATATTTTGAAGAGGAGGAATAAAAATAACAATAAACATAAAAAAATAAGATATACACTAGGAACCAACCCCAGGGGTTGAAAAAAAGGAAATGAATATGACCATATCTTGTAATACATTAGCGAGAAATACCACTCATCAAATTATCAAGATAAAAGGATATATTAAGAATAAAAAAGTAATAATATTGATTGATTCAGGTAATACCCATAATTGTATTCATTGTAAGATAGTTAGGTATTTAAATTTCTTTCTATATCCAATGCTAGAGTGTCAAGTGATGGTTAAGATGTAGGAAATATAAATTTCTCAGGTGAGTTCCATAATATCAATCTAACCATGGAGTAATATGTATTTAATATTACAATTCTTTCCATTCAAATGGGGTATGTTGATGATGTATTATGAGTCTAATGGTTACAATTTTGGGGGATGGTAGACTTTAGTTTTTAGAACTTTTCTTTAATTTTTCTCGTAAGGAAAGGAAATTGAATAAATTGGTATCACAGGGAAACATGGGAATTTATTTATCTCTAATTGCATGAAAATGATTTTGAATGAGGAACAATAAGGGGTAATTGCACAATTATTCTCACTAGATGTTCAAACATATAAGCCATCCATTTCTACATATCTCCAAAGAGTCATTGACAATCATTCCAACATATTTGAGACTCATAATGGTCTCCCACCTATTCACAATCATGATCATGTTATTCACTTGATTCTAGGAATTTTTACTTAAATTTTAAAACCTTACAAATATCTCTATGATTAGAAGAGTGAATTTGAACATGTGGTTGCAAAAATTCTAGAGGCGGGTATAATTCAATATAGCAAATTTATTTCTCTTCTCCAGCAGTATTGTTATGAAACCAACTCCAAAAATAAAATAAAAGAGATATAAACACCTTAGAAATAAGCCACTTATAGGGGGGAAACCTCCTTTAAATTACATAAATGAACAATTCTCAGATGATACAAATGAAAAAACCTCCTTTCTATATATAGGAGTCCATGGGGTCACAATATAATCCTATTCGACCTAACAATAATAATGTAAGACTGTATGTAAACGTGACTTTTATGGGGCGCAATAATAACACTATAGGAGCACATGCGTTGCTTCGATACTATAAGGGGGATATAACAACAATGAGGGATACACTAACAAGTATAGGGACCTAACATGCCCCTCTATTTCAAACAAGTGTTACAAGTGTTTCTCTCAATGCTTGATTATTTCCATATGCTTCTATATAAAATTCTCATCTTCCCATGTGGAATCTTCAATGGGTAAGTTCTTCCACTTGTTGAGATACTCTGAAATTTATCGATTTCATAGTTTTTGAGTTCTTGTTTCTATGACTTCTTCAAAACTTCTTTCACTGCGATCTTGATCTTCCTGTTGTTTCATTTGATTCTGCACCAAATTTAGGTTATCCTTTGAGAGTTGGAGAACTTGTTGTTGATGCTCAATGTGATCTTCCACTACTTTATCATTCATATTAGCTTTCATTTGATCCTTCAAACCGTCCAAATTAGCCTCCATTTTTCGTTTTAAACCATATATGTCATATTTTATTTCTCTTTGTTAGATCGAATGTTGTTGCACTTCGTACCATAATTTTGATATATCATACTACAATTCTTCCTCTTCATGCGTCACAGTAGAGATTTATGAGGGCTTAATGGGTGTGGAATTATTTTTTGGAGGCATTATATAACTCAATATTGATATCTATGCTTCAATATTCCCTTGGAATCACTTCAACGTGATTTTTCAAACAAGACTTATGCAATTGAAAAACAAATATACACATTTTTCTTTATTTTAGGAGCTTGATATTGAAATGGTTATAAATATGTAATTTAGGATCTCCAAGATCTGAACGTAGGTCATGTGGTAGCCCTCTGAGTCTTATTTTCAATTCCATAGGTTTGACCTGACTTGGAGTCTTCAAGGCAAATTTATGCCCAATCTACCACAATGACCTAATTATGGAATGGTTTAGTAGATAAAACTTGTACAGCATGCCATGTGTCCCTGTTTCCTCCTTTGTCTCTTAAATTGACACACAAAAAACTAAAGTCCATTTTCTTTTTTTCTTAGAGAGAGACTTATGACAATTTTCCTAAGGTCACCTCTTTGAAATAAAATTTGGGAGCCTGCAAAAACCCTAACTTCCACAGATCATATCTCCAACAATATTGCAAACAAAGATCTGAAATTTTTACACGAACTTCCTCAGGAGTTTTCACAAATGGTTTTTTGTTTTTAGTGTCTGAAACTTCGTAGAAAAAATATTATAATGAAAATTACCCAATGATCTATTTGAATCATTGAAACCCTAGAATCCAAATCTCTGATACCAAATGTTATGAAACAAGCTCCAAAAATAAAGAAAGGAGAGATCAGCGCCTTATAAATAAGCCAATTAGAGGGGGAAACCTCCTCTACATTAAATAATTGAAAAATTCTTGGATGATACAAATGAAAAAACCTCCTTTCTATATATAGGAGTCCATGGGTCATAATATAATCATAACTGACCTAACAATAATAATGTAAGGACACAACAATAACAACAGTGGCTATTATGGGGCAAAATAATAACAATATGGGGGCTAAAGGGGTACAAAAATAATAATAAGGGGGCTACACTAACAACAATAAGGGGATACACTAATATTATAGGGACCTAACAAGTATTGGTGTGCAAGAAAGATGGATCATGGAACATGTTTCTAGATTATAGAGAGCTAAACAAGCTCACTATTAAAAGTAAATTTCCCATTCTAGTCATTGATGAATTGTTGGATGAACTACATGGAGTGATTTAATGCACCAAGTTGAATATTCATTTAGGATATCATCAAATTAGAATGAAGATAGAATAAATTGCAAAAATAACATTTAGAATACATGAAGGTCATTATGAATTTTTGGTCATGCCTTTTGGCGTTACTAATGCATCTTGCAAATTTAAGGGTTTGATAAATTTCACTTTCAAACCATTCCTTAGAAAATTTGCATTAGCATTTTTTGATGATATAATAATCTACAAAAATTCTTGGAAAGATCATGTTCAATTTGTTGACATGGTTCTCAAACTATTGGAGGAGAAACAATTGTATGGAAAACCCTCCAAATGCTTATTTGGGGTAAAATAATTGGAATATTTGGGTCATATTGTATCTCATGAAGGTGTTAGCGTAGACCCTAATAAAATTAAAGACACCAAGGAATAGAAAATCCCTACAAACTTAATGCATCTTCGACTAACTCTCGAGTTGAAAGGGTGTTATCACAAGTTTGTTAATAATTATTGGAAAATAACAATGCCCATAACAACATTACTGAAGGAAGAATTAATTTTTTGGACTCTAGAAGAAACTAAGTTCTTTGAACATCTTAAACAAAAAATGTTTTGAGCTCTAGTCTTAGCTACACTGAACTTCACAAAAAATTTATTGTAGAATGTGATGCCTTAGGAAATGGAATTGGTATTGTTTTAATGAAATAAGGAAGACCTGTTTCTTTTGAAATTCGTCTAATCAACATAATTTTTTTACAAAAACCTATTTATGAGAAGGAAATCTTGTAAATACTACATGCCCTAAAGTGTAGAAAAACTGGATCACAAAGAAGTTTATTTATGATTTTGAAATCATCTACAAAAAAGGGAAGCAAAATGTGGTTGCAAAGGAACTCTCAAAAAGGGATGAGGATGTGGAGGCGTTTCTCAGTGCCATTTCTATTATCCATCATATTCGTATAAGTGAAGCAAAGAATGAATCTAAGAATGGCGAGGAGGTATGGAAACTCATTCAAAAGTTGCAACAAGATCCCAGTGCATCTGATACATTTATCTATAAAAAAATTTCACTATGGTAAAAACTTCGCTTATATATATGTAATAACTCCCAACTCAAACACAATGTTCTTTTGTAATTTCACACCTCTCCTATAAGAGGGTACTTAATATTTTTTAAAAATCACCAGAGAGTCAAGAAGGATTTTTTTGGGATAGACTTAAATCTGATATTCAAAATTTTGTGGCAGAATGTTTGGTTTTCCATCAAAATAAAGTTGATACAATTAAAACCCCAAGTCTTTCACAACCATTAGCCATTCCAAGTCAACATTGGGAGGAATTATCAATGGATTTTATGATAGGTTTACCCAAGTTTGAAGGAAAGAGCATCATTATCATGGTTGTTGATAAACTTACCAATTATGCACATTTTTGTGCACTATCTCATCCTTTCAAAGACAATACAATCGCCACTACATTTGTGGAAAATGTTCAAAAGCTACATGGAAACCCAAAGATTATTTTAAGTCACATCAATCCCATTTTCAATGTAAATTTTTTGACAAAATCATTTTCTTGTATTGGTACTCAATTAGCTCATAGCTCATCTTATCATCCTTAATATTATGGAAAAATAAAGATAGTGAACAAGTGTTTGGAAGGATATCTTTGTTTCTTTGTATATGATAAAAAAACATAATGGGTCAAGTGGTTACCTCTATAGAATGATGGTATAACACTTCCTTCCATACCACAACAAAAATGACCCCATTTATGGTGCTTTATGGATATCATCTACTGTCCACCATATTGTCTTTAAGAGAAAATTCTAAGGTTCAAGCAGTGGAAGATCGTAACGAGTATCAAAAATAAGTTATCCAACTCTTAAATGATAACCTGACTCTGACAAAAAATCAAATGCAACAACAGGTAGATCAACATCATAGTGAAAGAATTTTGACGTGGATGATTGGGTATTTTTATGGCTACAACCATACAAAAAAATGTCCCTCAAGCAAGATAAGAAGGATAATAAATTATCACCCAAGTATTATGATACTTACAAGGTGTTGCAAAATATTGGTACTATGGCATACAAATTGGAGCTTCCTACATCTTTGTGAGTACACCCAATTTTCCATGTTTCATGCTTAAAGAAGGTTATAGGTGACAAGCTCCCAATTCAAACTATATTTCCAAAACTTGAAGAGGAAATAAAAATCATATTGAATCCTGAAGCAATCACAAAAACAAGAATTCAATAGATACAAAATTGATCAATTTCAAAGTATCTCATTAAGAACTTACATGTTGAATATTCCACATGGGAGAATGACTATTTTATTCAAAATTATTCAGAACTGCTCAAGTGTTTAACATAAAACATTTTTTAATGAGAGGGGCATGTTAATTCCCTATAATACTAGTATAGCCCCCATATTGTTATTGTTGTGCCCCATAGAAGCCCACTATTGTTATTGTTGTTCCTTTACATTATTATTGTTATGTATTCCCTAATTATATTTTGACCATTGAAACTCCTATATATACCAAGGAGGTATTTTCATTTGAATTATCCAATAATTGTTCATTTATGTGATGTAAAGTGATGTTTCCCTCTCGAAGTGGCTCATTATCAATTTCTTGATATATATTTCTTATGTTTCCATGTTATTTTGATCTTCATACAAAAAAATTACATCAGTTATCATCATGTACATTATTTTGGTTAAATAAACATGAAACACATCATGAATATGCATAGATGTAGGAAATGTAAACCATGTATGCGACTGGGCCAATCCTTTTTAAATATCAAATTACCCACAAAATGTAGCTGCTAATTTTAAGTAACTTCTCATTTTTAATGAAATCCTCCTAGATTTTAATTTCAAGTTGACATTATCGTCAATTATAAATTCCTTGTTTATCGTATCCTTTTTTGCATTTTTTTCTCCCTACCTTGGGAATCCTTCAATTTATGTTCAATTTTCACCACTTTCTCTTCCATTTTTATAAGAACAATTTCCCTAGCAGTGATCCTATCCACTAGGTTATTCCAACTCATAGGTTTTCTGCATTCTCTACCGTACAAGGCCTCAAGAGGGATCGTCTTGAAAGATGCTTAATACCCATGATTATATGATAAATCCACAAAATGAAAATATTATTCCCATTTTGATGGTTTATCCATTACATAGATTCTTCACATATATCTATTAATTTGGTTTACCCTCTTTGTATACCCATATAATTCTCAATGATTTTTTGTGTTGAATTTCAAATTGGTCCCAAATTATTTAAACAAGACTTTCCAAAAATTTGAAGTGAATTTTGGATCTCTATCTAAGATAACTGCCTTAGGAATAAAAAGTAGCTTAGAGATTTCTCTTATGTATATTTATATATTGTTGAATACCTTGTATGTTGACTTTACTAGAATAAAATTGGAAATCTCAATGAGTTATATACCACCACCATGATGGAATCATGCTTCCTAATAATCCTGGGTAGTTTCGCAATAAAATCAGTTGATACAATTTTCCACTTCCACTATGAAATATGTACTGGTTATGCCAATTCAACTAGATGCCTATGCTTAACCTTCATTATTTGGAACTATTAACACTTGGAAATATAATCAACCACTTCTCTTTTCATATCTAGCCAAAAATATTCACTTTTTATAGTTTAATTTGTTTTCTAGTACCTTGAATGTCCAACAAAGGGTACATTTTGCATCTCATCCAACACCATATTTTTCAACCTTAGAGATTTAGAAACAGAAAAAATTCCTTTCAACATAAGCACCTCATCCTGTTTTATCTCGTAATATTTTTGTTGTGGTTGTAACTTACCTTGCTATAGTTTCTATTTTATTTGCATGAAATGCTTATATGAAATTGTAGCCTCTAAAATTCTAATTTTAAAATCAAATTCACATACACTAATGGTTGTAACACACATTTCATGCACCATTTACTAATTGCATCAAACATGTTCTTCTCCTTCCCTTTTATATCCTTAATTTTAAAGTTATACTAAGCCAAAAATTCCATCCACCTTATTTTTCTGCCATTCAACATTGGTTGTTCAAATATATTCTTTAGAACACTATGGTCTATCCTCAATTAAAACCTCTTCCCACAAGGAAATTCCTCCACCTTTTTAAGGAATGTATAATGGTCACCAACTCCAAATCATGAATGGAATAGTTTCGTTCATGTTCCTCCTCATTTGTATTAGGTATCCTTCATTTTAGTGCACTTTTTAACAACATTTTCAAATTTTGAAAACCTTCTTCACATTTATGAGAGTGCTCAAATTTTACACACTTATTTTGTAGAGAACTGGCTAGGTGCATGATTATTAAGAATCCATTAATAAATTATAATTTCCCCATAATAGCCTTATACTCCCATAAATTACTTGATATTTGTGACATTTCTTGGTGCTATCCATTCATTGATTGCTTTGATTTTCTCTAGGTCCACTACCACCACTTTATCTAAGATAATATGACCTAAATAATGAATATTGTTTTGGTAAAAGGAACACTTACTCATTTTTTCACATTCATCTTCTAGCTTTGAATACACAAGAATGTCATAATAAAGGATTATTACAAAATTTTCCAAGAATTCTATGAAAAGCTCTAATCACTAGCACATGAAGATAGCTAGAAAATTAGATATCCAAAATGGCATCCCAAAAAATCATAATGTCCATATTTAATTTTAAATATTATATTGTTCATTTCCTCCTCCTCGATTCTTAGTTGATGGTACCCTGATCTCAAGTCAATATTAGAGAAGTATTAGCTCTTCTAAACTAAAAAAATAAGTCATTTATGCTTTCCAAAGATAATTGTTATTCATTGTCATCTTGTTTGGTTACAACTAGTCTATGAAAAATCTTACTATGACATCCATATTTTTTAAAAATATCATTTGGGCACCCGAAGGTGATACACTTGGGCATATGTACCCCTTCTTCAAAATATTATTGAGTTGTATCCTTAATTTTTTAATCTCACATGCACTCATATTTTATGGTTTCATGGACACTAAAGAAACTCTAGGAACTGAGGATATGTAAAATTCAACTACTATTTTTGGTGGTAATATTGGTACTTCAACAAACACATCTCCATATTCTATTAACATTACATGATCTTAAATTATTGGTAAGTTTACCTTCATTTCATCTTCCATGTGGGTTGCATAAATTTGGCACCCTTTTATGAATCACTTTACAAAAACTCTAAAGTTGAATATTCCTTGATGGAAATGGGTTTTGAAGTCTTTTGTACCTTCTTTTGTTTCCCTTCCTCGTCAATAAAAGTGTATTGTTATAACAATATATGATAACATGATGCTTGTCCAACCACTCCCTACTAATTATATTGTTATAAGAACCCAAAGGAATGATATTTAAATTAGCAACAATGTTCACTTCATTTAGATTTATGGAACAAATCCTCACAATTTAATTGGTTTTTATTTTGGTTCTAGTGGCTATATAGAACGATTTATTTTCCAATCGTACTCATTTTTAAATGAAAATTATCCATTATTTCTTGATCAATGTAAATATCACTTTCCTTAGAATCAATTAAGATTCCGACAAGCTAATTTGAAATCTTACCTTCCACTTCAATCATGTGTCATTGGTGTTCATGTTTTCAACATTCTAAGGGTGCATATATTCTTGGAATGTTTCTCCTCATGTCCTCAATTGTAGTGTCTTCCTAAAGGTTGTGCATAGTCCTCATATGTGGGAAATTTCTAAACAAGTGTTCTCCCTTACAACCGTAACACTTAAGTGATGTTATTCACCTCCTTTATTAGGCTTCTACCATCTTGGACTCATCTTGATCAAATTGATTTGGTTGATATACATTATGGTTGCTCCTAAAAGAAGAAGTTGGTTTGAACGCTTTTTTCTTTGCTCCATTTTTTCCCTCTTCTTTTCCTTTCAAGATCTCTAGAATGTTGTTCTACACATACAAGTGTTTAACCTTCCTTATTTTTTCTTGTATAAGAGTCTATGGCTCATAAAATTGTTTTTTTCCCCTTGTAAAAGGTAGTAAATGAACTCAATAATATTTAGATATTCACCTTTTAATCCTTCATGAAGCCATCACATCTCAAAACAAAAAAAATATTCCTCTTATATTCATCCATAGTCATATTCCTAGCTTGAATTTAAAGAACACTTGCATATTTTTATCATAATAGTACTACAAAAATTACTTTTTGAACTTACTCTATGTGATATTCTATTCATTGAGATGCTTCATTTTTCTTAGTTGATACCACTATGTATAAGCCTTTCCTTGCAAGAAGTAAATCGCAATTCTAGATTCTAGGTTGGTTCAATAGTTATGCAGCTAAAAGATCTTTCTAATCCCAAGTAAAAATGCTTCAAATTATTCTCCTTTATTTTGTTATACACTAAATAATAGTGATTGACCCATTTAAGCTCTTCTTTAAATTTATCCAACTCATGTTTCCTCCTTTGATGTCTAACAGTAGAGACTTGTGGATTATTGTGTGATTCCTCAAATGAATGTTCCATTTTAACTAAGTAATGAAGGTAGTGTTGTAGTATATGCTTCTTGATAAACATCCCTGAATGCATGGTTTCTTTATGGTTCCCTCTTCTATTGCGAGTTTTATTCTCCTCTCCATGCCTTGAACTTGCGTCCTTTCCAACTTGCCTTTGCAACTAGTTTAGGCATGGTTGAAGTCAAATATTAATGTGATTGGTCTCCTCCTAGGCTCTAATTATCCTCTCATTATGATCCTTATAACTTTTCACCTCCATTTTCAAGACGCTCCTGATATCCATAATCTCATTTTTCTTTTGTATGTCCCCATTCCCATTATATTATGTTTCAAGATTACTGGACCACTAACTTGCATGCCCCTTACTTCTTCCTCATGGCTATAAGATTCGTGAGAATATTCCATGATTGTGGTCCTTATTTTGAATTTCCCTATTTTTCTTGTATCTAAGAAAAAAATATGGAAACAATATTTCTTATCAAATTAAAATTAAGAAAACAAACTTGTACTTTTATGATATCATGAAAATTTTCCCTCATGTATGCCACAAGAGGCCTTATGATTTCTTGAGAAAAATTATTATTTAATTCTATATTATAGTTTGAATTATGGCTTCCACTCCTCAATAGCTTCCATTGACTATTCATTTTCAAAAATATAAGTTATGGGTTGAATGTTATGGCCAATTGAAGATTGGCCTATTTTCCCAATTTATTCATGAAATGCTATAGACATACTTTTGATAATTCATTGAGGAATGGTTACATTCTACCATCAAAGATATTTCTATAGGAAACTTTTGTTTCCCAATTTTTTCTTTGAGTAAGGATTTATGGCTTCTATAATCAAATTGGTTGATGATTTATCAACTTTAATGTTTCAGGCATAACTTTCTAATACTAACTCTAGTTTTCACTTGTAGTGTCTTGTTAGAAAACTTTAATTGAGTTATTCCATTTTAGGAAATTTGACATTGTGTGTGTTGTAAATAAATACAGCCTATACAATTTTTAGTATCTAAATTTTTTGTTTAGGGCCTCAAAAATTTCTTGAAATGTTGACCTAAAAAAACTTCAGAAAATGGCACTCAATTATTGACCTTTCACCAAG
This sequence comes from Pinus albicaulis, assembly GCA_034641835.2. Classification (NCBI taxonomy): domain Eukaryota; kingdom Viridiplantae; phylum Streptophyta; class Pinopsida; order Pinales; family Pinaceae; genus Pinus; species Pinus albicaulis. Next base: position 1,025,339,450 of record CM076579.1, on the reverse strand, counting down.
CAATGTGACCTTGAAATAAGTTAACTCATATGATGGTTTATATAAACTGAATCCTATGGTGGAGATCACACTCAGGTTTAGAGATGATGGGAGGTTGGAAACACCACTTAAGTTTAAAATATCTAATAATTGCAATTGATTCAGACCTGATAGAGAAGATTCAACTCGGGATTAGATATTCCCACTAATTAATGAGGAAAATTAACCCTAATATCTAAATTTTGAGTTTGACCTAGATCTGTTAGTTGATAGTGATTTTGGGCTCAAAGATGCTTACCTGATAATGAGGTAACATAAGTTCAAATGTTCCAATGGTCCAGATTGAATTCACGCTTTAATATGCACACCTAATAATGCACTACCCTACGTATGAATAATATAATGATAGAGGCCCACCTGATATGATGATCTGATTTAATTAAGGAGTAAATATGCACACTCGATAATGCGCCTTCTTGCTTCCAAAAATTGTAATGGTGTAGGATAATCATGATCCAAACACCCTCATTCAATTCAATCTTAGAGATGGTCAATGGGTAACAAGGATTTTCCATCCTAAATGTACCTTGTGATGACACCTATCCTCCTCCACATGTTAACATGGCTACCACTTGGTGTTGCCACATCATCTCTGATGTCACTAGTAGGAATATTACAAAATTTCACAAATGCTTCAAAATTTCTCAACTTCATCATTGACACCAATTTAAAAAAAAACAAATTTCAATCATGAAGACACAACCCACTTCTTCACTAAATCTAAGCCTGTAATTATCAATTAAACTCTTATACATGTTAATTCATCATTTTGAAAGGGTTTTAATGGATTTTACCTAGCATTAGGGATTTCACTCCATGCAAATTTTGTTACTTTGGAATTTGGCCACAATACTACTAGTATGTGCCTTTATTATTCACTTTCCATTTAATCCTAATAATTTCCCATGTGGGATGCAATCTCAAAATTTTCTTTAGTTCTTTCCTTGGAATAATTTTCTCAAAAATTTCATAGAACACCCTAAAACATTTCCTCTACAAGTGATTTAGTATTCCATATATCCCAAATGTTGTAACATTTTCTCTAGTAGTACTTTGTAGTGTAGAAACTCCATGTTGAGATACAACAACACACTTTTACGCTATGGGTAGATTGAATATTTATTTTTCTCTTAACCTAGCTCATATAATTCTCAAATAATAACTTTGATGCCATATTAGTAAATATTCCTTGCATATGCACAAAGATGTAGGATAACACATGTACTACCATACTTAGTATATGCATATCAATCAATAAGTAATTAAACAATATATTTGATATAATTAAAAAAAACTACAAGAATTACAAATAAATATCCACATCCAAGCATACCAAGAATTATAATGATTATCTTAATGAAGAACCACCCACTATCTATTGACTAAGGAGATTCCTCCAAACCTTGGGAACCACTATTATAAAATTATCAACAACAAGCCACCCTTGACTTCGGGCTATGGCACCATAAGGGATAACAAGAACACTATAAACCTCAATCAAAATCCCTTTGATACACTTATTTTTATCAAAATTAACCATCCCAATAACTCACTCTCCTTTCCTCCTCAATCCACATAATCCAAGAGGGGATCCTCCTTCTCTATAACAACATTCATTTAGGCTAAATATCTTTACTAGGGTTATAGTGTAGGTTGGCCAAGAAAATAATTCTGATATGGCACAAAGGATGCTTCCACAATAGTTATTCATTAGTTTTCCTTTGTAATTAATTTTCTATATGGCCCCCCCCAGTTAGCTTGGACAACCATGACCCCTTGGTAACATGAACGTGCAAGAATTAATGACCAAGAATATGTCAACTCACAAATTACCCACTTTTGTATGCATGATTTTATCTTGGCATGTGGGATAAGGAGAATGATGGTCCTCTAAATTAGACATAAATTAAGGCCCATCTAACCTTTCTTATGCCCATATACCTTCCTTATGCACATGAAAATCTATATTAAATCTCTCCTTTTGCACTTAATAATTTTTTCTTATGCTTTAATATGTTCTTAGGAAGGTTTAAAGGTAATTGCATATTTGTGCCTAAAATTGGTTATTTTTGTAGAATATCGTGAGAATATTTGGTATATTATGCAAATTTGGAGAAGGAGATGATTTAGGGACTTGCTCCCTACCAATAGAAGATTAAGATTGAAGAATAAATGAGCACAATGTCATGAAATTATGGAGAAATATTGGAGAGATTCAAGGGTGTTGTCCACCGTCCTTAACTCTCTTTGGAAAACAAAGTATCCTCATGAGATCCCCTCCCAAAATTCGAATTCAAGAGGCAACCAAGCAACTCAAGACCAACTTCCCTCAAGACATACTTCACTTGGAATCAAGTGGACTAATTACCTATTTTTTAGGGAGCTGTTGGTAGCTGCCCTTGAGGATAAATAAAGCCGATCAAGAGCTAATTAGGGTCAATTCTAGGGCATTCTAGTCCATTCGATACAGTCCATTCCATTCCATTTTCATTTCATTCCATCACATGCCATTCATTTTCCATTCTATTAGGCTTTTGATGTTTAAGACCTTCGGGATGTAATAAGATTGTACTTTTAATGCAATGAGTATTTAGATGACTTTTTATTGATCTAGTTCCAGAGAGCTAGGATCATGGGATAGGGCCCAACCCATGCACCTCAGCTTCTATGTTGTTTTCATTCTTTCCTTTCTGTCATTTAGATAGTTTTGTTTCTATAAATTAGCTACTTTTGTTTATGTCATTTAGTTAACATTTCTTCTGATAGTTTCAAGATGTTGTTTCAAATTGCTGCTATAGTTTTTCATTTTCTTATGAGTAATAGAATAGAGGATAAAAATCTAAAATTTGTGGCTCTAGACTTCCCTTCTCACCTCTGTCAATAGAGCTTGAGGGGGATAGACTTACCCACAAGACAAAAAAACTGCTTTCTGTTCATTGTTTTTATTACACACTCATCTAATTTTTTTGCATAAGTAGGCAGGGTTGATTGCAGGTACAAGAATCTTCACCCAGAAGAAGTTCATTGACACCTCCCCACTTCATTTCACATCTCCCTTCCATATCTTTTGTTGCACTTCTATTCCCTTCTATTTCACTTATTGTAGTTTCCGCACCCTTTTATTCCCAAAAACACTTCAAAATGACTAAGTCTGCCTTATATTCCTTCGTTTTCATGTTTTGCGGCTATCACAGCCATTTTAATGAAAAAACACTTAAAAACCTTATAGGTTGACCTCCGCCCTTTCCTTCTCGAACTTCCTGCTACCGTACTTCACCTCTTCGCAAATCGAATTTTGCATCTTTTCCCATTTCCCTTTAAGACTTACCACTCCTTTTTGCTGATTGCGATATTGTTATCACACTATGCCCTTGCTCCATGACTTCCCACTACCATACTTTTCATTTTCACAAATCTCACTTCACATGTTTTCTCGTTTCCCTTTAAGACTTACTGCTCCTTTTTTCTGATTGTGATGTTGTTATCGCACTCATCCCTTTCTCATCGACTTCCTACCACCATACTTCACCTTTTCACAAATCGCATTTCGCATGTTTTTCCTTTCAAGACTTACCACTCCCAACATCGATTGTGATATCGCTCCATACTCTGCCACACCACCTATCGCAAATCGCATCCCACAATTTTTGTCCTATCAAAAATCACATCCTGCAGTTTTTATCCCCATTGCAAATTGCAAATCGCACTTTTATTTGGTTGATCAGGAGATCATGTCCAAGTGAAAAAAAATTCTAAAAAATGGAAATGCTCAGAAATGGTTGCAATCTAAATGACTGGAAAGGTCTCGTTGTTGCGATTCGGGTGCCATGAACGATACTCAAAACTGACGTCGTATGTGAAAGTTATAAATGTTTGAAGTCTCGAGTAAACTCCATTTTTCAGTTGACCAAAGTTGACTTTTCTGAATTTGAAAAAATTAAAAAAATAATATTGCAAGGAATATTCTGATAATATTCCCTAAAATATTCCACAGGGATGAATGGTCTGCTGAAAATTGGAAACTTTTCATTGGTCAATGGTTTCACATGTTTTGGTTATGGCCAATTAATGGGTGTCACATGGAAATCTCAGAGGCCACCACGTGGCCCCAGGCCGAAGAGTTTTGGCATTACAAAAATATTTTGCAAGCAGCAGGGTTCGAATCGGGGTCTAGCCCCTACCAGCACAATGGCCCAACCATCCGGGCTACGTAGCAGTTCTTAACTACTATGGGTCACAATGTTTATTTGAAGTTTGTATAAGATCTGGATGGAAGAAAATGGGGTGCCAGCCCCCACACTCCATATGACTCCAGCGTCAGAACCAAGCCCTTCAAATATTTAGTGGTTAATTCACCCGAAAGCACCCAACGGCATGTGACCTAAGGCCTTCAACCATGGCCTAAACTCTAACTAACAGTGGTAAATGGTTCCATATGCCATGTGACAATGCAAACGTAAAATTTATTGTAACGGTTTTTAAACCGTTAGGTCTATGATTAATCCGGCGGTCCAGACGGAAGATAGCATGTGACCGCCCCCATGTGACATTTATGATAACTGCTAGTGGTTCTACCAGTTTGGATGCGCTCCACCAAATCTAGCACTCTTTCCATCTTTAGCACTCCTAACTAGAGTTATCCCACATTTGATGGGGTTTTCTAGTGACATTGGGCAGTTTTCTTTGGGAGGTCATAACTTTCTCAATTTTTGTCCAAATTGGATGAAATTTTAGTCAATTTTGGGTTTCCTGAGAATTTTCGAGTGTTTGGGACAGGTTTCAGAGTGAACAAAGGTGTTCTTCATCCATTTGTTTCTTCAGGGAAGAGGAAAGAGCCACTAGGGCCATCAAGAAGATGGAGTTGTATTGGGTTGTACTTCATTGTTTGAGGTGAAACAAAAGCCATTTTTAGCTTATTTCTGTCTTCTAAAGTCAAATTCACAGTGTTTTTTTCATTTTTTGGCATATTTTTCACTGTAGAACCATTTTGAGAAAATTAATAGAGAAAGGACATAACATTGGGGAGCCTTGGACCCGCAGATGTAGCCCAGGAGGGTTGAACTGCCTCATCAGTTTGTTGTGTTATATTATGGTGAATTTTTCTTGCTGCGTATTTTTGCTATGATATATTAAACAATAAATTTAAATAACAAATCCTCACACATAAAACTCAGAAACATTACCGAAAATACTTTGTTTAACTTGCCATTCATGGAGAACACTTTGCATATTAAATTAAATGGAAATGGATACTTTTCATAGCATTACAAATAGTTCCATTTTTAGATCAGATGGTATTAGAGCTCAAGAATTGAGCATTAGGAGCTAGAGTTTTACTCTGCATTTGTTCTTGTGCAAAGATATAGCTAATTGTTTGCAAGTTTTGATGCCTACTAGGCTTAAACTCAAGAGAGGGGAATGACACTTGGTTAGTGCACAAAGTAATCCTCAACCAAGAAGGGCTAGAGAGCCGCCTCCAAGAGCCATAGAAGAAGCCTCAAGCATGTCTTCAAGAGAAGGAGAAGCTCCTGATGAAATTGATCCCAAAGAAGAGGAACGGGTGTTCCGAAAGGATTTCTTGGACATGACGAAGATGGTGAGGATACTCTACCAAGAAAGGAATGACATGCTTCTAGGAGAAGGGTATAGACACCAGAAAGAAGGAGATGGTTCTTCAGGAGGAAAGAAAAGTGATGACAAGTCAAAGAAAGGACATGGAGGAAATGGTGATCCACCATCCCCATCTTCATTCTCTTCCTCTACATCGTCATCCTCAACTTTGGTGAACCAATATCACAACTAAAAACCACTGGCAAAAGTCCATTTTTAAAGCTTGATGTTAAATTTGAGCTTCCTATGTTTAATGGTGAGGTCAATGCAGAGAAACCTGAAAATTAGATAAGATAGTTGGAAGTTTATTCGAGGATACAAAACCTTCATGAGGACAACACCAAGATTTAGTTAGCCTATTTGAGAATGGAGGGAGAAGCATTGGTATGGTGGGAAGCCAAGACCAAGGATGAAATTAAAAAACATGGTAAGATCACATTATCATGGGCTAAATTTATTTCCACAATTAAGTAACAATTTTATCCAGTAGCTCATTTACAAAAGGCTATCATGAAATAGAAAATTTTTAGACAACTTAAGGGACAAAATGTTCAAGATTACACTCAAGATTTTAGACGAAGGGCTTTATTACTTGGAATTGATTTGCATAGCCAAGAGAATTTGCTGAAATATATAGGTGGTTTACATAACGATCTTATACATACTATCCTTATGTTCAATCCTACTAGTCTAGACAAGGTTTGTGTTCAAGCCACGCATTTAGAGGCTAGAGGTAAACAATATTTTGATGGGAATGAGGGTAGTGAATTTAAAGGCAAAGGTACTAGAAAAATAAATGAAAAATCCAGGAAATAAAAAGGAAAATTCTTTTGTAAAATTGTTCCAAAACAAGCCACGATGAAGACCATTTCTAGAAACTTCATTCAGAATTGAAGGCACAAAAATTTAAAACCAAATATAAGGCCAAAGAAAAGGGAAAAATGGTTGCAATAGCTGAACAAGACTTAGGGTCTGAATCAGGAGATGAAACTAAAAGCATAGCTTTGGCACTAAAGAACATAAAGGGGAAAGAGTGTTGGGTATGTATTATATTATTTCCATGACTGGTTCCCCATTTGCACTAGGCACAACGGGGGGGTCACATGGGTGGGTGGCAACCCCCACTATTGGGGTCCGGGGCAGTGCCCCGACGACAATTTTTTGGTCCTTAATTTCTGGTGGGTGGTCCGCACCCATGGTTTTGTGCATGGTTTTGCACATGGTTTTGGGGTACGATGGTTTTCGGACCCTGGTATTTTTGTAGATCCGGTTAAGGGAACTACGGTTATGTTCTAATCCAAGGTTAATGGATTAGGGTTTATGCATGCTTCGGCATGTATATATATGTGTTATAACACTAAAATGAATATAATGAAATATCAAGTTGGTCGTCCTGATTTGGGATCCAAGGGAAAATCTTTGTTTTTATCTGTTTTATGTTTTATGCTCTCGCTATTGTTTATTTCATATTATAAGATTCATGTGTAGATAATTTCTGTTCAGGGTTAAAACCTACATTTGGTATCAGAGTTGTTTTGGCTTCAAGGGGACACCTTTGCTACTGAGGGATTTTTTCTTGGGCCTAAGGTAGACCCTGTTCAGTGGGATATCTGTGGGATCGATTCTTGCAATGAAAGAAGATGGTGAGCGGTGGAAAGCTAGAGATTGAGAAATTTAATGGTCAGATTTTTGAGTTGTGGAAGCTCAAGATGGAGGATCTGCTGGTGGATAAATATCAGTGGATCGCGGTAGATCCAAGTACTAAACCAACGGCAATGTCAGATGAAGACTGGAAGAAACTGGATCGGAAGGCTAAGAGCACAATACGATTGTGTGTGTCAGATTCAGTATTGTTGAATGTATCTGGGGAAGCTACGGTGAAGAATTTGTGGGAAAAACTTGGGACTTTGTACCAATCTAAGTCTCTGGTGAATAAGTTGTTCCTGCGGAAAAAGCTGTATAACCCGAGGATGAAGGATGGAGACTCGGTGACAGAGCATCTGAACGCCTTCAATACTGTGGTAAGTCAGTTGTCATCTGTTGATATTAAAATCTCAGATGAAGATAAGTGCATCAGTTTGTTGTGTTCTCTACCAGACTCGTGGGATAGTCTGGTTATTGCAATAGGTAGCAATACAAATACCTTGAATTTTGATGACATTGTCTCAGCCTTGTTGTCGGAGGAAATGAGACGGAGAAATATGGAGGGCCAGAATGGAGATGCCTTATCTGTACGAGGAAGGTCCCAAAACAAAAACAAGAATAAGGTTTCGAGTGGGAGATCCAAATCTAGAGGGAGATCTAAATCTCCTGGAAATTTTGTAAAGGTATGCTGGAAATGCGGAAAGGAAGGGCACTACAAAAAGGACTGCAGATCTAAAGCTCCTGAGAAAGGAAAGGGATCTGATGATGCTCCTTCTGCAGAGGCAAAAACCACCTCGGATGAAGGTTGGGATGTGTATTTGGCTTCTTCTTCAAATACACATGTAGATCATGAGTCATGGTTGATTGACTCAGGTGCATCCTTTCACTTCACTCCCCATAGGGAGTGGTTCTGCGAGTATGAGAAATATGATGGTGGTGACGTCTTCCTAGGGGATGATAGGAGGGCCAGAATCATCGGACGTGGAAAGGTCAAGTTGAAGCTGCAAGGTGGAAGGATTAGAACACTTCCTGGTGTTCTGCATATTCCTGCATTGGCCAGAAATCTGATTTCTGTAAGCAAGATGGATGATGCAGGTGTAAAAATAGTGTTTGAGAAAGATGCCTGCAAGATGGTTCGGGGAGCACTGGTATTAATGCGGGGAGTTCGGACTGGAACTCTGTACAAGCTACAAGGTAGCATTGTTATTGTTGTCCCTTGAGAAACAATTCTTGGCTGTGTACAAGAATCCGTGCTCAAGACATTAAAGATTATGTCACAAAAATGTATATATGCGTCTATGTTTCTTAACCCTTTAAATGTTAGTAATATATTTCCCAAATATCAAATCTTTAGTAGCCATGCAATGCCATATTCCCTTTATACTGAAGTGAACGGATGAAAGACAGAAAGAAAAGGATCTTAACTTGTCATGCTGCTTTTCACAGAAAATGTCAAACTAAAATCCAGAAGAAGTGAAAACATATAAGTTAAAGAAGAGGAGCGCCTATTAAGGATGTTTAACTCTTAGACATATAAATATCAAGAGACCTGCAACTCTAGTCACTCTACTTTATTCACAGACATGCGAATGAAATGGAAACCAAGAAAACTCTTCAACATAGATGGAATATTGGAAACTTGCAAAACTTCTTTATTCATTTGATATTGCTCAGTACAAAATTAGCCTTCAAAAGGTTCAAAACTCGGAACCTTCTTCCTTCCTTAAGATGTTCTTAAATACAATCTGAACCAAAATGGTTTCAGTTACAAAACTGATTCTAACTGATTGTAACTACTTAACTACTTTCTGTCACGGAGGTATATGCCTCAGGAATATTTCATTACATTGCATCATTTGACTTGAAAATAAAATAAAAGATGACAAATCCTAATCTAAAGGAACTGATGTTCCTGGAACAGCAACTGACTCAATGATTTCTTGCGGCTGTACGGTTACTTGTGGTTGCTTGGCGGGAAATCCTTTTTCTGTATCAATAGTGAATTTCTTACATTCCTTCCAGAGCTTGTCTTGAGTTATTGGAGCATTCTTATAACGATGATACTCTACTGTGAAGGCAACAATATGACTGTGAGAGAGGTTACTTGTAAACAATGTTTTCACCATCCACAGCAGAAGGAAATGTCTTTGTAAGAAATTGAAGACTGTTTCTCCCTTTAGTATCTGCGTCTTCTCATGCCGGCCATCTGCTCTGCTTTTTGCAAACACCAACTGATCTTCATAGAACTTCCAGGACATAAATTCACCTCCCTCCTTCCAGCATGATGGCAAGCCAGTTCTTATCAATTTATCAAATGAAATGTCAAATTTCTTAATCACCTCTTTGATTACCTGTAGCCGCTTCTCTGATGCTTTCAGAAGATCATTTTTAATGATCATCTTGCTTATTTCCTCAGCATAAAAATACCTGTCTTGTATCCCCATGTCTTGCAACTCTTCATCCGTTTTGGAATTAATAAAATTCATGAATCTTTTGGCCCAATTTGATCTCTTGATTGCAGCTGGCTTGTCTGATGACAATTCCTTTTCGTGATCAGCAACAATGCCTTTCTCCCTGGCAATTACTTGTATGGAATTCCATTTTGCTTGTATTTCAGAAATAATCTCATTCCAGATGAGATCCTTAGCTTTAATAAGGGAAATATTTCCCTTCAATTTCTCCTTGAGTTCCTTAATCTCTTCTTCAGCTTTATGTAGCTTCTGCTCATTTTCGCCTGCCTTTTCTTCCCATCCTTGCATTAATCTCAGAGCTGCATCCTTTTCAGACTGGGCCTGTTTGCAATCTCTCTCCGCCATTTTTAGCTCTGTATTCAATTGAGCAACTTGGACCTGTGGATCGGCCGCACCTGCAGAAAAATCAAAAGTACAAGTGTGGTTCTGAATTTGATTTTGTAAGGTTATGGCTGTTTGCTTTACCTTATCAAGCTCTTCATCTTTCTTTATCAATTGTTGTCGCAACTCCTCTTTTTCCTTTTCTACCTCGGCTACTTCAGCTGCCAGCGAATGCTCTGCAGCTGGCAATTTCAGCTTCTTCCTTAATGAAGATATTTCTGCTTCTGCGCCCTTCATCAGTTTGTGCATTGCGCTCTTATCATTTGGATCAACGCCAATCTTCATTATGATTTTCTTCAGTTCTTCATTTTGAATAGTCAATGCTCTAGCATTGGCTTTCTCCATCTTACACTGTTTGACAACCTTAGCAAGCATATTCTCTGTCTTGACTGATGTAGCATGAGTCTTGCCTAAATCATTAACAATTAACTGACCTGTTTGCATGTGGAGATTCATCTTATCCCACAAGGGGATCTTCTTTACATCCATAACAATATTCAACTCCTTAAAACTGCCTGAGGGTCCCAGAGACATCCCTGTCGGATGCGATAGCGCCATTTTGAACTGGTCTTCCTCCAAATCCATTACAGTCAAGAGTCTTGTTTGATCAGCAGATATATGATGTTCTGCTTGTGTCTCTATATTGGCCTTTATTCTTTGATTCTTTTCTTCAATTAGGGAGAACACCTGCTTTATGGAAGGAGCCTTCTCTAACTGGAGTTCTGATCTGCTAGGAGATGAAACACCCTGTTCTTCACTGACCTGGAGAGTGAAACCAGGAGAATTAGAGGAGTGATCCTCTGCTAATTTAGTCCTTTTCTCCTCTCGGGGCTCTTCCTCATCAATCTCAATAACATCATCTCTCACTCTCTTGCCCATCTTTTCCAATATTACAGGAGTTTGAATACTAATCCGTGATGAACTTGGCCCTCCTGGATTAGCCAACTTTTCTAAATCCGGTTTACTCACATGAGTAAAAGCAGCATAGCCGTTCTCGACCCTTCTCTGTGAAATAATCGCATGTGGGTCATAGGCCCACTTCTCTCCCAATAATAACTGTGTTTCTTCCAACATCCTTGACACCTCCTCATAAGCTTGCCTTGTGTTAACGACAAAAGGACCTACACTCATGGGCAGCTTGTACATTAACCCCTTCTTCATTGGAAGAAAATGAATTTGATCCACATTGAGACTTTGCCTTATAAATTCCAAAGCAAACAGTCTCATGGGAACAAATGTTGGAAGCCTATAAGGCTCAACACCGACTCCATATAGCCTTATTTCAAAATAGTCCTCAAAAACGAACCAGTCTCCATATCTACAATTAGGTCCTAATTGCAAGAACTCCTGGGCCTTTGGCAAGAAACAGGGAGGCCGAGTTCCATTGAGAATTTTATAAGCAGTGGTCATAAAGTGTTCCACAAATTCAAATAAACCAGCTTCATTCTCTTCTCTTCTGATCAAATTAGTCCAAAGTAGAACTGACTGTTTATTTTTGTTGCTATCCATTATGTTCAAACCAATACCCATGAATTCTTCCACATTCTGGTATAAAAACAAGTAAACTATTAATGAGGGAAATCTGAAATAACCTGTCAGTGGGAAAGAAAGCAACTGAGAATTCACGACTTCTTGCCAAAAGGATGGAATATCTAACACCACTCCTGGTTTCATCATGAGAGTAAACATTCCCAGAACTGCTTTGTCAACTTCGCAATCATCTTCTCTCCCCAGAATCTCCATAATACAGCTGAGAATTGACCTGTATTGAACATTAAATGCATCCAAACCAAACTTTCCCGATCCAAACTGGGTCTTCTCCGGACTCGATACCAAAAATGACATGCAGCGGTTAAATTCCTCAATTGAGAGCTCCTCAAAGTATTGAACCAGCGAATCTTCTGAGAATTGCAAAGGAGAATCATTCTCCGGGAAGCATAATGCTTGACGCATTAATTGAGCTGAAACCTGCAAAACACTTTCTCCCTGGGAGTTCATGACATAAAATTTGCCGGGATACATGGACGAAACCAACCAGGAAATGAATTCTGGAAAAACATGGGTTTTAGGAATACAGGCAGACAACACTCCAGAACTCTGCATAGCGGAAAACACAGGCGACTGGTCGGTGTTCAAGGACACTTGGTAATGCATGAGAGGATGATTTACAGATGATGAAGTATCACGGAAATATTTCTCACTATCTAGGAGAGGGTTCAGAGTGGACAGACCAGACAAGGATGCTCGTTTGGCCATAGCTGACAGGAGTTTCGAAAACAGCTTGATGCGAAGGTGGCGGGACGGGGTTTAAAACAGGGAAACAGACGCAAATGAACTACAACGGAACGGAAAACCCAACTTATAATCAACGGAGACCGTAATTAATGCAAGGGTGACGTGGGACAATGCGCATAATGGACGACAACTGTTTGCCAACTGTTTGACACTTCAGCGGATGACGTAATGCGGTGGGTCTGTGAGTACGGCGGAGATCTCCAACCCATACCCCCCGCAATCCATCAGAGCCGTTGATCAATAATATTTGTAGATCTGACCAGTCAACTGCGGGGGGTCGGGTTTTGATAACCGACGGGCAAGTTGACCCCCGGCAGTTGCTTATCTAAAAGCTTCTGCGCGTGATCGCGACTTCCGCTCCGGAAGTTGCGCGGACTTTACGCTTAATACAAAATATAACACTCTAAAGTCAGTCCGCTCCATAATTCGAAATGAAAATGGAAATACAATGTATTACTTCTTCGTATTTTTCCTATACTAAAGTATAAAACATTATACTATAGCATATTTCGGATCCTTAGAAATATTTTTTTCAAAAACATTTTTCTTTTTCCAAAATTTCAAAACTTAACATAAAAAGGATATGCAGATATAATGATCCATAACATTATTCATGGGTGTAACACTATGCTTCCCGAAAGTGGAGTGGAAAGCCTAGTTGTCTCCGGGAGAAAAACACCATGCTATGGCATCAAAGGCTTGGACATATTGGAGAGAAGGGCCTTCGTATACTTCATAGAAATGGTATGGTAGAAGTTATGTCTAATTGTTCTCTGGATTTTGATTTATGTGAACATTGTGTATATGGGAAGCATAATCGGGTGAGTTTTCCTTCTTGTGCTAAGAGGGCAAACGAGATATTAGAACTTGTGCACAGTGATGTGTTTGGGCCTGTGTCAGTTCCATCACTGGGAAAGTCTGTGTACTATGTTTCATTCATAGATGACTTCTCAAGGAATACATGGATATATTTCTTGAGGAAGAAATCTGAATTCTTTGACAAATTTAAAGAATTTAAGGCTCTGGTGGAAAACCAGACAGAGAAGAAGATAAAGGCGTTGAGGACAAATAATGGTGGGGAGTTCTGCAAGAAGGAATTTGAAGAGTTCTGTAAGAAGTGTGGTATAGCACGACAAAAGACTACTCCATACACACCTCAGCAAAATGGAGTTGCAGAAAGAATGAACAGAACACTGATGGAAAAGGAAAGAAGCATGCTCAGTGGTACCAGGTTAGGACAAGAATTTTGGGTAGAGGCAGTGGAGACTGCATGCTATCTGGTTAACAGATCACCTTCATCAGTGTTGGAGGATAAGACTCCATATGAGATATGGACTGGTAAGAAACCCTCTCTTTCACATCTAAGTGTTGTGTAACCAACTCCAAAAATAGAAGAAAAGAGATATCAACGCCCTAGAAATAAGCCACTTCGAGGGGGCAACCTCCAATACATTACATAAATGAACAATTCTTGGATGATACAATTTACAAAACCTCCTTTCTATATATAGGAGTCCATGGGGCCATAATGTAATCCTAGTGGGCCACAATGTAATCCTAGCCGACCTAACAATAATAATTTAAGGGCACAATAATAACAAAATGGGGGTTACAAGGGTTCAATAATAATAATAAGGGGGTTAAACTAACCATAATAAAGGACTATACTAGTGATATAGGGACCTAACATGCCCCTCTCCTTCAAAAAAGTGTTGTCCTCAACACTTGAGTAGCTCCGGGTGCTTCTGTATAAAATTCTTATCCTCCCATGTAGAATCTTCAGTGGGTAAGTTCTTCCACTTGATGAGATACTCTGAAATTGATCGATTCCGTAGTTGTCGAGTTCTTGTTTCCATGACCGCTTCAGGTTCCAATATGATTTTTCCTTCCTCATCAAGTTCTCGCAATATTGTTTGAACTGGAAGATTTTCACCTATAACCTTCTTTAAGCATGAAACATGGAAAACTGGATGTACTCGCGAAGAAGCAGGAAGCTCCAATTTGTATGCCATAGAACCAATATTTTGCAACACCTTGTAAGGACCATAGTACTTTGGTGATAATTTATTATCCTTCTTAGCTTTCTTGAGGGACATTTGTTTTTATGGTTGTAGCCGTAAAAATACCCAATCTCCTACATCAAAACTTCTCTCGCTGCGATGTTGATCTGCCTGTTGTTTCATTCGATTTTGTGCCAAATTCAGGTTATCCTTTAAGAGTTGGAGAACTTCTTGCCGATGCTCGATGTGATCTTCCACTGCTTGAACCTTCGAATTTTCCCTTAAAGATGATGTGATGGATGGTGGATGATATCCATAAAGTGCCATAAATGGGGTCATTTTTGCTGCAGCATGGAAGGAAGTGTTATACCACCATTCAGCAAGAGGTAACCACTTGACCCATTGTGTTTGTTTATCAGATACAAAACAACGAAGATATCCTTCCAAACATTTATTTACGATCTCACTTTGACCATCAGATTGAGGATGATAAGATGAGCTATGAGCTAATTGAGTACCCAAACAAGAAAATAACTCCGTCCAAAAATTTCCAGTAAAAATGGGATCTCTGTCACTCACAATAACCCTTGGGCTTCCATGTAGTTTTTGAATTCTATCCATAAATGTAGTAGCAACTGTACTTGCTTTAAATGGATGAGATAATGCGCAAAAGTGTGCATACTTGGTAAGTCTATCAACTACCACCATGATGACACTCTTTCCTTCGGACTTAGGTAAACCTGTGATAAAATCCATTGAAATCTCCTCCCAACGTTGACTTGGAATGGATAAAGGTTGTAGAAGTCCTGGGGTCTTAATTGTTTCCACTTTATTCTGCTGGCAAACCAAACATTCCGCCACAAAATTTTGAATATCAGATTTAAGGCCATCCCAAAAAAATTCTTTCTTCACCCTGTGATAAGTTTTTAAAAATCCTGAGTGTCCTCCTAAAGGAGAAGTGTGCAATTCCAGAAGAATCTTTTGTTTTAGTTGGGAATTCTTGCAAAGATATAAGCGATCTTTGTACCATAAGGAATCATTTTTCCAACTAAATGTATCAGATGTACTAGGATCTTGCTGCAACTTTTGAATGAGTGTCCATACATCTTTGTCCTTCTTCCATTCATCTTTTGCTTCAGTTATCCAATCTGGTTGGATAATAGAAATGGCACAAAGCAATGCTTCCACCTCTTCATTCTTTCTTGAGAGTGCATCCGCAACAACATTAAGCTTTCCTTTTTTGTAGATTATTTCAAAGTCATAACCCAACATCTTTGTGACCCATTTTTGTTGCTCTTCTGAAGATAGTCTTTGTTCCAAAAAGTGTTTAAGACTATCATGATCAGTTTTTACCTTGAATTGTCTTCCCATTAGGTAAGTTCGCCATTTCTTTAGTGCATGTAGTATTGCTAACATTTCCTTCTCATAAATAGGTTTCTGTAAATACTTTCCTTTGATCGGACGACTTTCAAAAGCAATGGGTCTTCCTTCCTGCATTAAAACTGCACCAATTCCATTTCCTGAGGCATCACATTCCACAATAAAGGTTTTTGTGAAGTCCGGCGTAGCTAAGACCGGTGCTAGGCACATTGCCTCTTTAAGATGTTCAAAGGCCTTAGTTGCTTCAGGAGTCCATGAAAATGCATCTTTCTTCAATAATGTTGTTAGAGGTGCCGCTATTCTCCCATAATTCTTAACAAACTTGCGATAATACCCTGTTAACCCGAGAAATCCTCGCAACTGCTTTATGGTTGTGGGGACTTTCCATTCCTTAATGGCTTTAATTTTGTTAGGGTCTACTTTAACACCCTCGTGAGATACAATGTGACCCAAATATTCCACCTCTTGTACTCCAAAGAAACATTTGGATTTTTTTGCATATAATTGTTTCTCCCGCAATAGTTTGAGCACCCTGTCAACATGTTCAACATGATCCTTCCAAGACCTGCTGTAGATTAGTATATCATCAAAAAATACTAGCACAAATTTTCTAAGGAAGGGTTTGAAAATGGAATTCATCAACCCCTGAAATGTAGAAGGTGCATTGGTAAGGCCAAAAGGCATGACCAAAAATTCATAATGACCCTCATGAGTTCGAAATGCTGTTTTTGGAATATCTTCAGTCTTCATTCTAATTTGATGATATCCTGAACGAAGATCCCACTTGGTAAAATAAATTGCTCCATGTAATTCATCCAATAATTCATCAATCACAGGAATGGGAAATTTGTCTTTAATGGTGAGCTTATTGAGCTCCCTATAATTCGGACACATTCGCCATGATCCATCCTTCTTGTGTACCAAAACTATAGGAGCATAGAAAGAACTTTGACTAGGTTGAATTATACCCGCCTCTAACATTTCTGCAATCATACGTTCAATTTCGCTCTTTTGGAAGTAAGGATATCTATAAGGCCTGATGTTTGGAGGAACACTTCCTGGAATCAAATGAATAGCATGATCCTGATCACGAATAGGTGGGAGTCCTTTCGGAGTTTCAAACACCTTGGAATGATTGTCCAAGACTTGTTGGAGATCTGCAGAAATAGATGATTTTGATGTCGAAACTTCTAGTGAGCATAATTGTGCAATTACACCTCGTTGTTGTTTCTTTAGAAGCTTTGTCATGACATTAGAGCTTATTATCCTTCCCGGCTTCCCTTCAATACCTCGCAATTCGACTTCTTTTCCTTCTGAAAAAAATTTCAAGAAAAGTTCTTGAAAATTAAAAGCTACCGTCCCAAAGATTGTAACCATTGTACTCCTAGTACAACATCAGCACCTCCCATAGGAATGGCAAGCATTGGACTAGTCAATACATATTCCCCCATGGTTAGCTTGATATTATGGCATTTTCCAGAGCAATTTATAGTCCCTCCATTTGCAACCATCACTTGACATTCTGGTGCTGGGTATAGGAAACAATTTAATTCCTTGGCTACCTTACAATGAATAAAATTATGGGTGCTACCTGAATCAATCAACACTATTACCTTTTTTTTCTTGATATGTCCTTCTATCTTGAGAGTTTGAGGAGTGGTAATTCCTGCCAGTGCATTACACGATATGGTCGGATTCATTTCTTCCTCTTCTAGGGGTGGTTCCTGGTGTATATCCTCTTCTCGTTCATTTTCTTCTTCTTCTTCACAATCTATGTAAAATAATTTCTTCTCAGCACACTTATGACCTTTAGTGTATTTGCTATCACAACTGTAGCAAAGACCTTTTGCTCTTTTTTCTTCCAATTGTTGTGGTGTCAACCTTGTAGGTTGTGGAAATCTAGGCGTAGCAACACTTCCTTCTTTATAGAATTGAGTGGTAGGCTTCCTTGTCGCCATAACTTTACATTCAACTTTTCTTGCCAACCTGAATGCCTTCTCCAATGAATCAGGCTCCAAAACACGAACTTCATGTTGGATGTTATCCTTTAAAGTGCTTATGAAGAGATCAATCCTGTGTTCCTCTGGAATACCAGTTACCCTTATATTCAATTTTTGGAAGTCCTCAATGTGCTCCCCCACTAAACCCTTTTGTTTGAGATTTATCAATTGGCTAAAGAAGGTGTTGCTCTTTGTATCCTCATAATGTGCTATCATTTCCTCCGTAAAAATTGACCAAGTGACAATTTTTTTACTAGAGCAAAGCCATCGATACCATACAAATGTATTTTGTTCTAAATGTAAAAAGTTGCAATGCGTACCTTTTGTGTGTTTTGCACATTATGGAGATCAAAATATTGCTCCATCTGTAGTATCCATGTTACAGGATCCTTTCCATCAAACTTCCTCATATCCATTTTTGGAATATGGTGGTTCTTCCTGCCAACATTAGAGTTTATGAAATCACAATTAACATTTATTTTGTTCTCATCATGAGGTTCTTCTACTATATTTTCGCCATTAGGAATCATTTCTGGTTTTAAACTTGTCATCAAGCCTTCCATGTATGCTTTTAGATCATTCTTCATGTTTTCCATGTTGTCTTTCATGTCCTCCATCTTAGCTTCCATGTCATCAATCTTGCTTCCCATGCCCACTTCCATGCCATCCATATTAGATTCCAAACCACATCTGTACTTCCACGCCTTTCTTCAAACCATCCATCTTATTTTCCATTACCTTTCTTCAAAACTTCCATTTCATTTTGTTGTTCTTTGCGAGAGAAAAATTTGTTTATCTTGTACGGCTTGCCACGTGTCAATTTTTTGTCCTTCGTCTCTGAAATTGATAGCCAAGAAACTGCGGTCCGTGTACTTGCAACCAATTTTTACGAAACTCCAATCCGATGCCCAGAGAGAGAGTTATTGAAATTTTCCCACGATCACCTCTTTGAGATGAAATTCAGGAGCCTGAAAAAGCACTACCTTCCACAGATTATATCTCCAAAAATATTGCGAACCAAGCTCTGAAATTTTTTGAAAAATTTCTTCAGGATTTCAGCTTCGCACCATATGAATTTCAGATTCTGAACCTTCGTAGAAAATGTTTTATAGCGCAAATGCCACGATGACACAGTAGAAGACACGAAAAAATACTGCCTAACTTCCACGGATCATATCTCCGAAAATATTTCGAACCAGGCTCTGAAATTTTTAGACAATATTCCTCAAGATTTCGGCTTCACACCCTAAAAGTTTCAGCTTCTAAAACTTCGTAGAAAAAAAATTATAGCGCAAATGCCACGATGACCTGTTTGGAGCAGCGAAACCCTAGAATCCAAAGCTCTGATACCAAATGTTGTGTAACCAGCTCCAAAAAGAGAAGAAAAGAGATATCAACGCCTTAGAAATGAGCCACTTCGAGGGAGAAACCTCCAATACATTACATAAATGAACAATTCTTGGATGATACAATTTACAAAACCTCCTTTCTATATATAGGAGTCCATGGGGCCATAGTGTAATCCTAGTGGGCCACAATGTAATCCTAGCCGACCTAACAATAATAATTTAAGGGCACAATAATAACAAAATGGGGGTTACAAGGGTTCAATAATAACAATAAGGGGGTTAAAATAACCATAATAAAGGACTATACTAGTGATATAGGGACCTAACACTAAGGGTATTTGGATGTCATGCATATGTACACGTTCCAAAGGAGAAAAGGACCAAGTTGGATAATAAATCTGAAAGGTGCACCTTTATTGGGTATAAGGATGGTTTAAAGGGTTACAAGCTTTGGAACCCAGAAACAAGGAAGGTTGTGTACAGCCGAGATGTGGTGTTTAGAGAGGTGAAAGATGTTGTTAAACATGAATTCATACCAAAGGAACCTGAGAAGATAGAGTTTGAGCTAAAGGAGGATGAATCAGACTCTACAACAGAAGAAGACTCAGAAGATGAAGAGCCACAAACTCCAGCTTTGAGAAGATCAGTTCGGGAAAGAAGGCAACCAGAAAATTATAGTCCATCTGCTTTCTGTTCAGGTTTTGCCTTAACTATAACTGATGATGAACCCAGAAATGTCAGGGAGGCAGTAGATTCAGAGGATGGAAAACTCTGGAAGGAGGCCATGGTTGATGAAATGGCATCCTTTCACAAAAATGAGGCATGGGATCTGGTGGAGTTGCCGGCTGGAAGGAAGCCCATTGGGAGAAAATGGGTGTTTAAGAAGAAGATGAATGTAGAAGGCAAGGTGGAGAAATACAAAGCTCGGTTGGTGGCAAAAGGTTATTCCCAAGTGCCGAGAATTGATTTTGGTGATATTTTTTCTCCTGTTGCCAAGGTTACTTCTATTAGATTACTTTTATCTGTTGCTGCTGCATTTGATTTTGAGATAGAACATATGGATGTGAAGACAACATTTCTTCATGGGGATCTAGAAGAGGAGATCTACATGAAGCAACCTGAAGGCTTTATGGTGAAGGGTAAGAAATAACTGGTGTGCAAGTTGAAGAAGTCTCTGTATGGGTTAAAACAGTCACCAAGGATGTGGTATCAGAAATTTGATACCTATATACGGGGACTTGGCTTCACCAGAAGCAAGGAGGATCACTGTGTTTATTTTAAATTAATTGGTGACCATGTTATTTATTTAGTCTTGTATGTGGATGATATGTTGTTGATTGGAAATGACAAAGAAATTATCCAAGATTTGAAGACCCAACTGTTCTCCAAATTCGACATGAAGGATCTTGGTGCTGCAAACTATATTTTGGGCATGGAAATTAAGAGATATCGGGCAAAGAGGAAGCTCTGGTTAAACCAGAGGAAGTATGTCGAGACTATATTGCAGAGGTTCAATATGCAGGATAGTAAACCGATGAATGTTCCTATTCCTGTAGGTGTAAAGTTGTTTGCTGAACAGTGTCCCAAGACACAAGAAGAAGAGGAGTATATGTCCCATGTTCCATATGCAAGTGCAGTGGGTAGCCTGATGTATGCAATGGTCTGTACTAGACCAGACATTGCACATGCAGTGGGAGTATTGATCAAGTTTATGTCAAACCCACGGAAGGAGCATTGGACAACAGTGAAGCGGGTTTTCAGATATTTACGTGGCACTAGTGATTATGGCTTGTGCTACCAGGGAAGACCAGGATTGGAAAGAATGTTGGACATTCGTGGTTTTATTGATGCAGACTGGGCTGGAGATCTGGACCAAAGAAGATCTACAAGTGGGTATGTGTTTAGCCTATTTGGAGGCGCAGTCAGTTGGATGAGTAAAAGACAGTCTGTAGTGGCTTTTTCAACTACAGAGGCAGAATACATAGCAGCCACTCATGCAAGCAAGGAAGCAGTTTGGTTGTAGAGATTGTGTTTAAGTATGGGTTTGGTACAATAAGATATAAGGATAGACTGCGATAGCCAAAGTGCAATTTTCTTGGCTAAGAACCCTGTTTATCATTCAAAGACAGAGCACATTGATGTTCGATATCACTTTTTTAGAGATATGGTTGAGGCTAAAAGGGTGTTGCTGGTAAAGGTGAACACTTTGAAGAATGTTGCAGATGCATTGACGAAGTACGTGAGCACTCAAAAGTTCTCTTGGTGTAGAGAAACAATGGGTGTTGAAGAATTGGGCCAATTACTAAGCTCTCCTGTGGCCCCTTGCAAAAAAAATAACAAGTGGGAGAATGTTGGGTATGTGTTATATTCTTTCCACGACTAGTCATGCATGGGGTGGGCCCCCCCTTTGCACTGGGCACAACGGGGGGGTCACAAGGGGGGCGGAAAACCCCCTGTCGGGGTGCGGGACAACGCCCCAACAAAATTTTTTTGGTCCTTAATTTCCGGTGGGTGGTCCACACCCATGGTTTTGTGGATCGTTTTGCACATGGTTTTGGGGTACAATGGTTTTCGGCCCCTAGTATTTTTGTAGATCCGGTCAAGGGAACTACGGTTATGTTCTAATCTAGGGTTAATGGATTAGCGTTTATGTATGCTTCGGCATGTATATATATGTGTTGTAACACTAAAAGGAATATAATGAAATATCAAGTTTGTCTTCCCGATTTGGGATCCAGGGGAAAATCTCTGTGTTTATCTGTTTTATGTTTTATGCTCTCGCTATTGTTTATTTTCTATTATAATATTTGTGTGTAGATAATTTATGTTTAGGGTTAAAACCTACAAAGAGATTGTAAAAGAAACAAATCCCAATTCTAGCACTTTAAACTGTCACATAGAAGCTCCAAATGAAGAGAGAAGGATAGAGGTGTTTCATGTGAGGATAATTTCCAAACACACAAAGATAGACACAGTATTTGACAGTGGGTCTCAAGAAAACCTCATCTCAGAAGACTTAGTCAAGAAGATGAAACTTGAAACCATTCCACATCCAAAGCCATATCCATTTGGATGGATTTGCGAGGATGCTAATTTACAAGTTTCAAGGAAGTGCATGTTGCACGTTGCCATAATAGCTCATTATGTTGACTTGGTTGAATTAGATGTGGTACTGCTTGACATTACAGGTGTGGTGTTGGGTATACCGTACTTATATGACATAAAAGCGATCTTCCATCACCATGAGAATAAGTATCACCTATTCAAGGATGGCAAGGAGTTTATTGTGAGAGCACATTGAAAGAAGCTAGAATCATCTTTAGTGAATGCAAGGAAATTGAAAAGGCTTGTCAATGCAAGTCAAAATTTGACTTTGTTGATGATTAAGCAAAAATATTTTTTACATAATCCTTTTCAAGTTATTGTTGATGTAAATGATGATATGTTTCAGTCTGAAAGCAAGTCTTCTTTGGAATAATATGACAAGTTGTTGCACAAAGTGTCAGTGAAAAGTGGTGCAAGAATCCAAGAAATGGAAAAGCATGCAAGAAAAGAGGACATAAATTTCAGCATGGGTCATTGCTGGTTTCAGAATGGCAGATTGGTATGGCGATAAAAGTTAGTCAGGAATCGACACAAGTACATGGCTCATTTGGCAAAAAATCACCATAAGGACAGTTGGCAAGGTGAATCTTATTTTCAGATTCCTTTGAAGGTAGAGCATTGTAGGAAAAATATGATTTCTACAAATTTTAGTTTCTCTTCTGCAAATTCCAAAAATTTTCATCATGACACAGTCAAGGTTAGCAACAGTTGGTTAGCAGATTGAAGGAAGAATTTATGTTTTTATGAGAAGCTCAATTTGACGAAGTTAGGAAGATTTTAGTGGTTCAAGGTTGGAAGAGTGGAGAATCAGTCTCCTCATCTTCAATTTCTATAATTCATAGAGATTTTGGGGTCCAAAAGCTTCCCATTAGGGAGGTGTGATCATGAGATCATGTCCAAGTGAAAAAAAATGCTCAAAAATGGAAATGCTCAGAAATGGTTGCAATTTAAACGACCGGAAAGGACACGTTGTTGGGATTATAGCACCATGAAAGTTATGAAGGTTATGAAGTCATATGTGAAAGTTATGAAGGTTTTAATTCTCCAGTAAACTCCATTTTTCAGTTGACCAAGGTTGACTTTTCTAAATTTGAAAAAATTAGAAAAGAATATTCCAAGGAATATTAGGGGAATATTCCCCATAATATTCCCTGGAATATTTCACAGGGATGAATGATCTACTGACGAGTGGAAATTTTTTATTGGTCAATGGTTTGATGTGTTTTGGTTATGGCCAATTAATGGGTGCCACGTGGCAAGCTCGAAGGCTACCACGTGGCCCCAGGCCGAAGAGTTTTTGCGTTACAAAAATGTTTTGCAAGCAGCAGGGTTCAAACTAAGGTCTAATCCCTACTAGCGCAATGGCCCAACCATCCGAGCTACGTAGTAGTTCTTAACTATTATGGGTCACAACGTTTATTTGAATTTTATATAAGATTTGGGCGGAGGAAAATGGGGGGCTAGCCCCTAAGGGCCAACACCCACACTCCATATGACTTTGGCGTCAGAACCAGGCCCTTCAAATATTCGGCAGTTAATTCACCAGATAGCACCCAACGGAATGTGACCTAAGGCCTTGAATCGTGGCCTAAACTCTAACCGACGGTGGTAAACGGTTCCATATGTCATGTAACACCGCAAACATAAAATTTATTGTAGTGGTTTTTAAACCGTTAGGTCTGCGGTTAATCCAGTGGTCCTGACGGAAGACAACATGTGACTGCCCCCATGTGACATTTATGATAATTGCTATTGGCTCCGCCAGTTTGGGCGGGCTCCAAAAATTCCAGCACTCTTTCCATCTTTATCGCTCCTAACTGGAGTTATCCCACATTTGGTGGGGTTTTCTAGTGACATTGGGCAGTTTTCTTTGGGAGGTCATAACTTTCTCAATTTTCATCCAAATTGGATGAAATTTTAGTCAATTTTGGATTTCTTGAGCATTATAGAGTGTTTGGGATAGGTTTCAGAATGAACAGAGGTATTATTCAACCATTTTTTCTTCAAGGAAAAGGAAATAGCCACTAGGGCTATCAGGAAGATGGAGTTGTATTGGGTTGTAATTCACTGTTTCAGGTGAAACAAAAGCCATTTTTAGCTTATTTTTGTCTTCTAAAGTCAAATTCATAGCTTGTTTTGCCTGTTTAGGCATATTTTTCACTGTGTAACCATTTTGAGAAAATTAATAGAGCAAGGACATACCATTAGGGAGCCTTGGACCAGTAGATGTAGCCCAGTAAGGGTGAACTGCCTCATCAATTTGTTGTGTTATGTTATGGTGAATTTTTTTTGTTGTGTATTTCTACTATGATATATTAAATAGTAAATTTAAGTAACAAATCCTCACACATAATACTTAGAAACATTACCAAAAATACTTTGTTTAACTTTTTTTTTTTAGACATAATCGGTTGCTGTATTGATTTCAAAAAAGGAAAATTGGGAGACTGAGCTCCAAAATTACAGAATATTGAGATAGAAACGCAGAAAAGGAGGGAACCTTAAAGAGTCCCAGTTTCTGATCCTTCCGCTTGTGTTTGACTGTAGAGAGAGCTAATCCGACATAGATGCGGACAAATTGGAATAGCAGGAGGCTGCATTTGTGAAACATGGTAAAAAAAATGATCAACAGAACCTTCGGACCTGAAAAAGAGCGCCATCAAGAGCCTGATAGTTCTTGATTTGTTGAACAGAGATAGGATCAGTAGCTGCTGAAGGTGGATATCCAATTACCATTGAATACGTGTAGTGTATGATTGCATTAAGCGCGGTAGATAGACGGAGCAGAGCATTCTTTGTCATGGAAGAAAGCAGAAAGATTCGGCGTTGTTTCTGCTGAGAATGCCCTGAGGTTTAGAGCAGGCTCTGTTGGCGCAAGCGTCGGCCTCCTTATTGAGGGAACGGAGGACGTGGATGAACCGAACTTCCTGCATTCGCTGAGTGAGTTCGTAGCATCGATTTAAGATTTGCTGAAGGGATAGATTGACTGCTGTGCGCTTATGAGCCAGAAGGCTGATAATAATGGCCGAGTCACCAATTACAGTGGCTGAGCGAATGCCAAGAGTTTGAAGTTGCAGAAGTCCTTGGTAAAGGGCAAGCGCTTCAGCTTGGTTATTGGATGTGGAGCCAAGACCCCACTCGTAAGCCAGAGCAATGTCACCATTGGCATTACGAATGAGGCCGCCCGCCCCTGCTTTGCCAGGGTTAGATTTCGATGCCCCATCGAAAAACAAATAGAAGGTATTGCGACTTGATAGCCAGTGAGCAAACTCCGCGTCGTTCATTCGTAGTTTCCAATTGCTTGTAGGGTTCTTAGCTTTGTTGGAGTCGATTCTGTGTGGTCTATTGCAGAGGTCACGGTTGCTCTGGTCGAGCAGGCTCCCAATGTAGTTCCGCTCTTCAACAACAAGCCCTACCACATCGATGTTTCGCTGACAGTGGGCAGCTACTGTTTCCATAGCGAGTCCTCTCGCCTTGCTATGCAATCTTCATATGTCAGTTCCTTTGTCTTTGAAGATTAATTGGTTACGCGCGAGCCAAATACGCCACAACATGGTATATGGAAGGGCGTTCCAGGCTCTTATTGCAACATGATTATTCTTACGCTGCCAGGGGTAATTTGTTTTCCAAGAATGCAGGAGCTCAGCGACAGTGCTATGTTGGCTCCAGGGAAGAAGATCCTGCTGGAAGGCTTCTTTCCAGTAGGCGGTGGCAAAGGAACAACTTATAAAAAGATGCTAGATAGTCTCCTCAGCTGCAGCGCAGTTTGGGCAGCGAGAGGGACCAGAGACACCACGAATTTTGAGGTTATCAGCTGTTAGAACTTTCCCTTTTAAAAGCAACCAGATGAAGAACTTGATTTTGGGAAGGGTCTCAGATTTCCAAACAGTTTTCCAGTGAGGCCATTTAGGCACCGGGTGATCTCTGTTGCAGATGTGTTGATAGGCAGCGTTGACAGTATAGCTGGTGCCTGAAGGGTCCCAGCAAAAGCAGTCCTCCTCATTTTGTTTTGTGGGAGCGATGCCGTGGAGATGAGCTTGTAGAGTGGCCAAACTGATGCTAAGCTCTTCAGGGGCGTCCGGAAGTTGCCATCCTGTCCAGATATGAGTTTGGAGATCCCATTTGGAAATCTGAGCCAGAGTATGGATCCCTTTGTTGGCCAGGTAAGAAAGAATCTGCTGGGTTCCAGGCCAATTTCTTATAGGAGGATGGCCCATAATTTTATCGGCTCCTAGCCTTATATTGTTTCCCCCCTTGGGAACCTTAGAGATATTTGCAGCGAGAATGGGGATTGCTTTTTTGCACAGCACCCAGATTTTGGTACAGGCTCGGATGGGCATATCATGATCTAAGAGGAGCTGCCTTGGAAAATTCAGGTATTTGACTTCCAGCACATGTTTCCACCAAGTAGAATCCCCGTTGATGAACCTCCAGACAATCTTGCCACCGAAGACCAAGTTTAGAAGCTGTGGAGATCGTATCCCCAGCCCACCATGTTCATAGGATTGGGTGACCTGTTTCCAGTTGATGAGATTATATTTCCTTCGTTCAGTCTTTCCCCCTTGCCAGAGAAAGTGGCGGAGGATGGCTTCCACTTTATGGTGGAAACTCACAGGAGCTTGCAGCAACAAGAATTGATACAGGGGTAATGAGGAAAGACCAGATTTCAGGAGGACAAGGCGCCCAGCTGGGTTAAGCCAGAGAGAGCCCCATTGTTGCACTTTCCGATTCATTTTTTCAATGATAGTATCCCAGATCTTAGATTTCAAAGGACCCAAACTTACTGGCATGCCCAGGTAAGAGAAGTGCCTCCAATCTAATTTGCAGGGGACCCCAAAAATGCTGGCAATGCTCTGAAGTGAGTGGGCTGTTGCGTTCCATCCATAGATGTAGCTCTTGAGGTGGTTAATCATGCCTCCAGAGAAATTCATAAATCTGTCTAGGAGTGTTTTGAAGCAGCGAGCTATAATATTGGAAGCACCTCCCATTAACAAGGTGTCATCAACAAACTGTGAATGATTTATATTTTTGACTCCATTCCCAAATTTAATGCCAGTGATGAGGCCAGTGCGGCGTTTATGGTCAAGGGCCCGGCTGAAGGATTCAGCCATCAAAATAAAAAGGTAGGGGGAGAGAGGGCAGCCTTGACGTAATCCTCGTGAAGATTGGAAGGAGGGTCCTGGTCTGCCATTAATGAGGGGGGAGATCCAAGGACCTGATATGTAGGCGTTAACAAGGTCGATGAAAGGAGGAGCAAACCCCATCTTTTTAAGGACAGCAAGAAGGAAAGAATGCCTAACCCGATCAAAGGCATTGGCTAAGTCCAATTTCAGAATGAACCCTTTTTCTTTTCTTGTTTGGCTGGAGTGAATAGCCTCTTGTACCAGCAGAATGGAGTCGGAAATTTGTCTATTTGCAAGAAAGCCTCCTTGATTCTCAGAGATGAGGGAGGGAAGAATGGGTTTGAGGCGGGTAGCTATGATTTTGGACAAGATTTTGTAAGAGGAGTTACAAAGAGAGATGGGCCGGAAGCGAGAAAAGGTTGAGGGTCGGTTTTCTTTATGGATGAGGGCAAGCTGAGTAACATTGGTGAAGCCTCCAATTTTATTCTTGCGTTGGATCCATGTTATCATCTTGACAATATCTTTTTTGATGGTCCCCCAGTGGGCACGGTAAAAATTAATGGGGAAGCCATCCGGGCCAGGGGCCTTGTCTGGCTGGAGAGCCCAGATGGCTTTTTGAATTTCATCCTCATCAATAACCTTAGTGAGCTCTGCATTAACTTCTGCACTTATTTTTGAAGGCAGGTATTGCAGCAGATTTGAGTAATCTTCAGTCTCTCTCGTTTCAGTTAGGAGCGTATTGAAGTACTTTGAGGCTGCATTTTTTATGGCTTCTTGAGAGGTGTGAAGTTGGCCATCCTCGTCAATGATGGAGGAGACATTGTTTCTGATTTTTCGAGCAGTGGTATGTTTATGAAAGAAG
Source organism: Pinus albicaulis (assembly GCA_034641835.2). Lineage (NCBI taxonomy): Eukaryota > Viridiplantae > Streptophyta > Pinopsida > Pinales > Pinaceae > Pinus > Pinus albicaulis. Next base: position 1,025,311,191 of record CM076579.1, on the reverse strand, counting down.
GAGGAGTTTTTGTCCCCTTCTTGCAGCCACAACTGACGAGATTTGAGCCTCCATTTCTGCTCCTCCATTCGATTGGCACGGTAGAGTTGAAAATAAAGTTCGCTTTCTCTTGCTTTGTGGTCCAGGGATAACCCATGTTCCTCAATGGTGTGATGAATCTGTTCCAGTTTATATTTGATCTCAGCTTTGACTTTCTCCGGCTCTTTATAGTGGTTTCTGGCCCATTCCTTTAAAGCGCTTTTGGTCCTTTTTAGTTTGCTTTCCCAGATAAAGCTTGGCGATCCTTCAATGTGCTGGCACCAAGTCTGTCTAACAATTTGATCTACAGCAGGCAGGTTGCTCCACAACGAACTGTACTTGAAGGGAATGGGGCCTAGGGGACTGTGGGTTTCGAGAGTTAATGTTATGGGATAGTGATCTGATGCAGCAAAGGGTAGAATAACAGAGAAAGCCGTGGAGAAGGAGGAAATGAGTGAGATATTCACCAGGAACCTGTCCAGCCGTTCCATAATATTTGCCTTGCCCAATCTACGGTTATTCCATGTATACCTTCTGTTTTTGGGGGCGACATCAATAAGATCGTGGCCCTGCATAATGGTTTCCAGCTGCGATCTATAAGGGTCGTGAATAAAGCAGCCTCCTTTCTTTTCGTTGGCATGGAGTATGAGATTAAGATCTCCTCCAAGAACAATGCTGTTGTTATCTTCATTATCAATGTCGATTTGGAGGGAATTCCAACACAATGCCTTATCCCTGTAATGGTTTGGAGCATAAACATTGTAGATGATAATTTTTTGGTTATTCATGAGGTTTTCTAGAGTGACTTTGACCCAGAATTGGTTGATAGTATTTGAATGGTGCTTCCAAGCAGTATGGTTCCAAAGAGTAGCGATCCCACCTGAAGCTCTTCTTGATTCACTGATGCTTCCTTCATAGTGCTTGAGGCGATCAATAATCCCTCTCATTTCTTGGTATCCCTGCTTTGTTTCTTGTAACAGTAATATTCCTGGCTTTTCCTGAGTTATCAGATCATTCAGAGCTGAAATCTTGGAGGGGTGCCCTAAACCCCTGCTGTTCCAAGATAAAACTTTCATCATTAGCTGAGAGGGGTACGGAGAGTTGCTCGCCCTCCCTTGACTTTGGTTTCCACATCCTTGCTGTTTTGCCCCAAAATGTAGGTTTCAATAGGGTTTTGAGTGCCCATGGAAATATCTTTTTGGGCATTTTCTTCTCTTTGTTGTTT